>OZ012685.1:4019210-4046710 GCA_963942565.1 Maea johnstoni
CATTTTAAGATATGTGCAACTTGATATATTTGCTTTGGTGCACACAGCAGAAGAAATCCTCCCAGCACTGAGTACACAAATAGCATGGAAATGATTGAAACATCCATGTCCATAAATGTATGTCCATAAATAACTAAAGACACAATGATAGTTTGTTGATTCTGCAACACTCGCAATAAAAGAGTAACACATTGCTTGCATAGAGGGATATTCCCTTAACCCTTTCAATGCTGAGGCTACTTTCGTCCAACGCACAAGGACCCAAAGATCTTAGAAAACCATTTAAAACCTGTCATGTTGGTATTCATCGGGTAGCTCTCACTGAGTACTCTCAGATGAGTACCCATCTGCCAGGGTTTCAGTCATTTCTCAGCTTTTTTGCATCATTTTGTATTGACCAAATTAGCCACCAACATGATAAGGATTAATAAGCAAACCCTGTTGGAGCAGCAATTTGATAATAAGGATGATATATCTTCAAATCACTATGTGCTCTTGAAGAGCACCATGAGTGTGTACAGCACAAGTTTAAGTGAGATAGAGATAATATGACGCTGGCATGGCCAGAAGCGAGCGAAGCTTTGGATGATCATTTTTTTTTACTTCTGACCAAAATACAGCATTGATTGACCGTAAATTAATGGCATTCAAAACATTACGATTTTAAAAATTTATATTTCGCAACTGATTTAGACGAGAATTCAATGGCCAGTAGAATGAATTCTGGCGGTTCTATCGATCTAAACCGCATTAAAATTGACCCACGGACAGGCGAGAAATTCAGTTTTAACTTGGATATAGTAGCCGCCACTGCGTGGTATGGCCAGGAAGCGAGCCGAGAATTGAGCCACGGACGGGCGAGAAATTCAGTTTTAACGTGGATATACATGTAGTAGCAGCCACTTTCATTCATATTTCGCAACTGATTTTGACGAGAATTCAATGGCCAGTACAATGAATTCTGGCGGTTCTATCGATCTAAACCGCATTAAAATTGACCCACGGACAGGCGAGAAATTCAGTTTTAACTTGGATAAAGTAGCGACCACGGCGTGGTATGGCCAGGAAGCGAGCCGATTTTAAAGTGAAATCAATGGTCAGTAGAATGAATTCTGGCGGTTCTAAACTGCATTAGAATTGAGCCACGGACGGGCGAGAAATTAAGTTTTAACGTGGATATACATGTAGTAGCGGCCACTTTCATTCACGCACGTGCATTCGTACATTTCATCCAATGGGAGGGCGTGTTTGTTATTGTACTGCACATTACGTCATTGTCGACCAATGAAATCGGTCGTTACTTAACCTACTAAAAAAATCCTCCAGAACGGAAGTCGTCCGCACGTTGTCCCGCACGTTGGACGATATTGTTGGACGGTGACAACTTTCTGGGTCTGTGTATTTATTTCTTATAGTGACGTCTTATACACTCATATACACTCACGCTCAATTGACTGACTGCGAGGCTTCGCGAAAGGCCTACGGCCTTTCAAGCTTCGCTCGCTATTAACACATTTTCAAAGAAAATATGCCGCAGAGAAATGTTGATAAAAACTCAACCTGCATCTGTCTTCAGAACTAATTTCAGAGTTCCCGTTTTTCAATTATTTCCAAGTCTTACAGAAATGTTGATCAAAATTCAACCTACACCTGTCCTTGAACTTATTTCAAAGTTCCTGTTTTTTTAATTATTCTCAAGTCTTAGAGAAATGTTATTCAAAACTCAATCTACATCTGTCCTTGAACTAATTTCAAAGTTCCTGTTTTTTCATTATTCTCAAGTCTTAGAGAATCGTTATTCAAAACTCAACCTACATCTGTCCTTGAACTATTTTCAAAGTTCCTGTTTTTGAGATATCACCGAGTAACAAAGAAATATTGATCAAAACGTAGTTGCCCGAAAATTTTGATGAAATTATAGGTTATTATAAAGCATACTAAGGAAAATATTTGATGGAGAAACATTCACACAACCAACAACTCTACTTCAAATATTTCGCACCATCATTTTCAATTCTGAGGTTACTGCCAAAAGTTTCACAGATCCGGACAACAATTTCTGGAGGAACTATAAGCATTAATGGGTTAAACATAGAATCAGTAAGAAAAACTTTGAACTTCTTACCTGAGAAGGAACAAACACTGACGATGCTTCTTTCATTCTGTTCTACCTGTTTACCTGTGATTGATTGATTGCTTTTTCTCAGGTGTCTATAAATGCAAACTACTGTTCTATCATCCTGTCCTGCTGAATCTAAAAGCTGCCACTCTCTAGTCACATCAAATACACTTTGAATGACAGTTATGATGCCCACAGACTGTTAAGATTTATGGTACCTTTCCAGGATCAGTATGCTGAAGTTAACTAATTAATTTGCAAGTATAATTCAAGTTTTTTAATCTTATGGCTGTTTTCCCACACATTTCCTAGAAATCTCTCTTACAAGTTTCACTTGTTACACTTTTATCATGCAAAAACATCTAAATGAAAGCTGTTCCTCTCATTCCAATGGGCAAAGTTTTTCAATAGTTGTCATTGACTTATGGTTAGCCATTGGTTTCCCTGAGTACTGACTGAAGCTTTCCATGAATGGTTAGATACATTGGTACAAATGTATTGTACATTGCTTATGGTGCCAATGTAGATAGGATAATATTCATGATAATATTTATGATTGTATATAATCCATTACAGGCACTAACATAAGTTTCAGAACTAACTTGCCATTCCAGTAAGGCAAGTCGTTAACAACTTTTACTTGCCCAACATAATTTTAGGCTTGCCCAAAATAAGTTATAACATATGCTAGAATGGCATGTGTTATTTATCCTGGATTTAATGATTTGAAAAACATTTCCTTCTTTAATGTGTTGCATTGTTTGCATATTTCTAGGTATTTGTGCCATTTTCCATATAAGAATGTGTAGATTGCTCTGAAAATCAGCTTGCCCATTCAGGCAAGTGCAAACTAAAATGTACTTGTCCGAATGCCCTTTTTTCAAAGATTCACTTGCCAGGGCAAGCAGGCAAGTACTGATGTTGTTGCCTGCGATTATAAGCCTTTGTGGCTGGCCGGATTTTTAACCCTTTTGTATTGTATGTAATGAATACGATAATCTGGATTGGACAATAAACTATTTACCAACTGCAACAACTCTCATTTCCTCTGCTATTAATGACTGGCTAATCACAATTCTGTCCTAATATGGCAGAAGAGGGATGTGAAGAGGGAGTGAACATTCAGTCATAAACCTTTAAATATGTTTGATTTACAATCTTCGATAATCCTTCATATATCTTCTTTTGCAATAAACCTCATACTTCCTGTCGCATCTCCAAGTATCAAGTACCGGGCAGCGTCCTAAGGCAGCTGAAGATAATTTTATGAGAAAGTTAATGTCCCTCTCCCAGTAACGCCAAAGTGCCAAGATGTTGTCCCTGATGAAATTTCTATTTGCGAGACCTTGGGTTAATCTCCCAATTCACCTGGGAAATACAGCCGAATGTAAAGCTAAATGTCTTTGCCTCTCAAGCAGCCCATAAACCTCTTTGTTGCCAACAAGAGTGCATCAGCTTTTAATGATACCTGTTGTTAATCTGATTTAGGGTTAATTCGCTCCCACTCAGCCACTTGCGCTAATCTATTTTGCATTTGGTTTTTGTTTTTCTGTCACCATGGGCTGATTGATGCACCCCCTCCGTCTATTAAGGAGAGTGCGGCTAATGTACTGCAGGGGGACAAACAGAACCTCGCAGTGTAGGGCCCACCATGTAGCGTACGCGTAGCCGCTAAACCGGCAAGTCCAAACAGTGCAAGATAAAATAGCCGCACGACCGCCAGTCCATCAAATACCCATAATCCTCCAGGCTCGGTAATCATGGCAAATCACACGGGACCTATCAGCCATCAATAGAAAATGAGACAAGTACTCTTTAACTACTCTTCTGCGCCCGAGAAATTGAGGAGAAATGAAAAAGTCCTGAACTCCGACCCAGCAGAAATTGCTTGTCAATTCATGTAATTCCTGCTGCTCGGCGGCGGGCGGCAATGGTTGGCGTGCCAGCTTAAGGGGTTGACTTGCGGCGGGCTGGAGCGCGGCAGGCCTCAAGAGGCAGCAGGGGTTGATGTCTTGGCGGCGGGGTGACGGGCAGATGTTTGGTGATATGCCATTGTCAGGCGGTGGCAGGTGCATTAAGTCTCCTACTCTATGCTAATGACATTTCAGACAGATCCTTCCTGATCCACGTCGTCGGAATTGTCAACGTCATCGTCGCCAATTCACCAGGATGCTGCTGCTCGACAACTGATTCCAACTCCCACCAGAAACAAGAAACCAACAGGGAACATTAACCCATCCATGCCCGCAACTTCCAAAAACGCTTGGCAATTTTTAGTAATAATATCATCATATTCATCCATTTTAGTACTAGATTGAGGGATTTATATTTCAATAATGATATCAACATATTGAAATGTTTTAATGGAAAGTGGTTCTTAAGAAGTAATCTTTTTCTATAGGAATGTTAATGCCATACATGCAAGACAATTCTAATTCTATCTTATCAAGTACATATTCCTGTCAGAAGAAATTCTGAAACAACACTTACAGCTTAGTGAGTACACACTTACAACTTTCTCATCACTATTCAATAAGGTAACATATGATATAATAATATCAACAGTATAAGTGGTTACATGAAGTAATTGTTGTGATAGGTGAATTAGGTTGTTTAAATAACTTGTTCTTGTCAGTAAGCAAAATACCCCAAACGAGAACTTTTTTATTTTTTTATTTTATTTGTATTCATTCACTTGCTTGTCAAGTATGACCAGCGTCGTACAATTCAATATGTATCAGACATTTTGTATAACTATGACCCTTTGCTGTACTGGGTTAGGGCGTGAAACATCTTAAATATATATATCAAACATTTATGTATACTAGGTATATTGGTAATAAACAACAATGTAGTATGTAAACATGCATGTCCTCATCTACTCTTCCATCTAAGCTTATCCTGGACAGCTATTTGCTTGTTTATTTGCACCGTGCGTCAGCAACCCTGAGCATTGTCTTTAGATTAGCACTGCCATTTGCCAACTGTGACAATGTGGCCAGAGTTTAGTGGACCTAATAGAACTGGCATCAGTGCTTAACCTATTCATGCTTGTTGCAGCAAAAATCCTCCCGACTATTATGATAATATCTTTTAAAACTAAGAATTATTCTGAAAAATATATGAAGGAGATATGTTAATCAGAACTGGAGTAACAAGTCTCCTTCTAAGATGTTGAGAATTGATACTTCATTTCTAAGTTATACTCAAAAATCCTAGATCCAGACGACACTTGCCAAGAAGACCTTGAGGCCTCAGTGCTTAATTCTATGACTGTGTCTACGGAAAGGGCACATGAGGTCTTGTCCTTTTAATGGGCGAATTCACCCGTCATCCAATTTCTCCCAGCAGCAAAAACAGAATCTGTAATTTTTGTCAGGGTTAGCTATGGGTAAAAATAACTTCTTATTGTCCAAATAGCATTTTTGCAGGCATTTACTTAGTTAACCCTATCAGAATTAATAAATTTCTAGGAAATTTCGCACATTTCATAATCAATAAGTTCTTGGATATGTCCTGTTTATTTCGGTGATGCTTCACTATCATTTGAAGTAATCTGTTTTCCTGCATTCATACATATCATAATCAAGGACAATTTTGGCCTGCATTAAGCCATTGTATAATCTCTCTGCTTGAGGGTGTTCTGTTCTGGAAAACAACATCTATGAAAGTCTGTGTTGGAGCTTGATTCATCTGGTTTTGAAATGTGCTCCATCCATCTGCAGTAATTAGTCTGTGAGGGCATAGGGAATTATGACATGGTATAAAATTTCTTCCACCCTCCAATCATTATGACTATACATTTCAATTGTTGAAAATAGTCAAACCCTGTCACAGAAACAAACCACCTGTTAGCTGGAAAAGACAATCTGTCATCCCCCCCCCCCCCTCAGTAAATAAGCAAATTGCATAATTTCTTATCTGTTATAAAGATAACCTTCCCACACAGACCATTCTAATTATTAACTTGTATGCATCAAAAGTGGTGATTGGGCAAATATGAACACATCTTCTCCTCAAATAGAGTGATACTTGAAAAAAAAAACGAAGACGGATTGTTAAAGACTACAGGAAGAACATATTCATTCAAATATCTATTAAATGTTTTATTGCTGCCAAGATATTAGTCAAATATCTATCAAAATGTTGCATTGTTGCCAAGACCATTTCTACATTCCAGAGTTGAATGTATTTTCAAGTTACTTTAAGTACTTTCTTGGCAGGTTTAGCTTGATTTTGTTTTCCAAGAAAAGATATATTCTACCTGAAGAAAACTGACTTATTCCTGAATAAAATATCATGCTTACTGTAAATCTACGAAGGACAGGTGTGACTGTAATTGTTCAGGCCTTTGATACACGTTTTAGTATTGTATACCATCAGGGATAGATGGATAGGAAAGACGAGTTGTGTCTATCGGCGTATATGGCAGACTCAGTAATCCTCAGCCTGCCTCAGATCCCTGTGCCTTAATGTATCAGGCAGAGGAATCCCTAGTGGTCCCTTAATAAAGCAGCAGGAGACAGTGCCAGTCCCTGGTGGTCCCTTAATAAAGAGGCGGGAGACAGTGACAATACAAGCCAGCCTCTACTGGCACCAGCCTTTCTCTGCACACTAATCTCTTGTCTCTGGGCATAGAATCACACATTTATTCCCATTCCCCACGAGCCTGAATTCAAACAAATCACTCTTGAATAAAATATGAATGCAAAGCTTATTTGGATGAAAATTTCTTCTTTTTTATGATCAAATGTGTAGTATTTTGTTTTGATCATCAATACTTTTAAAATTATTTTGAAATCATCTTTTTAATGATTTTTTTCTTTTTTCAATGAAATGTGTGGGTGAATATCCAGAACAATTCAGTTTAATTCAGTTTCCTTAACCATGGACTATTGGATACTAATATCATCTCATGATGGTATAGTTGAAATAGTTTATTTGATTTTTCCTAAAATATTCTTCAGTGTATTAAACTTTTCTGGATAATAAAAATTTATCGCAGAATGGCCAAAAAAAACTAAATTTTATCTTCAGTTGACTCCTGGCTGGGTTAGGGCCAGTCCTCTAACCTAGTGGTCTCAAGTATTGCCACTGAATGCTATCTGTCCCTCATACCGGTGCATGGTTTCGAAGTCAGCTTAAGGCATGTGAGAAAGTTGCCAGTGACTTAGGGTTAGGTGGTGAGCACTATGGTTCCCTCCGACATGAGCTACTTAATAAATACAATTAAGCCTGAATATGACAGAAAAAATGACACAGAAGAAAAATTCTGAAGTCCTAAGTACGGTATTTGATATTGTGTCCGAGCATTGATAATGTTCATAAAGAATTAAACTTTATTGAATAGTGAAAGATTTATCACAGGAATGCAAAAAAAAATAATTTTAATTCCAATTTTATACGATTTCTCCGGCTGTGAATTAAAAAGTACAGATGTTGGTGACAGTGTTCTTACTTTCGGCGACTGTAGCCACATAGACCCATAGATAACACACTTCTCTCTCTTTAATTCTCCCGACACTCAAGCGCCCATCAGAGACAATACCCACTGCTCGCCCGATCCATTTTGATAGGTAGCAAGCTTTCTGCCGGCTCCAGACCAATTAGGTGAGATTACGTCAGTCCTAGAGGGGAACCTACGTACTGGGAAAAGGCGATCCACTTGGATCTACTTGCCACTATCAAGGACATGTTGTTTACTGGAGAGGTTTTACGTATGCAGGGAGGAAGGATACATGGTATTAAGGTGGTTATGGTGCAATTACAAGATACATATTACAATTTAAGGATCCTAGGACAAAGTTTCCAAACAACAAGCTCTTAACCCTTCCATACTCAAAGGAGGGGAGGGGGGAAGTGCCCAGTAAGGTCTGCCTGCCTTTCTCACGTAACAGGTGTGGGGGAAGGGATGCTAGTGGTACATCTACATGTTCCGCAGCTCCCCCCTGCCTCCCAGTGGTATAGCTGCATGTCCTACTACGCCCCCTCTCTCCACTTTTCCCCTATATCTACCCACCCACATATAAAGCCAAGCCACATCTCTGAGAAGAGTCTCAGGCTCTGATGACAGTGGTATAGATACATGCATGCTCTGCACCCCCCTCCCATCCCAGGCACTGATGACAGTGGTATAGATACACGCTCTGCATGCACCCACCCCCCCCCCCCTCTCCCATCCCTCTCTCCCCCATCTAACCCCCCCCCCCCAACCCACGTATATGGCCAAGCCACCACTCTCTCAGAAGAATCTCAGGCGCTGATGACAATGCTATACCAACATGCACCCCCCCCCCCCCCACTCCCTCTCTCTCTCTCCCCCCATCCCCCAAACCCACCCACGTATATGGCTTGGCCATCACTCTGAGAGGAGTCTCAGGCGCTGATGACAGTGGCACCGACTTCATTACCCCCCATCATGCTGTCTGCCCCTTCTCCATCACTGCCCTGCTTATGACAGACACTGACTCCCACAGATTGAGTTTTACACTCCTCAAATTTGCTTTTCTTGCTTTCTAGATGCACGGACACGATGGCCTGCCATGTTTCCCAGTTAAAGTAATAGCTTGTTACGGAGGAAGTGGGTGCACACACACCGCAGCGCCAATTGTGTACAAAAACAACGTGTTTCACTGCCGGCGTGCCATACAGCTGAATCATCCCTACAGCAAATGAAATTGAAAGGGTAATTACTAATACACCTCAGAACTCATATTCTCATACAGCACATTCCACTTTATTATGTTGTCACTTTTCAGAGAATTTGATTTGTGACTTCCCCTCCTCCACAAAAAAGTTGTATAAGAAATATAGTTTTCCGTATTATTTTCTTCTACATAAGAGTCATCTTACTTTCTGCTCTTAGTAAAGAAGTTGTATAGGAACAATAGTTCTTTTCTTCTTTCTTTTATTCAAGAAACATCTATAATGATGCGTAGCCTTTTTTGTTTGTTTGATGCCCTTTCGTAGTGAAAACGTTTTCAAATATCCTGTCTGAACTACAAATGAAATATTTATCTGTTACCAATTAAACTCTTGTTTGTGCTTAGTCTATCTCATTCATGCCTTTGTAAGTGTCATCTGACCCTAAAAACCTTCAGGAAATACCTTTGGAATCAATCATAAATTAACAAAGTATTTAAAAAAAAGTGTGGGTTAGGTTCAGATAATAATTTCTCCAATTACATTTGCTTTGAAAAATGCATTATTCCCGAAGATGTTACCAAAATGTTTGCATATTTTTGGGCAATACTGGTATGAATGGGTTAAACGCTTGAAACTGATCTGATGCAACTTTCGTAACCAAAATTGCTGCCCATATTTGGACAATACTGGTGTGAAGAGGTTATAAACTTGAGACTGATCTTCTATTCTGTTTGGACAAGCAGAATAAACATTAATGATGGCCCACCTCATTTGCACCTTTCTGACAGATCCCTGGCCCCTGGGGTCGGGACCTCTGACCTGGGTGACATTCCTGCCATTGTTCTATCCTCATTCATCACAGCCAAACCAATCTTTACTATCACACCTACAAACAAAATAGCCCATCAAGCTCATCCGACACTACACTGGTGTTAACCCTGATCATAGGCCGATGAATCATTTTCTTCTCAAACTATTGTTATTGGTAGCCTGCAAATCATGGAGGTGAAAATATTGCATTGCTCCTATGTCAGTTAGTATATCCATGTCAAAAAGCATACAAAACATCGAAATTTCAACTTTTTGTCACTTTTCTGTCGTGACCAGCCAGTTGTAACTGGTGGAGGAAACTGGAGTATCTGGTGAAAAAAATCACTGCTTAACCCCACTGTCACTGGCAACATTCTCATAAAAACATCAATAATGAAGGTACCAAATGTGCTTTAGCAAAAAATTAAATGAAGAAGTTTTTTCCAAAGGCCTTTGAGAAATTGTCCTTTCCTCAATTGTTATGAAAACTTTTCTATTTTTGTTTAATATATGCTATTTATTTCATCCAATCTTGTTTTGAGTTGATTGATTTGGCCAACTGTGTGGTGATTTTTATAGTTTCTACTACTTTCAAGTAATACATTACAAATTAATCATTCATAATTGGTTTTACAATGGCATATACATGGCCTTTAAAGACCCATTAAAGGAACGCCATTAGTGCTGAAATAGGAATTTTCTTTTATTACTTTTGCGTACAAGTTCCTGATTGAGCTGTTGTGAAGCTAGCAAGAAATGCTTGCCTAAAATAATGAAATAGCCATAATCTTATGAATGCTTTGATAAGATGATAAAAATATGAACTATTGCAGTAGAGAAATTACAGCAATTGGGCAATCAAAAATGATTGGTTCCTTTAAAATTTTCACGTTGCGATACAATATCTTAATGAAATTATTAACAATACTGCCTGCCTCTCAGAGATCTAATCTTGTTTAATTAAGCATTAAGAAATTTGACAATAAATAGCAAAATACCTTTGTGCAGACAGGGCTTGCCCCGTTGCCCCGGGCAAGTAGAATTTGTAAATTATAGCTGTAGGGCAAGTGAAAACTGTATCTTGCTTGCCCCACTGGGCAGGTACGCTGTGTATATTTCAGGTTTACTTTTGAGAATGTGTGCAAGTTTTGTGGTCTTGAATCCAAGCTTGTACTAGAAAATATGCTTTCACATGCCAGCACCATATTCTATTTGGTTTTAGATGAAACATTTTAAAACATAAAACTTTTCAAGGGCCGGTGAAGGTTTTAGTGGGGCAAGTGAAAGTTAAATCTCACTTGCCCTACTGGGCAAGTTGCCGCAAAAGTTAACGTCGGGCCCTGGCAGAGGTGTCCAAGTAGCATTAGCAATTAAGTCAATTTTCGATATATTTTAAATCTTAATAATACTATACGATACTTAGCTTTTTTTAATACGATACAATATCCCCATTCAATATCGATATTGGCATTGTATTGAGTACCGGAACCAATCCCTAGCAATCAAAAGTATTTGGTTTTGCAAAGTGTTCCGAACTGTATGCAATTACTATTCCAGGCTTGTTCTGTGGCAAAGCAAACTCTCCACAAGCAATTACCCATGCCATGCTCCAGGCCCTTCAGGGAACATCTGCTGGGCCCTGTCTGCATCTATCCATCTAACGTCAAAACCGTTATTGATGGGGTGCGAGCTCCTCAGAGCCGCCAGCCAGTTTACGGAGCGGGGATCCCAGGGGGCGCCATTGTAGCCCACAGATAGCTAATCAGTGAAGACAAAAAATAGGCACAAACACGGGTCAAATCGTTACCCTGACCCCTTTGTGTTTTTATGAAGGTCAGACATCATACCCCATTAACCCCTGTCTTCTTAAAATGACCTACCGGTCTAATTAGCATATCTCTCATCGAAATACCCTCCCCACTTTGGGCACCAACGAACCATCACAGCAAAATTATTACCACCAGCGTGCAACATAACCACTTGCCCCGTTGCAAGTGAATTTGGCAAAAAACAGCAATGGGGCAAGCTGAACAAGACCCTGACTTGCCCTGCTCTGCAAGTAATGTTTTGGGCAAGTTCCAATCGTACCTTTGTTTAACAGAGGCGGGGCAAGTCAACTTTAGGAACAGCTTACCCTGCTCAGAAAATAATGTTTTGCAACCTATGTTGCACCCTGAGCACACACATTTTTTATTTAAAGGTTCCACTTTTTTCTTTGGCTCAGCCACATCAGAGGAAGAGCTTTTTTGTGTAGACAGATGGCATTAATAGCATGAACTATGATATTAAATGAATATTAAACTCTCTCAAGTAGTCTTTTCCTAATAGTGGTTGACTGACCATAGATAGTAAGAAATGAAGCCATTGTTAAAACCTTCTTAATGGAATATGGATTTTATCCCAAAAAGTCCAATAAATGAATGTATACTATTTATTTCCTAGCTGGCTTATATTTATCATCCACTAATTGAAATGCCAGAACAATAGATTGCATCATCAGTATGCGTACTGCACTACACTGAAAACAAGGCCTAAACAATTATCCCAATGGTAACACACAATTGGTTTCCTTTCTGTAATTACACTTTCTAACCTAGCCCTGGACCCCTCAAGACCCCCAGCCCTGTAATTCACATTCTAACCCCTTAAACCCTTCAAGGATTCAGATGGCTACCTTCACCTCTTTACTTTAAGCTGTTAATACTTAGAGTGGCCAAAAGCAGTCTGACAATTTTGCTGATATCTTTCAGTTGAAAGCGTAGTTGCAAAAATAGTTGAGGGAAAATGTTAATCAGATAATTACCGACAACTCTCCTTCAAATATTTTGTTAAATATAAATTTTCAATTCCACAGTTATCATCAAAAGTATCAGAAGACACTTTCTAAAGGAATTTTTAAGTACGTATGGGTTAACCCAGCACATATCATCTAAAAGAAGGACCATCTATTTCAATGATATCTCTTTGATTAATATAAATTAAGGAAAATATGTGAAAGAGAAATATTCATCAGAACTTAAATGCAGATTCTCCTTGAAATATTTTGTGAAGTGGTGATTTATCTTAAAGTTACTTTTCAAAAATATATGAATGATCCTGATGACAATTTACCTCTAGAAGGACTCTTAGGCACCACAGGGTTATACCTTACAATGGTTCATATAGTTCAATTCTCCTTTAATAAAAGTCATACATGTTTGAGATAAGTTTGACTTTTCTAAATAAAATCTCTCTAATAAAAGCAAATTTCAGAAACTATATAAATGAAAAATGTTCATCAGAAAACAACTTACTGATACAATTCTCATAAAAACATTTTTGATTGGTGTGTTGTGTTTGGTTATTTTTAAAACTACCATAGAATCACCTGATTCTTTTCAAGGCAAACTAAATTTGAATAATGGCTGGGGCATAAAAGAAATTTGCTAGTGACTTGGGGTTAGGTGGTTTTCACTGGGAACTCTGGTTTCCTCCACCACTTACAACTGGCTAGTTACAAATTAGCCACAATATGGCACAGATGTGACGAAAAACTAAACTTGAAATTCAAGGCAAACTGGCAGGCATGAATGAGTAAGACAATCAGCTAGCTGCTAACTGTAAGTGTGCAAGGTCTACATGGATGATGGAGCCACCCCAACCTTGAGGCGGAGATAGATGCCAGTTCCCAGTGGAACATGGAAGCTTCCCGTCAGCAAGTCAGTCAATCTGCTACGCTAACTCACTAACTCACAGGGCAGATCCAGGTCCACAAGGTACCATTGTAACCTTGGGGCAGATAGCAGAAATCTCGCTGGAGTATCGTGGGAGCAGTGAGAGTCATGTGATAGAGGAGAGATGCTATCTTACAACCTTCGGCCTTCTGAGCACTGCTAGCTCTTAGGGGAAAGGCCTGGTAATCAAGAGAGTAATGATAGGTGCTGGGGAGTAGGCAGAAGGCGGTGAGGGAGGGGGAAGGGGGGGGGGGTGGGGGTAGGGGAAGGGGTAAAAGTGTATTTCCCCACTTGTACGATAGAGGTAGAGATGGTGTCACCAGCACTGCTGACACTAGGCCTTCTGAGCAGCGCCAGCTGTTAGGGGAAAGGGTTGGTAATCAAGAGAGTAATGATAGGTACTGGGGGGGGGGGTATCCCCCCACGTGTATGATAGAGTAGAGATTGTGTTGCCAGCACTGCCAAACCTAGGCCTTCAGAGAAGTGTTAGCTATTTGGCAAAAAGCTGAGCGGTGCTAGCTACTATGCAAAAAGGTTATCAAGAGAGTAAAGATAGACTTGGTGGTGTATTGGATGGTGGGTGTTACAGGGGAAGGGGATGAGGTGCACCTCCCGCATGTATGATCAAATGTATTAAACAAGATGCTCTGCATTGTCACTATAACAATAGAATGTGATTTCAAAGACAGTACCTTTGTTTTTCATTTTACTTAATAGTTTTATTGACCTGGTAACAGGAAAGTGCATATCTTAGTAATGTAATAGCATTTACATTTAAGAGAGATATTCTAATTAATATGCTTCAGATTGACATAAGATATTTTGGACCAAAACTTATAAATCTCCTTATTTGAGACTTACAACCTTCCAACGCTGATGCTACTTTTGTTTGAAGCACAAGGACACAAAAATGCTAATAAACTGTCTAAACCCTGTCGTGTTGCTATTCATTGGATAGCTCTCAATACATACTCTCAGATGAGTACCCATAAGTCAGGGTTTCAGTCATTTTCAGTTTTTCTGTATCATTTTCTATTTGCAAAATTAGCCACCAGCAGCATTAGGGTTAAGGGTATTGGTATCAAAATGATGGCCAGACATCTTGCTGGCTAGGTCCCTGCATGGTAACTAATCTTACCTGTAAGGCTGTAACAAACTTTTAATCTTCTTGTCATCAACCACACTAGTAATTATGATGATCATCAGTGGATTTAGCAATCAATGGTTTGTCTTGAAGAAGAATAGGTAACCTAAAATGAAATAAAAGAAGTTAGTTTTCTTGCCAACGTTTTTTTCCTAAATACCCCGGACAACTTTGTAACATGCATATGATGCATTACACAAATGTTTCCTTATTAAAATCAATTGCAGACTTGAGGCACATCTTAGTTCATATACAATAAAACCACACATATAACTGTGCAAATGAAACTTTTTTTTTTGGTCTGAATAGAATCAGTCATCCTTATAATTAGTTAATCTATTCCTCAGTATTGTATGGAAATGGATAGTTATCCTTTATGAAAATTTAATAAGTAAATAGTTTCACTCTTGTAAAGATGCGGTTTATAATACCCACTGTGCACATCAACCCTGGTACCTTGTTTCACTTCACTGCATACCTTCTAGTTCCACTTAATCCTTGCATTACACTCTCTCTACGCACCTTTAGTTTTGCATTAGCAAGGTGTCTCGCGGGATTTTACTGATTACTATTTCATGTTGTCATGTGGCCACAAAAAGCCCGCTCCTGTCCAGACACATCTTTGGCTTGGCTGGAGTTAGGGTTTCTTCGCCAATCATGGAAGCGCAAGTTAATAGGGTTTGTATTCTTCTGGGCTTTATAAATCTATGGAGTGGCTGGGGGTAGGTGGAGTTTTACAGCTGAATACTTAAGAAGGCAGGCCAGACAGTAGGTCCATTCCCAGAGCAATGCTGAGATTTACTTCTAGACATATGGAGGATTACATAGTTCAGGAATGGTGTCCGAGGGCCCACTGCTATTAAAATCTACTCTTGGGCTTGAAGTCTTAAAGAGCCTATGGGATATCAGGCATTAGTGTGATGGTTGAAATAATGTGCATTTATGGAGAACTCCTAGTTATTGTTTAAAGGCAGTATCAAAATCAACTTAAGGGTTCTAAGTTCTAAAGCCCCTTTGGGAGGATACATCATTAAAAAGGTTTGTGCATTCAAAAAGATTTTTTTTCAAGGGCTACTTCCCTCATACCTCTATTATGACTTAGATAAGTATTAATCCACCCATGTCTGAAGCACCCAAACAGACTGACTACTTTGATGATATCTTTCTAGCAAAAGCAATTTTAAGAAAAATATTTGAAGATCTGTTGATAAACAACTCTCTTTCAAGAAAGGACAGTGACCAAGCAAAAAAATGTCCATAATTGTGGCTAGGAGCTGCGCTGAAAACCATCTTGCAATTTCTTGCAATTATTTACCCCAAAAGTCCAACCTGTGTTAGGAGGGTACTTGTGTGAGGCTTAATATATTCTTCTTCAGAAGACCTTTCAGGCAATTTATACTTTTAATGCCTGAATTGTCAAATGAAAGCAGGCTAGTCAATATCTGAGGAAAGAAATTAAACCCATAAGCTACCTTAACACAAAAAATCAAATTTAAACATTTAAATTACAATTATTTCCACTATCTCACTAATACCACTGTCATATCACCATATAGTACCAGGTCACTTAACTCACAGGGTGCACCATAAATTCCAAAACATTACTTGCCCTGCCGGTACTTCCACTTGCCCGGCCACTCTGTTAAACAAAGGTGTATTACATTGCGAGGACTCTGCCCAAAACATTACTTGCCGAGCGGGGCAAGTTAGGGTCTTGTTCTGCTTGTCGGATTGCCGTTTTTCTCCAATTTCACTTGCAACTTGCAACGAAGCAAGTGGTTATGCCATCATGGTGCACGCTGACTCATTCCCCCCCCCCCCATCCCAATTCTGAAACTACTTTCTTTGCTCCTTTCGAGAGGAGAAGTCATTGGATACTACATAAGAGGTTTAATCAATGGTCTGTATATCAGTACGCCGACAACTAAGTGTCTGTGTGTCTTCTCGCTCACACTATCCCACTGGACCATACAGACAATACTATCTCCCCACGCACTCCCTTCAACGCTAGAAATCACCTCCCTTCTCTGAGAGGCTGAATAATGAATTATTGTGGCGACTGAAGAAACAGCATCTTCTCCTCCTTTCCCAGGAGAGGGCAGTTCTCCCCCTAAATAATTAATGCTCAGCTCGAAGTGGCTCCACACTCAGTGTGGATTGACTACCAATATCGGTGATGTCACATCAAAGGAAAAGTCACCTTTTCTATATCTGTACTTCAAAGGGCGCAGTTGGTCTGATGATTATGTAATACTAGAATATTAAAATCGGGCTCAATGTCATCTTATTATAATAATAGGTTTCAGTGAAGGTTTATATATATATATATATATATATATATATATATATATATATATATATATATATATATATATATATATATATACACATATATGCATGTGTGTGTGTATGTTTTCAGAAAGGCAGACTTTGAGAGGGTGAAAATATTAATATTTGTAGAGTGAAATAATGATTATTTCTCCAAAAATTAGCATACACACAACCATAGACACTTAGTATTCAATAAGCTCTGGAAATTGATTCCAAACATATTGGTTTCAAAACGACACATCACAACTGAACTAATTGAACGTTACAAGTGTTGACTCATTCATCAATGTCTATTATGGTACTATTAAAGGATTCTCATTGACATTGCTATATGTGCCAAGACATTTCAACAAAGTATATCTGAGCCTCCAAATACCATAAACCAATACCCATTTACCACCCCCCCCCCCCCCCCCCACACCAATTTTTAAATGGAATAGCCCTGAGTGGATATGATAACACATTGGTGCCATCTCAACTGAAGCAAAAATATTGATACCGACAATTACCTTCTATTTTAATCAATTTTGGAGCTGTCTAGACTGGCCATTACATAAATGGCAATATTTATCTATATCTGAAAATGCTTTTTGTGATATCAATAAAATCACTGAAGGTTGTAGGGAAAATTTGATATCCATAATTATTTTTTATATCAATTGATACCAATTAATCATTGTGATTTCAAAACTCATTAATGCCTATCCATTGATATTGTTCTTAAACAAAATCCTTAAATATTCATGGATATCGTAAGTTTCGCTGCCACATTCGGAAAATCCCCTCAAAGGTATAAAACGCAGACAGGTGTTTACGTTGTACCATACACTTTACCATTTAAAACATCTTACCGGTACTTCAAGTACGTTGGTTAGGTCGGTTGCTGAAAATTCAACATCCGGAACACTGCAGGTACACTCTATACAGGGGTCGGACAGCGTAATTGTAAATTACCGATACATCAGCAGATCAGCAAATGACTAGTGTGGATCCCTAGGCTAAGCGAAAGAGTATTGCTCATAACAATGTTGCAACGTGTTGCTTACTTATTCTCTACACATTATTTATAAACGCTGGCAAAGGGATTCCCCGTCGAGTTCTCGTCCCTGCGTACGGCTTCAAATAGCAGATAATCATAAACCATACCATTTTGCGTGCCATCAATATAAACTTACACGATCATGTCAAAAAGGCCTGTGCAAGGGCAATCTCTAAATCTGCTATTTGGGAGGAGACGTCGATGCGGATGACACCTCTGTCTGCTGCGAGTCTGGCTGTAGGTGGTTCTGCGGAAGTTCACGAAGGGCACGGCCTTTTGGCCGAATCATGTTCGCCAAAACTCCGCGGGGCTCCGGAGGGATTTTACGGAAAAACCTGACACCGTTTGCTTAATCGATTTCCTCATACCCCAACCATGCTATCGTTTTGTAGCAAACTTTTAATAGCAGTTTTTACCAATCGTCCTGTCCTATAGATTACCAACTTGGATGAATATTGCAATGTTTGTGTTGCAAGAACTTCAATATCAGAAATTGGCTAAAATTAATTCTCGAAGTAACGTTTCTGCGTTCTTCCAAAACTTGACGTCAGGACCTATGATATTTTTGAGAATAACTTAGGAATATACATACATACACACATACACATATACATACATACATAGATAAAAAAAAAAAGATGAATCGACAGTGTTTATTTTAATGATGGCTTACTACACTAGTTAATGTTTATAAACCTTTATGAAATGTTATGTAGGAACTTGCTCCAGTTCAGTAGATGGGCCTATAATTTTCTCCTTTTTTGGGGGGGGGGGGGGGGGGGGTGGATGGGTCTTGAGATTCTTCCTGGCCCAAATCGATGAGCAATGACGCTTGAATTGCCTGGAAAATAAAGAAAAAGAGAAAATTAGTATCAAGTATATGTAATAAAGTCTTTATTATATATACCTGCCACTAATTTTCTTTTTCTTTGTTTTTCAAGTAATTCAAGCGTCATTGTTCATTGATTTGAGCCAGGAAGAATTTCAAGACCCATCCCCCCCCCCAAAAAAAAAAAAAGAAAAAAGGAAAGATTATAGGCCCATCTACTGAGC
The DNA here is from genome assembly GCA_963942565.1 of Maea johnstoni. NCBI lineage: Eukaryota > Metazoa > Annelida > Polychaeta > Spionida > Magelonidae > Maea > Maea johnstoni. The sequence goes on from OZ012685.1 coordinate 4,038,065, forward strand.
TGGGGCAAGTTTCTGTGATCTGGCTGACCACACGGTTTGTAGCAGCTTGATGGTTGCCCCCATTGGTGCCCCCTACGCACTTGGAAAGGTCACGGTTTGTATTAAGTGTTAATTACCCTTTCTCTCTCCCTAGGTGTGCTCCTTGTTCCCCTCTCCTTGACATGTGTTACGGTCACTTGTCATGGCCATGGCCCGCACGTGCATGTCAGAGCCACGGCATTGAGAATCAATCACGAAAAACATGCGCAAACGCACTCTATTAACCCATTAATGTCTAATAGTTATTTATTGAAGTTGTCGTCAGGATCTTCAATATTGTTGGCATTAACTAAGAAATCAAGTATGATTTTCCAAAATATCTGAAGAGGAATTGTTGGTAATATTCTAAACGACAGTTCCTCTTCAATTATTTTCCTATCTTTTCTTAAGAGTGCAAGATTTCATCAAAATTGTCAGGCTACCTTTGGTCGCTGTGGAAGTTAAGGATGATTTTACAAACTATTTGAAAAGGTAATGATATGATGAACATTTCCCTTTCAAATATATTCCCAAATATTCTTTTGGCTAAGAGATTTCACCAAAACATGTCTGGCTGCCTTTGGCCGATGTGAGCATTAATGGATTTTAAAGAAGATTTTGATATGTGATGGACACCCTGAACCCTAAATGATGATACAGGGATTAAGTTTTTTTTATTTAAACAGCGCCACGGCATATCAAAACTGTTTAGGATTGAACCAAACATACAGATGTATGACTAAAGATCTAGGTACCTACACTGATGGTCTTTCTGTCGTCCGTATTAGTTCTGGAAAAGAAAATGTTATTGAAAGTAAAGTGTATACATTTATCTCATGATTGGCAAAATTCTAGGCTTATGATTGGTCAATTGGCATGTGATATGAAGTTGTATTAACCTCTCAGAATCCTATATTAACCTCCCAGTATTTGTATGTATATATGTATGTTCATTTTTATTACATATGCAGAGGTCAAGGGGGCAATCATGAGATAAATTCGTTATCAACTGTTTTGGAGTATGATACAACTTATATCTCGCAATCAGAGGGCTGTATCACCCTCGGCTGTGCCTCGGGTGATACAGCCCTCTGATTGCGAGATATAAGTTGTATCATACTCCAAAACAGTTGATAACTAATAGCATTGGTATTTCCTGATGAGGTAACGCAGGGATATCAACATTAAGTCATAGCACCCCTACCATCGTAAAAGAAGTTATCACATCATTCGCGCACAATCAGATTGCCCCTCCCTTACCCCCAACCCTGATGAAATTTTTCTTTCCTAAAACTCCTCAACTTCCCTCCCCGTGGCGTAGCGGTCGCGTGTTGAATAAGTCTGGAGGATTGAATGTGGATATTTACACTTTACTATGCTTGCATGGCAAATATCTAATTAGAGTTCAGAAGCTGCCCTTCAGAAGTCATGCAAACATATCTGAGATGTCAGTTCACACTGTGCAACAAGTCAGTACAGCCAAACTTCCAAAACCCACTCCCAGGCCCCTGACCGCCCAGGAGTCAATAGGTTAATGGTATGGACGTCCCGTCATCCCGCATCCAAATCTCGCGGATTCCCAAACCACCATGTGGAAACTTCACCTGCGCTGGGCGAAATTCAAGTGGACATGTTCTTCCTTTGGCCCCTACTCTCCCCGTAAAGGTCCAGGCAGTTCTGAAAGCTGGCCATTTAGTCCATTAAAGGTTTAAAAAGTGATGACTACTGTCGATATTGGTGAAGCCTCGCGGGAGATACATTGTGGGAGTGGAAGGGATTTCCCGGACAATGCATTGCAATTTGTGGCGCAGTGACGTTTGGACGTAGGCAGCTGGGATGATACTGATGCGCTGCTCAATTGCTGTGCTCTTCCGTGCAATCTCTGATGGATTAATGCTAATTACATATTGATGCTAACATCCGTAATCGGTCAATAATTCACCATGATGTACTTTCGGGCCGCTTTCCTCTGTCTTTACTGTCAATAATAATGCCGAGCAGAAACGACGGGCCGGTGCAGGGATTGGAGATTAGCTTTTAATAATTCAGAGGGAACGCGAGTCCGCGATCAAGCTTTTTGATCAGCAAACAAACAATGTGTGTACAACAGCAGTACCATTTAACAGATCATACTAAATCACCACACCAAACCAGCTTACCCTGAGACTTGCATTATTTGATATGTATGTACATTATGACTGATATGCTTTACAGTAATTATGCGTACACGATTTCATCAAATTTCTAAGGCTGCTTTTGACCACTATGAGCAAAAATGGCTTTAAGATATGTGACACATTTAGAAATAAGCTAGTAATCATACACACATTTTCTAAATTTCGGGAAGATAGCTTTGCTCGAACTGTTGTACGTATGTCGAATGCATCATTTTCTTGTCGTCCTTTAATAACGAGAATAAGCCAAAAAAAAACATCCAAATACATGTAGTGAATTTATATTATGGTGTTTTTTCTATAGTCCATTATAGCTTTGCGAACAAGACTAGTGCTGTTGGAAGCTGAACCTTAAAACGGTTTGGTTATGTTTATCGCTGTTCGTTCCATTGAAGTGTTTCAAAGGGCTACCTCCACATCCCTACAGTCAAATGCAATGTAACTCGGCTGCTCGCTCTCTGAACATTTAAAGCATCCAACAATACGTATGCATCTATAGTATGTATGTGTGTGCGTGCGTAAGTGCATGCATGTCAAAAAGGTATGCATGTATGTATGCATGTATTTATTTTTGTATTTGCCTTATTAAAAGTGAAGTGGTGTTTTCGCCGGATTGTCCGGTTAATTCCACCACTAATAACTGGCTTGTGGCTTTCACGCCTACAGCACTAATTTTAATAAGTGGGGATAAACAATACCCTTTATGTTTGACAATGCACTTCATGGAATGCTGCAGCGGTCATACATAATAGGCAAGGAGAAATCCTAGAGCCCTTTATTGATTTTGCTCCAATTACTTTCAAATAGCTACCTCCGTAGCCCAGTGGTCTAACATCCTTGATGTTTGGCAATGCACTATAGACGTTTTTGCGCTAATTATTTCATTATTCATGTTCAGCGCATCCTCATAGATAGGATTTCAATAGTCAGCAGAATCTGGGGAGATAGTGATCACGTGACCACAATAATAATCTTTCAATGCGTTTTTTCACACATTCCATTATGATCAGCGTTTGTCTCTAGAGTTTAGTAAGATTTATGAGATTGATTTATTTCTTCTCCATCTGACGTGCGGTCGTGGGCACCCTATCTCGCTATGTCCTACCAAAACATTACCAAAGATTACACCCTCAATAATAAAATTCACCTCTTGAATTGAGTCTTTCTGGATATACTTGCTACAGTGGTGCTGAAGCATGGGCAGTGAGACCTCATAGTTTGTTACACACGTGGTGTTGCGGCGCCTTTAATCTCAAACGTCTCATCCTATCAGTCACAGGCAGACGGAAGCAACAGAAAACTGGTCGTCGTCCAAGTCCCCCAATCAGAGCAATTCAATCTCACACAAGAAAACGCTCCCATGATTAAGACCACATGGCATTTCTAACGTCTCCTCAGTGAGCGAGTGACTTGGCATGATTCTATTCCCACTTATTTATTTTTTTTCATTTGCAATATGGAGCAACACAAGCTATGACTAGATATTTTTATCATCTCGATGCAGGTATTGTTGTCTGCCCGCGTGGAGGACAGAGATACTTTTGGTGCAAGGAATAAATAAACGCATCTGTCAACTCGATTTAATTTCAATCATATTGGGAGATGGGTGACAGGCACTGGAGTTGGGTTGGTGCCTGTCAAAATAGCTCTGCAGAATTACTCTCCTTGCCCCAGTGGATCAGATCAGAGAAATCTTCCTCTGCCACTCTCTGCAAAGAAATCCTGATAATAGTGGCTTTTTATGCACCAATGGACGCGCAGAGATTCCGCTAGCCCTGAACATCTGCCCTGACTTCCTGTGGATGCCAACAATGTGTTCGGCGCTTCAGGTTAATAGTCTGAGAAAATTCGCAAGGCAATTCCAGCGCTCATCTTTGTATTATTGCATCAAGTGGCGGAATTGAGTGGGAAATTGTTAAACACAACCTTGAAACCCATGGTGACAATGTGTCATACGAACTAAGGGCCCCGTAGAATGCATACTGGCTTTCAAATGAAAGTATTGCAATTTCTCTCAGGTTCTGAGGCACCTTATTCCCACTAGTCCAAGCTGGAGATTTATAGAAATCGCTCAAGCATGGCAAAGGGATGTCTCTCGTATACAATCACCCGGCTTCAGGACTACTGCTTCACAAAGATATCTCAAAATGAATGGAAAGCTGCGGCACATTCCAGGACTGTATTCAACACATTGCTGAGGAGACCCTTACTGGCTTTACTAGACTGTATATATACAACGTGCAAACACGAGTCAATGTATGTGAATCCTCAGGCGGTCAATTTCACAACAAAACCTTAATAGAATTTATATATCATTCCTGTCGTACGTACATAGCCATACTTTGCCATAGTTATGTACTTTATTGACTGCATAAAAAACAAAAGGTAACTAAGCAGGAACGTACAAAAAATACAAAAAGTATATTCAAATTTCAGAAATAAGTGAAACAAATACGAAAATTATTGAGTAGATCAATTCAGTCATGTCATGTAAGATTCACACTCGGACACATAAGCGGATACATGACAACATCGTTATAGTCTACTTCATCTTTGTTTCCATTCATGTCATATGTGCATATAGTCATACAGACTTTGCCATACGATATATCTAAAACCATACGTATACATACAATTGATACCAGCCCCTTTTTACTCGTAAGTTAATGAGAAATCTTAATTGTACATAGTTGAGCATTTTTATTTCTATCAATTTGATTAGAATCAATTTGCCTACGAATCACACGGATTCTGCAATGCGAGAACTTGTTAAGTTTGAGTCCTTTTCAATTCATGTGCAGTTAATAAGGGCATAAACATAAATTTAGTAAATAGTATTTGAGGCAAATTGTATAACGAATAGAAAAAATGCAAATCATTTTCACTAAAAAAGCAAGTGTTGTATTCCTTTACACCTTTTACATAACTAGGCCTATTGCATAAAGCATATTTGACACATCAGTGCTCAGGAAGTGTATATCAACTTGGTTTGTCAGTTTGGTATATAAATAAATATTTCGGATACAAGTTTTATAGCAAAGTTTATGCAGAAATTGTTTGTTCGAATATAGTTCGAATACGTGCAGCGAAGACGGACAATAGAAAGTTACAATTTGCACAAATGCAAACGATTTGTAGACCAATTAGGTATGTCATTTGGTATGTTTACACATATTTTGGACTCACATTTCACGTTTGAGGTTTCAGCAAAAGTTATTTGTCCCAAACATTCTTCGAATAGGTTAAATGAAGACGAACAATAGAGAATTACTCTGCGACCCATCAGCAGCAGTTCTGACCAGCATTTGAACCCTGGAAAGTCATCTCCTTCCCCGGGTGAACACGAACACACTTTGATGCCTCAGGTTTAATCTTTAAACCGTTTAAAGACTCTCAGCGGCCTTTTCGACACTGACGGCCATGTCCTCTTCGGACATTAAAACGATAAAATCTCGTCGGCCATTGTGTGGAACTCTTCATCACGGAGGTAGGAAATAATGGCGGCTGATGAGGAAGTTGGCGCTAATGTTTCTCTGGCGACCGCGGCATTCTCTGTCAAAGTGATGACATCCCAGGCTCCTTTCAGAGGCTTGTCCAACAATACAATTAATTGGATTAATCTTGGTGGCAGGCAATTCAGCTGGCCAGTGACACCAACTGCCTGGCCCCTTGCCAACCCGACGGCGATGACAACCATGAACTTTATTGAAAAGTCTCTCAAAGATGCGCATTGCTGGCGGGGAGAACAACATAGCGTATTGCAGATTAATGAAGGATGGGTATCATTGAAGTCTTCATCCATTGTACTTGCACTAGAATAGCCAACTTAGAAGTTCATATATCAATCGAGAACCTGCGGCTTCGAATCTTATAATGTTCTCATATATCTAAGAAGTTCGGTTTGCTTTGCTATCTTTTTAATTTGACTATCAACAAGTGACCGATGTTTTCATAGCGATCTGTGGAGAAATCTATTGCAGAAACAGAATTTACAGGGAACGTTTCTTTTCAACGGAATAGTTGTCTGTTCCTAAAACAAATCGGATTGTCATTGTGTACTATATATATATATATATATATATAAATATATATATATATATATATATATATATATATATATATATATATATATATATATATATATATATATATATATATATATATATATATATATATATATATATATATAACAACATCTGTACAGAATTGAAGGATTGTGGATTATGAGACAACCATCCTAAACGTTATACCCTACATTTCGTCAACATCAGATAACATTTCCATTATTACCCTAAAATGTGGATTAGATCTGACCATTTTTGTTCAAATAGTGGAAGTTTCCCTTCACTTTCGGCATAATGTTGGTTTACTTGAATTCTTGCCTCGGGGAGTAAAGTAGGAACATTGTTTAACAGTAAGTACAAAGTAATTGACACAGAACTAGTAATAAACGACAGCAATTAAAAGTAGGCATGTTTTAATTTAAGCGAAACTAGGGTTTGGCATATGTTCAGAGGTAATTGTGGTTCCCATAGTCTACATAGGGTAAGAGCAGTCTCACTGACGACTTGAACAGTCCCCGGTGTGCTCGTTTAATTACAATGTGAGTGCCGGAAGCTGATGAAGAGGATGCACGCTTCCTGTGCTACAAATGAATTCATTATATGTCTGTCATTTGTTTTTAAGGGTGGACAGACAATATGTCTCCAGCTCTCCCCTTGGGAGATACGAAATGGGCGAACTAGTCCATCAAGCCAGGGCTGCATAGACTGCATTGGTACAACAGCAAGAGAGCTTAACCGTATGATGCTCATAGCAGCCACGGGAGCAGCCAAGACAGCCTGGCAATTTTGGCGAAATCTTTCAAGCCAAACCATAGTTGGGAACATATTTGAAGAGAAATGTTAGTAAGAACACTACTAAGAAGTCTCTTTCAAATATTTTGTAAAATAATTTTCAGTTTTAACGTTATTGTATAAACTATTAACGATCCAGACGACATTTTCTGGAGGAAATCTTCAGCACTAATGGGTTAGTTCGGTCATATTTCAAATGGCTTCACTAGATAGCTGCCGCCTTGACGTTGTTATTATGTAGCCTTCCCATTTTCCGCATCCAAAGATTCCCCTGTATTGAATAAAAAGTTATAGCTTAACAGTTCTTTATTTATCTGCTATGAGTTTTCATGCAAACGTCATCTGTTGTCTGTACATGTGTTAAGAACAACTGCGAGTGTTAACGTGTTACATATGTCGATGTGTTGACATTCTTACCTCAAGTGTTATGTGTTTGTAAGTGCAAACGTCAATTGTAACTGTACACAGTAACCACAAAAGGGATGCGTTTACACGCTATTGACTTTCATCTGTTTTAACGCTTATCTTAACTGCTTAATGTTTATTGTTGATCTTAACTGTGAAACAACAAACAAACTGCGACAAAAGTATTCTAAGACCTATATCACCAACCACTGTACCGAAGTAGTGGTATCTACATAACAATGGTACGAAAAACAGAAACAGGTGTCAGCGTATTTATTCATAGGGTATACATCTACATGTTTTCATTCATAGTGTTGTCACCTTAATTAATAGCCTTAAGGTCTTCCAACTTAATAGTCTAAACAAACAATTTAATTCCAACTGTGTAACACTCGCCGACTAGAAAAACATCAGAAGCATCGAAAAAGAAACCATTAGATATCCATATCGTATTCTCTGTTTATTATTTCCTCGCCTAGAATGTATCCATGCATTTTTCATTTACATGAATATATATATATATATATATATATATATATATATATATATATATATATATATATATATATATATATATATATATATATATATATATATATATATATATATATATATGTATATATATATATATATATATATATATATATATATGTATATATATATATATATATATATATATATATATATATATATATATATATATATATATATATATATATATATATATATAGATAGATAGATAGATAGATAGATAGATAGATAGATAGATAGATAGATATAAACTACAGGTTAAGATAGCTAAATATGGGTTTATTTCTTTGGCTCATTGTACCCTTCTGCTTTTATTTGGAAATGTAGCCTTTATATTGTATATACTGTCTGAACGGTCGTCTGAGGAAGTATAAGCATCACAAAAATAGACTCTCAAGGATAGTTTTATACTCAAAGCCTTTTTCACTTGCTTATCACTTAATGTATAGATTTACATTCCCCAATTCCATACTTGCGGTGTTGAATTTCAACAGAAAATATTTCGAAAGATAAAATCATTTTATATTTTAAGAAGACGTATATCCCTATTACTTAGCGTTTGCTGATTCCTTGGCCTGGTCCCGATACATGTAATGACACATCAGAAACGTATATTTGGTCTGACACATAAGAAAATAGCTTGATAACAATTCAATATATTG
>OZ012685.1:4051710-4199602 GCA_963942565.1 Maea johnstoni
TGTTATTGTTGTTGTTAGTGTTACTTCTACTACTACTACTACTACTACTACTACTACTACTACTACTACTACTACTACGACTGCTGTATGTAACACTGTTAATTGCATTGCGGTAGGCCATGCACTTCACATATTGTGCTGAGCAACATAAGCACCCGATCTACTACTACTACTACTACTACTACTACTACTACTACTGCTGCTGCTGCTACTACTACTACTACTACTACTACTACTACTACTACTACTACTACTACTACTACTACTTCTACTACTACTACTACTACTACTACTACTACTACTACTTCTACTACTACTACTACTACTACTACTACTACTACTACTACTACTACTACTACTACTACTAGCAGCAGTAGTTGTCCGTAGTTCCTTCCACACAAGCTTCTTGCTGCAATTATAAGACTGTGCAGTACATCATATTTGAGGTAAGTCAACAGGCAAAACTGTAATACCTTCACAATGGACTCCTGTAAAATCAGGAAATAACTTCTAATCAAATATCCAGAGCAGCTCGGATAATTGGCATCGTACATTACAATGCCATTGTTAGTGAAATGGAAAGTGTATCGGAATGGGTTGATTAGTCAATAGCGCCCTGTCCAGCGCAGGATCATTTTTGATGTTTGGCACAGAAGATCAATATTTGAGGAGGTAATATCCTCAATCACGATGGATGATTGATTAGAACTGTTAAGGTGCTTACGCTCATACACACAATACGTGCAGCGAACGGCCTACCGCAGTACAATCAAGTGCTGCATGTAGTAGTAGTAGTAGTAGTAGTAGTAGTAGTAGTAGTAGTAGAAGTAGTAGTAGTAGTAGTAGTAGTAGTAGTAGTAGTAGTAGTATAAGTAGTAGTAGTAGTAGTAGTAGTAGTAGTAGTAGTAGTAGTAGTAGTAGTAGTAGTAGTAGTAGTAGTAGAAGTAGTAGTAGAAGTAGTAGTAGTAGTAGTAGTAGTAGTAGTAGTAGTAGTAGTAGTAGTAGTAGTAGTAGTAATAGTAGTAGTAGTAGTAGTAGTAGTAGTAGTAGTAGTAGTAGTAGTAGTAGTAGTAGTAGTAGTAGTGGCAGTGGTCTGTCCTTTATAGACTTCTTGATATATTTTGTCTGCATCCACAATGCATCTACTCTGGTAGGCGGGAGTTTTCTCCGGCTACTGCGATATCATCAACCTTAACAACTAATTATTTTAGCTTTAATCTGGTAGAAAGGTGACTATAAACGGAATTCTAAAGCACTCATTACATAAGCCCAGATTCTTCACAGTTTTACAAAGTGCACTTCTTGATTCTCCACCATGTTTTATAACACATCTCTTTGTTCTGTTTGAAAGAAAGAAAATGTTATTCAAGCTGAATCCGACCTTTTCCGTGCGTTCGCTAGTGATATAAAACCACTACCAACCATAGACACATCGTGGCGAGTTTTATTTGTGCACAAACAACAAGATATATAGCCAAAGAGATTGGGGTTTTTCCTTTGTAGACTTCTGCAAAAGTTGTGCCGACTCCGGGCGGGCTTCTATTAGATTAAAAAGGAATTGCAGCCGACCTAGCCGGCGGATGAAAGGCCGAGCTTGAGTTGATGGATGCGGAGGAGGAGAGAATCCTGACCCCTTTAAAGGTGAATCCCAGTTAATGGTGCTATAAACGGCGGGCAGGTAGAGAGGATTTGCAGCAGCGTGTAGCGGCGGCAACGGCAACCTTCAGCTCAAGGGCGTACGCATGATTATAGCCGCACCAATATAGGCAACAGCCATATTTCTTAATCACTTTCACCGGTTTTGGTATAATTAGAAAAAAGGGAGGAATTCTGCTTAATAGATTTACAACACAGTCCCTTATTACTTTTGCTATGTGGGCAGCAGAAGCGTTTGGCTGGTGATAGTTGGTTATTCCTGCTGGGCCAGCGCTGGATCGCTGCTGGTAGAGTATGCGCCAAGTCGTTAGGAGAAATTGTGTTTGTCGAGTTATTTTATTATGATTACAAATGCGTGTTGAAGTGGTAGATCACCAGTTAGCGGGCGAACTGCCACTTTCTAATGAGTGTACCCTCTGCAAATCATGAAAGGCTTTGCTCTTACCTCGTCTTACCTAGGAAACGAGCACATTCACGCTTCCAACTGTTTTGGAGTCTTTCTGAAAACATCACTGCATTGCACTAAACCAGTCAGCCATGGAGGCAGACCTCCAACAACTAAAATCCTACCATTCTTCTTTTTGGAAAAACGAATGAGAAATGATAATCTTAAGATCTATATATGTATAATATATATATATATATATATATATATATATATATATATATATATATATATATATATATATATATATATATATATATATATATATATATATATATAAATATATATATATATATATACATATTTATATATATATATATATATATATATATATATATATATATATATATATATATATATATATATATATATATATATATATAGACAGGATTGGCTTTGGACTATCTGATTACTGGTTAGCCTAGTTCTCTGGTTAGAACAATGTCCTAAAATGATATATCGATTACGCAAATCCAGCACTGGAACCGAAGCGAATTGAATCGAATCGAATCGTATTAAAAGAATCATACGGAATCGTATCAAAACCGAAGTACAACTTTACAATAAATCTTAATTTTTATCAAAATTTCACGATAAGGAAGTGGGTCATTAGTAAATCGTAAGGCAAGCTGCAGGTTCAGAATTACCTTAGGGTTATAATTGTCTATGCCCAATAAGAAGTCAATTTGAGATTGTTGACCTCTAATTAAAGATTTTTACAGGTCATAACATTGAAAATTTAAGTTAGAAATCTTCGCACCAACTACACTTGGTAACCTCACGGGCTCATAGCTAGCACCTGTTTATAGCATCCTGACCACAAGCCATTCTCTTGAGATCATCGAGGTGTATCTTTGTGCAACTGCCTTTTGTTTCCAGTGTTCAGAAGTGATCAGCGAGGTATGTCCACTACGATCAATGGGGTTCCCATGCCTCCACACACGAGATATCTCACTAAACTTTTCGATGTTATGGCCTGTAAAAATCTTTAGCAGTAAAAGATAAAAAAAATACTTCTTATTGGGCATAGTCAATGATATCCCTAAGGTAACTGTGAACCTGTAGTGACCATAACATGCGTAGGTAATGAGATTATGTCATTTGAGTGAAAAGTTGTAAATATTGAAATGAATTAGAATATGGGTTGACTACAGACGGCTGACTATGATATTCTTTTCCTGATAACACTCAAGAACCTGGAGATAAACCTTGTTATATGATTATGCAGCTGTGAGGTGTGTTTTGGGATGGGGCTTTTAACTATCTTGCAATGGTACTCATCACCTTAAAGCAATTTTATACGTTTTCCATGAATCTCTTTACACATACCGGAATGGTCAATACCTTTCGATTAATATTCACGCACATAGATATAGGGATTAGATTATGTCCTTACTCATACTGTGTTTGCTATCATTCTCAAAAATACATAATTCTGTATAATATAAGTTTCGCAAACCCTTCAGAAACTTGATTGTGATAATCATTCAATTATCTAATTTCGAATACATCTAAATTCCATTCTCTGGAATAACTAATGAAGTATACCGGAGAAAAAGTGATAGGTGTTTTGATTTCCAACACGATGACTTTACCTATTCTTCTATGCATCAGCTTTGGTGCATAGCACCCGTTTCTTCCACGAACTCATTAACACTAGGACATTACATCACAGTTACACAATCTGCTAGTTGTTATTGTTGTAATAACGTACTTCATGTATTCCTTTCCTGCGAAAAGCTCATCAACTAACAATTTTCAATTCAGGAGAATTTCCTATTTTTTTTCATTTTTTCATTTTTTCTATTCATTTTCAAAATTACTTTAATGAAGGAAACTGAAACATAAAGCCGGATCATTTTCTATCATATCGTTCCTTGAATGGCATCCTTTTAGTTCGTAGTGACTTTTACAAGTGCAACTTTGCACAAAAGGTGTTACGTTTTATAACTATAATTGGAGTGTAGTCTATGACGTTTATTTGATTTTTAAAAGACGAATAATGCCATCGTCATCTTATTTTTTATTGATTGCTTTTCTAAAAAGAATGTTTTGTAGAACTTTTAAAGATGTATACATAAGACCCGTCATTCAGTTTATCCAAGGTACTCAGTGGGCTATTTTCCTTTTCTCCAGTAAACACAGCCATTATCACAGAGCATGTTGAAGCAGCACCGCCTTGAAGGGTCTGGTCATATGTAGGGTAAAACACCAATTAAGTCACTGGTAACTTTCATATATGAGGTGCTACATGTATACGTAGAAGTCTATCAAAGGTTTAGCTAGTATTTTATGTTTATTGGCTGTATGCGGGGGTACACAATCATACATCACAAGAACATCAATTTAACCATAACACAAAATTTAACACAAAATGAATAATACACACTATTTTTTTAAACAAACTATATGATATTAAATATTACATGGACTTATCATATTGTGTCATCAGAGGCTCATGGTGGCGGAGGCGAGACACAGCGAGTTGAACCTGTGTCTTTATGAGACTAATGCTTTTAGTAAACGTTGAATTGACTAATCTCATGTTTCTTAATCTAAGAACATATACTGTTCTTTCCATGCAGAAAGGAAGGATGGATCTGATGAATAACATGGAACATGGGCCATTACGCAATCAGTCTCAAATTAATCTAATGGCAATCATCCACGAATCCCAAAAGGTCGATAGTATTCCAGACTATAATGTCCATATTTACTCTCCTTACAGGTCCATAGAGGGCAGTGCAGCCGGACATAATCATAAATTTTTGTGACGACAAATGTCACGCTGTCATCAAAATGCAATACGACCGTTTTACGGCAATGCATACGACTAGATGCCGCACATTACTTGCCGATGGACATGGGTCTAATTGCATATTATGGTAGCGGTTAGGGGAACATGTCTCACTTTGATATTCAGCATGAACCATAAGAATGAAAACTTGATCTTGGTTCATGGGCAGACAGAAGCGAAGTCATCATATCAAAGGTCGAGTTATAAACCAGGAAATAAAGCCACCAAGTAATCAGATTTCAATTTCATGAATAATATATAATTTGCACCCGCACGTAGGCAGCACCCTAAAATATCAATTAAATTCTCTTTTTATGAAGCCATTATGTCTTACTACTTTCGAGCAATGATATGTGCATTCAATCCGAGAAAGTAGCCATATATACAACTACAATAAAAGCACTCTCTCTCTCTCTCTCTCTCTCTCTCTCTCTCTCTCTCTCTCTGTATATATATATATATATATATATATATATATATATATATATATATATATATATATATATATATATATATATATATACATATATATATATATATATATATATATATATATATATATATATATATATATATATATATATATATATATATATATATGTTTTGTTTTGATTTGATGTTTTGATTTGAAACATCAACACTTCCTGGAAATACACATGCCAGTTTATTTACATGCAGACAGGCATTTAGGACTTTTGCATCGACATAAGCTTAGTAAGCTGACATTTAGAAATTTGAAATAAGAGCTTATCTGCTGGAGGAAATGTTAAAGAACAAAATATGCAATACTCAAATAGCTTGAGGGATAAAAGTTTTCTTCCCAGCCGTAAGACAAACGAGAGGTGTAGAAACGACGCTTTAGAATTCGAGAAGACAATAGTACTACAGGCGCCAGTCCTGCCAAAGGCGCGCACTGTCATGGCGCCCTACCATCCAGGCATACCATATACGGGCATAAGTAACTCTTGCAGTAGCATTTTATTTATACCAAGAAAAACGACCGTTAGGATATCACTTTATGAGTTTATTTATGAAACATTGTAACTTGTGTAACTCTGTAATGTAAATGATACGTGAGCCCTGATTGGTCGCTGTTCCCTCGTGACCTCACGCTGATTCCAAATCAGAGACCCCTGGCATGGGAACAAATTCTAAATGAAGATATAAGCTACAAAATAATAGAAACTGCATTCAAAGAAATTCCAAAATTAAATGAAAATGCTTATCAGAAATATTTTCAATTTAAACTTTTACATACACGAACTGCAACTAATGATATCCTGATGAAAATGAAAATTAAAGATTCAAATAAATGTACATTGTGTTATACAGAAATTGAAGACATCAAACATGCTTTCCTTGAATGCAGTGTGGTAAAAAGATTATGGTATAATATTGAAAAATGGATAACGAACAAAACCAATATTGCTGTAAAATTATCGAATTTAGATAAGATTTTTGGAAGGCAAAGTGCAGAAAAATTAATAGATAATATTATATTATGTACAAAAATAACAATTTTTAACAATAGGAAGAATGGTAAAAAACATCACATTGAAGATGTTAAAAGATTGCTTTTTAAACAACTTAGGGTAGAAGAATATCAAGCCAATCTATATCAAAAACAATTAAATTTTACAGCAATTTGGGGTCCAGTATATGAGGAGTTATGTACAAAATTTGCTTAGACATAGGCAGTTTCCCTTAAGGAGACAAAATAGAAGCAAAGAAAGAATATAGATAAATTATACTAGGTATGATTATGAAACATTAATTTAGAGAAGGTATTCAATGTATATACAGAAAGTATGAGGTATGTTTGTCGTATATGTAATATTGTTGATGAAAAGAGCAGCAGAAAATGAAATAAAAATCGCTTTACACATGTGTGTAAATTCAAAATTAAAAAAAAATGTCCAGCCCTTCACTATAGCGCATATAGTAATTGGTCTCTCACTACATATCCATTCTTTTCCTCATCTAAGGCATAACTTATCAAATAAAGTGCTATCTAAAACTATTCGAAGAGAGCTTATTAAGACCAACGTGGACATGCGCTTTTAATCAAATATTTTTCAAAACATTGTTTTGGTGGCAATATATTTCCTAAAGCGTCAGACCTGGTGTACGCCCAATGTGAACATTTAGTAAAGCCACTGATCACCTTTGCATATACAGATGATGATTATATGTAACGTCATCGCATTCTACGAAACTAAGATATTTTAATTATTTTTTTTTGTAAGCCTAAAAAAAGGAAACACGCCTTTTCTGTTTATTTTCCTGCTCGCCGAGCATCACGGCTATGCTGCACAATTATCTTATGATATACATAATGCAATTGTCAATATATATGTCCAGTGACAAGTGAAAAACATGTGTTACCATATTACAGGACTTTTTGTCACTGAATGCATGTATATATCAAGAATATTATTTGAGTCTTCAAATGAATGGCAAAAGTCACAGAGAGGGGAGTCTTTTAATCCCATTTTATACAATAAGTTATCAGTATAAAATCTCCGATGAAGAGTCCTAAATTGTATATATCTTAGATATATACCATCAAACATTGACAATCTAGAAAAAGACTTTCTAAAAGAGAAAACTTCTATTCTCTTTTCCTTTTTTATTCCATTTTTCACATGCTTTCTCCGACACAGAACAACTTTTTCCTTTGAGCAATTTGTAAATGGATGACAATCCCTTAGTATCTAGAGACAAGACGATATTTAAGAAGCTGTTGTTGGGCGATAACTGATTGAAATCAGGTTTGTCTTTCCATTCCAAAAGATCTTTGATTTTTTTACAGACTATTCCATATTCCAGAAAATTAGTCTTGATATTGTAAGTGTCTTCAAAGTTTTTTTTTCAAAGATATTTTAATTCTTGGTATTTCGCCATCCATGGTAGAAGAAACTGCTATAAAACCCCAAACAAATACGTTGACTATTAATCTTTATTTGCAAACTTAAATAAATATGTATGTGATGAAGTAAGTCTAACTTTTCAGAACACAATATACGTGTTCTTGTGTTGTTTCAAATGTCCTTAAGATGGTTTCTATGCTTAACAGTTGCTTTTTAAGTATCTATCCGTAAAGTGATGGTAGCTTTTTTCACCTCCGTGAGAACCCTGACACTTCGTGACCCCCTTACACGGCTCGCGAGAATCAACGAGACTTGACCTGACAAGATGGCCGGCCAGAAATGGTTATTTCCTCGCCATTCTTTCATTTAATTACTCGTCAATTGCTGGAGATGACCCATAAGGCACCTGCTCCTTCAGTTTGCCGGCCAATATCAAGCAAATCACTGTCCGGTGACCTGTGATAATGCGCGCGCAATGTGTCTAAGGGAGCAGCCATTAATTGCGAACAGGTGTCGAAGGCGCGAACTTAAAGTGAATCTATCCGCAAAAGTCGCTCGACAGCAATCATTGCTGGAGAAATTCAATTAGGAGTGATACTAGATCTCTGACTCAATGGCGCAGGATTTCTAGCCCAGCACATTGGGGAGCGATATATAGTGGCCAGCGGGGCAGTTGATTCGTGTAATTGCATCGGCAACATTATTTAATTGGCCTCTTAACTGCTTCTTTTTGAAACTCGTATGCTTCTTAAACACCTAAATCTATCTTGCGGGTGTGTAGATTAGGAATTATTTCTGGCAAGGCTCAGCAGATTTAATCTCTGAATCACCACATCACCAAGATCGTCTTTGTTACAGAAAGGAAGACCTGTTTCAAACATAAGCTGTCGGCGTTTACTTTTTATACATGCGGGGGTTGAATGAATTGAATGTGCTTGAAGCTTGGTTTGCGTTGGACAATGATGTAAAAACTATGTAGATAGATCCCCAGTTTGCAGGTAAATACGAGTCTGAAATTTCTTCGTAAGACATGTAGCGTGAAGTGTATATGCGCTATAGTGAAGGCCTGGCTATGCCAGTTGTCTCGTATCTGGCTTCAACGTGACGTCACTAGGAGACAAAGACCAAAGGCGGCTCTGGTATCGTTTACATTATAGAGAAACTTGCTTGAAAACATGCGCAGAACGCTACTTTTGGGCTTTTCGCCGCAGCCTCAATGTTCAGATTAACCGGATGGTTTCATAACCACTTGTTTTTATTTATCTAAGTTCCGTCAAATGGGTATAAGCAGGATGGATGCTATTTAAACATGCAGCGTTGTAAAGTGATGTCTATGGAGCCCTTGCACTGTCTATTCTATATGCATAACAGCATTTGAAATTTCGA
Organism: Maea johnstoni; assembly: GCA_963942565.1. Lineage (NCBI taxonomy): Eukaryota > Metazoa > Annelida > Polychaeta > Spionida > Magelonidae > Maea > Maea johnstoni. Next base: position 4,060,865 of record OZ012685.1, read on the forward strand.
TTATCGTCACTTTTTCTGCCATGTTTAGGCTAAATCGTGAATGGCCGGTTGTACGTAATGGGGGAAACCTGAGTACCCGGCGAAAACAACCGCCTAATCCCAAATTACTGGCAACTTTCTCATATGCGTTTATATACGATCTTCACTATTAAAAGTGAGAGATCAAAACAAACAAACGGCGGATAGCTTGATATGTTAATAAAAAAATTCAATTCAAAATAATTGACCACGCGAATCCATATTGTTTTGACCAAAGTGGACTTTGTATAGCGGACAGTGTGCACGATTGACGTACACTGAACAGTTGGCTTGCAGTGCGTTAGTCCGCTCGGACGGGGGAAGCCCCTCTGACAGATGGATTTCCTGAAATGGTAGGCAGAACTAAACGTTACTCATCATCCGCCTCTGTAGGATACACACGTCTGACATTCATGAAAACATCTTGAGAACAAAGTAATGTTTTAACCCATTAGTGCTTAAGAGTTCCTCCAGATTGCCGTCTGCAACTATGATACATTTGCTAATTGCTTTGAAAGAAGAAATGATTTTATAATATATTCGAAGGAGAGTTGTTGGTAGCATTCTGATCAACATTTCTTTATACGTCAAATATTTTCCAAACTATGATTTAACTTGCAAAATTTCTTCAAAATTGTCAGGGTGCTTTTGGCAGCTGTCAGCATGAATGTGTTAAAACTATTTCACTGAAAGTTGTTGCTCATGTTCAGTTCAATAATCCCTCTTCAAAATACATTTTAAATATTACTCTATTTGAAGAATTATGTTTAAAACTGTCAGAGTGTGTGTGCACTCCAGGAAACACTTGGGGAAAAAGCCATCCCTGAACCGCAAGAACATAGGAAGTGTGTTTATTACCAATTCACGCACTACATTGTACATGTACATGTATGGCCATTGGGATAACGTACGCCTATCGCTTTGTTCCCAGCCGTAATTCTGCCAGTCTTTACTAATTAATCGAGGCTGAAAACTCGCTTATTGAATTAAGTATGTATCTGCTTCGTGTTGACCTCACTTAAACCAAAGTCGTGCAGAGTACTTTATGCCTTAATGAAATGAAATAGAGTGCTGGCACCGTTAAATAAGATTATCTACGGCATTCATTAGCTCAAAGGTTACTGGTAGCAGTTTTCAAAATTAATACTAGCAGTGTTTGCCGTCGTTTACTGTCAGGTGAAATGAAAGAATACATTCATCAAATACTGCAATTATCACCACCTTCTATGTAAATGGCAATAAGCCTTTTAGAGCACATTTTGCTAATGCTTGAAATTTGGTTAGGTTTAGATATTGTCTATATTTCACAATTAGTTATCTCTAATAGGATTCCTTATTGTATCACAAGGTAGGTAATTAAGATGTAGTGCCTCATATCCGCGCGGTGACAATACAGGTGTGTGGCTAATTAACTAAATTAAGAAATACCGGCAAAAATAGCTCCCTTAAAGACGTATAATTAGTCTGGACTACAGAGCAGCTTGTCCAACAGGAGCCTTCCTCTAGGTATCTGCGTGTCCTGAATTGTCTCCTTGTAGAAGACCTATAACTTATTGTATATGAGCCATCTGTTTTAGGATCTTAACCCTTATATAGTGATTTTCCTATTCGCCCAAAATATTTACTTTTACCCTATATGTTTGAGTTTAACTATTAAGAAATATGTATTAAGATTTTAGATACCGTATTCCACTTTGTTTAGAATACTGGATAGTACTTAGTTGACGCATCGGGGTATACATGACGGTTATTTATAGCTTAAAAATCCCATTTTTTCCTATCCGAAACTTTCTAATCGTAATTTTCAAAGATGACCTCGGACTACATCATATATACTAGCTAGGATAACACACGACAACACTGTGTTATTTTTAATTGATATTATATTCATAAGAACATTAAAGAAAATAATAGTATATTAGTAAGCTAAGATGATATGTAAACAAGAACCAATGATAAGAATTTGTTGGACATTTTCAAATATAAAAAACAAGCAAATAAAGGTTCAAAGAGATATGCTTTGTGAAATGATGTCATTTATCACATTGTTGTACAGTTTCTGTTGCATTTATTGTTATAATTAATGCAAGAATATATAGTTCAAGATTTTAGTTTTGATGATATGTAATCTGAAAATGTGTAATCAAGGTGTGATCTCGTATGGCCCAGTATTGTGAAACAGGCTCTTGGAAACCAATATTTCATTCGTAAGGCGCCTTTATTTTCCTACAAAACAGTCAGTTTAAAATATGCCGTACACATATCTTTTATTTGATACACTCTGTGGAAAGGTTTGGCTAGCGTATGCCTTGTCAAGTTTACTGGCGATTTTTTCAAATTTGTGGTTTGCATATGCAATTTGGATACAGTATGTGCTTGTATACAATCTGTGCGCTTATGTTCAATTCAATTTGGAATTCTCAGTCGACTGGAGCTTCAGGTGTGGATAATGTATTTATTGAGTGCCCTATGGAATACCAAGCAGCCTTGAAAAGGTGAAAAGTCTCTCTTTGTCTTACTGGCCATCCTCAAGGTGAATATAATGCAATTAGCGCGCCATATTAACAAACACAACGCCTGCAGGCCACCTTCATTGCTATTTTGTTGCTTCTTCTTTCCACTCGACTGGTTGCACAAAACATTCCACGCCGCAATCAGTGCGTAATTACTGTATGCTTTCAGGCAGTCAACTCGAGCACTGGCTTTTACCCGCAACAGCGTAGTCAGGCATGAGATTCACATCAGTTTTATAGGCAATTTCGCCAAAGGTAAATCAGCAAAATGTGCATCCAAAGACACCAGATGGAATGGGCAATGTCTTGACATGGCTACTTATGGAATTTGTGTGCAAATGGTTGGATGTGCTCAGTGATAGATCAGTTAAAGCCACCAGGTGCTACAAACTGCTTATCATCTTCAGGGGCAACAACGCCACATTCTTGGAGTGGCGGGGGGGCAGGGGTTTGCGCCAGTGCCAAGTAGCCTAAAGCGTTGCTTCTGGCTGCTCGCAATCGCACACACGATATATATATATATATATATATATATATATATATATATATATATATATATATATATATATATATATATGTATATATATATATATATATATATATATATATATATATATATATATATATATATATATATATATATATATATATATATATATACATACATATGTAGGCATTAGGTGTACTACTATTTCAGGTGAATTGACACCTTTCCCGTGGAACCCCTATGTTGTCCTCTCCTACTCCTCCCTCCAGAATCCTCCCCAAAGTATTAGAGCTGCACTTCTATCTCAGGTGGGATTATATCTTTTATCAATGACGCACAGCATCTTATCTACATCTCATCTGCACCTCTGCACCCACTCAGTGACGCATCAAATACATTGCTATCACGATAGCAGGCCCAAAATGGCTCATAAGACCTCTGAAAACGAGAAGCAATATTGAATCTAGTGTAAGTTCTACCAGGTGGATTGGTAGGCTGGATTGCAGGTTATGCTTGGGGCTTCAACTAAATGTTGTACAAAAGGGCACCTGGACATTAACTATATACGAACACTTAAGGATCCACTTAGGACAAAGGTCAGGTTATTAATTTTACTGCAGAGACCATACGTTGAAAACGGCCCCTGAGTATTGGAATCTCGACCACGAAGTAGATGAGTTTCCTAATGTCCCAACCTGCTCGTGCCGTAGGACGCATAAGTTCACATTTGCTTATTGATAGTGGCATGCCGCATTATATATAATGCCGCTGAAGGTGTAGTATCATGTCCAAATGAGCTTAGCTACTATATACGGTAGTCTAATGTATATATATATATATATATATATATATATATATATATATATATATATATATATATATATATATATATATATATATATATATATATATATATATATATATATATACAGGGCGTCCCCCAAAAATGCAATCCTCCCCTATTCCCAATATATTTTCAAAACAGCTTAAGTAACAACAAAAATGGCTTTATGTCCCCTCTCTCATCTCTATTAAAACCAAACTCATTACCTGGATCGCAGGTATGCATAGAACCACCATTCTTTTAATGGCTGTTCTTGTATCACCCCTTGTCTAAGTCTCATCACAGCCGGGAGAAAAGTACGGCTATTGCTGAGATAGACAAATAGGCCAATACATTATACCCCTTCAGGAAACCAGCACCGGGCCTGTCTTCACCCAACTCATCTAATTAGCCTGGAGATTTCCTTCATTTGTCATGTTTTTAATTTCCTTGCTATCTACCTAAGAGTTTCCTGGCAGAGACTGCGCACATTTACAGCCATCAATGTCGTAAAATGGCATCCATCTTCAAAAGCTTCGACATGCTGTTCATAACGTGCAGGTACATGTAGATGTAGTGGAGAGAAAATGCAAATGGAGGGCAAGTGACTCCTGCCTAAAGTGGTATAGATGGCATCGCTTATGCGTTATTCTCTCCTGCAAGGAAGCCTTTTGGCAAAAGCAATATGATGCTGCCTTTCTTAGATCATTTCCTATGCCAATATATTCCTTAATAATTTCTTCTTATTGTTTTGATTCATGGCATATGATTGTTAAAAAAGAGATACCTATTCTATCCTCCAATATTGCGGATAGAGAACGAAATGAAGTTTTACTTCCAGAGTTATCAATGGAGCCGTGAAAATTGAAAATTTAGAATAGCGTGTATTTTTGAAGCTTTAAGAAAAAACAAATTAAGCTGGAAAGTTTGTAAAATGTTTGCTAATTAGAAAAAATGATATATTGAGGAGATGTATGCGGAAGATAAGCACAAAACTACCTTCGTTGTCCTCGGAAATCAAATCATCTATGTCAAATGCAATTCAAATGTGCTGCTAAACCTGTATGTGAAATAGTGACAAAGCATATAGGCCCTAGCAGTAGTAGTGAGAATTTTCTTCAGCAAGCCGGAGAATACTTCCAGCCATGATTATCTAGCATTTTTGACATCACAAAAATAATTTCTACTATGAATACCAAAAGTTGCGAATTTCGGTTGCTACTCAGAGGCCCTGTTTCCCTCTTACGTAATTACCAGCAGCCTATGTTAGACTGTGCATGATTGCCTGCCAGACCAGTTCTGTGTGCACATTTCACTGGGATGTCTTATCTTTCTAGGTGACAGCTTCTGCGAGAGCGGGCTCTGTGTGCTTAGGGTGCTAAATACCTTCTTATCAGCCCCCAACTGGGGAGCCTGAAGCCCCCAGGCCCACGAGACGTGTACATGGTCAATCTCATCTGTGTCTGATGGATGGAAAGTACTGTGACCCTTCAACTACCATACCATTCTCGACAGCTGATGTTGACACATGTCCAGAACTACGTATGCTGACCAAAATTTAAACAAAATATGAGAAATGACATTAAAAGAATAGTTACTGTAAGTCATATGGTAATCTGGAAGTATTTTGACCTAAAAAGTCCATACAATGCAATGCACGTATAAGTTAGAATGGGCCACACCTATTTTGGAGGTTTTTGCATGTAACCAGGAACATTTCTGGATGGGAGGGGGTCCACTCATGTTCATATTGTATTCATATAAGTGCAATAATTCTAAATAATAACAAAACATATTCCTTTCTAAATTAAGATACTCTATGCCAGTCTTATTAGAGGTGAAGCATAGTTTTCGACTAATTTACAACAATGAACTATTACAAGATGTCCACGTTGAAATGTTTCTCTGGGGACAATAAGGAAGATTTCAATTATATTAAGCATACCATATTCTTCCTTTGATGCCAACACGTACCCACTACTGCTTACTCTAAACAAACCTATCCCACAAGCATTTTGACCCCCTATTGCCAAAATTCCGAAATGATGTGTGCAATTTCGTTTCAGTTATAGAATGGGGCCATACGTATTTTGGGATATTTTGTATGTGTTCAGGACACTACAAAACGATCCTTTCCTATTCATCTATCGTTTCATTATAAATGTTAAGCAATCTATATTGAACACAGCGTGTTAAAATTTTCTCTCAGGCAGTTCGTATACCGGTATATATATATATATATATATATATATATATATATATATATATATATATATATATATATATATATATATATATATATATATATATATATATATATATATATATATATATATATATATATATATATGTATATATATATATATATATATATATATATATGAGTGACTTGACAGATAATACTGATATAGATATCCTGAATGTTGTATGTTGTGCCTGTTACACGATGTATAGTTCCAACTTGACTTGTCCTTTAAAGTTAAAGTTAAAAGTGGGCACATATTGTCGTATTATACAATCGATATGTTATCAGTTCCTATGCAATGGATGCAAACAGCAGACGTGTTTGATATGAACACTAAGTGGCAATTAAATAAGGAATGCTACATAGCAATCAAATAAGGAATGCTACATGGCAAAGTGTTGCTTTCAGTTGCCTTAGACATTATTCTTAGGAAATAATAATCTGAACCTTGGTTCTCGTGTCAATTGAGCTGTTCCGTCTCTATTGTTATTTCCGCATGTGAGTGGGTGTGCTGACATCATATGAAAAATAGAAAAAAATGAATAACACTTTATGTGTAGCAGATAAATAGGAACGCACAGTCGGATTAAAATCTATATTTTGCATTATTAGTGTTACATTTGCATTACATGTGGATGTATGTATGATACCTGCCTTATATATAAACATACATCATATCTATCTATACCTATGTATATTTATATGTATGTATATTTATTGACTACGCCGAAGCGTAAAAGTAAATTCTTTATTCTTTATTGGCTGTAGGTATTTCTACAAAAGGTATATATAACAGGAACAAATAGTATGAACAAAACTGAACAGGAAGAAAACAAACAGTAACATAATTAATGTGAGGCTACTACAATGTGCCTTTATCTAACAACAAAAGAAAAGAGTGAACAAACGTTTGTTCAACTTATAAACACAACTTATATGAAACTAGATGAACATTTGGGATCTCGTAGGCCCAAACAGGCATGTATCATAACCAGATTGACATTAAGGATTGACCGGCACCCATATCCTTATCTGACTCCTTTCCTGGATGTATGTATGTTACAATGTATGTATGTATGTATGTATTTGTGTGTGCGTTTGTCTGTTACATGTATATTTCAGAACATTTTCTATATCAGGCAAATCAAGAGCAACCGCTTTATGAGGAAATATCATTATTTAGAATTATTTCTTTTTAGGTAATAGTTTATGTTTGTGTTAAATTCATGATCCTTTCCCATTCAAAATTAGATATTTTTGTCCGGCGTTATTCCTTTTTCATCAATTCATATATATATATATATATATATATATATATATATATATATATATATATATATATATATATATATATATATATATATATATATATATATATATATATATATATATGTATATATATGTATATATATATATATATATATATATATATATATATATATATATATATATATATATATATATATATATATATATATATATATATATATATATATATATATATATATATATATATATATATATATATATATATACCTGTATGGATGGCATCCATTATCTTCTCATATTTTCCAGATATTCGTAGGCGAATAAAACACAAATGAATGCGCGCAGGAAAACGCCTGAATCAGTTTTCTTGATTTTTCTTTTAAGGCCTTTAACGTGTTGTTGATCTTAAAATTAGCATTCTAATAAACATGTACTTTATAGCAGCATGTATTATGATTGCAGCATTTTGACTAACAGGGTACTGAACCCCAACCAAGCATTCTAGCACCAAGTTTTGTTTCTGTGAATTTTTAGGTCTAATGAATAAAGACTCAAGAGTAAATATATTTTTGTATTAATATCAAATTTTTGAAAAACAATCCACAGGTGCTTAGCAATTGAGCCACTTGATTTTTGTAAGTATTGATTTTTCTTACATCTATACGTACATATCAATCCACCTGGACGGCTGGCAAGGCACAAGGTTCTCTTCTGCACCTATGCTCATAGTATTTGCATCAGTAAACCTGCTACAAAACACTGGGATTAAATCAGCCTCGCTGCCGTTGGGATATCATAAAACTAGCGAGGCCTTATATTGTATGTTGTAGTGCTTTAGTGCCCCCACCTGACCCTGCTTGTGGGGTAAGGAAGCGTGTCACCAGCGAGAATGGGGCCCAACAATCCATCAAGCCACTCCACAGCTATTACCTGTGTGTTGTATTTCTACCTCCGGAAACGGAGAGTGCAATTAAACACAAGCGACGCCATGATGGAGTAGTTTCGCTGCCGGCCATATTGGAAGGAAAGCGTAATGGCTGCGAATGCCATGTCAACGGCCATTTTGGGAGGATTTAGTGATGTTCGTGATAAAAAGTTTCCTGTCGTGGGTCTGCAGCACGAGGGGAAATGCGTGGCAACAACTGGCTGTAAACCATATCAGCTGTCACCCTTCGAGCACTACATTTCCACGCGGCCGCTGAGGCCAGCTAGCATTTTATCTTGTCTCTAGTGTTTTTCGTAATAGCCTCGTTTTGGATGACAATAGCCAGCTTAATGGATTAGGATCAGCACACGCAGATAATGAACCTTCCTGCCCAACATAAAACGGTGAAGGAATTTAGACGAAAGTAATACCTTCTAAGACAATGAAGCGATTACCTTCGCATATGCTTTGACATGCTTTGACATGACTAACTCGTTTATTTATCTTTTATTCATTTTATGAGTTAACTGATTAATTCACAAATATTTTTAACTCTATATATCAACCCATTTATCGGATTGCGTGTATGTCGTTCTGCTCATTCATACACTACACATTATATTGTTATATGTGAAACTATTCATCTGGTTAGTCATGTATGTGGCGTCGGTCTGTGATAGAATGCACCTCTAAGATTTCGGACCTCAAAAGGTGTACTGTATCGACCTAAACATACAAATTCTTCATAGGCTTTCGTAAATGCTTGCGATTTAACACTTGACCTGGGCATCTTGGCACTTGTCATGTGCTACCGTTCATATGTCCAAGTGGTATAACGCATGGCACACCCACTGCTGGGCAGATTTACTGATATAGATAAGATTGTTAAAATGTTCTCGCTCATTTGGCTTTTATTTCAACTTCGGGTGGAGAGTTACAAACTCTTTGGCGTAATCTCGGGCTCTAGGTAGCTTTCAGTCTATCAAATGGTAAAGAAGGTGTATGTGATATTCTCAGTGTTCTGGTATTTAGCATTAGGGCTATGTGAAAAGTGACCATCAGTCTGTGCCAGTATCGTGGTACTATAACAACAACACGACTAATGATCAATGTTAACTAAACAGATATACTAAAGGAGATGAGATAAGAAGTCGTATACGGTTTACATTATACCAGACATATGGCAATCAATCACGTTTAGCATATCAAGTATGACACTCTTGTGACATATCCCGTGACATATACTGTCAGTTATCAGGTTCCACAGACAGTAATGTGACGCATTGATCGTGATTCCTGTCATGTTTAACATACTCTGGCCACACGGGTTCCTAGTGGACACATTGTTGGCAACGGATACCTAGATACATGTAGTTGACAAATGTCTAGATGTTAGATGTCGTTGATAGAGACCAGAGTTATTTCTACTTTATATCAGTATTCATTTTCTATCTACTTTTAGTTTAACTAAATATTCACTTCCAATCTATTGAAATCAATTATAAAAATAAACAAGATTTAACTTTTTTCTAAATCATGTATTAGACAATGTTTTATAATTTTGTTATAGATATCTGTTTATCTGTTTCCTTTCAAAGATTATTCACATTTGAAAGTCGTAGGAGGCATCACTCCATAACGCTGTCACCATGCTATAATTTGATTTTATTCGGTCTAGTACGATGTATATTACATAGCATTTGGCACACAGACAAATCATATATAGAGGTGACTAGTTGGAGTCAGTAACTGCTATGCAATAGAATACTAACCAGACACAGGATATATACACTAAAAGTTAGAAACTTATACCTACTAGTATATAAAACCTATATATGTGGAGGAACTTGCATAGCTCTTCCCCGAACACTAAGAACTTATTACAGATACCACTCACTAATCTGAAAAGGTTTGGTGACAGAGCATTCTGTGCCTATGCACCACGCCTTTGGAATGAGCTCCCTGACAACATCAAGGCTGCTGATAGTGTGCAAAACTTCAAGAAACAGCTGAAAACATTGCTATTTCGAAAGGAGTTTAATTGACTATATGGACCATGACAACTGTCCAATGACTCTAAAGCGCTTTTGAACATTATAGGTGGAAGGGGCGCTATATCAAATATCAATTATTATTATTATTATTCCTGGATATCAAAATGGAAATATATGTTCTGAAATTGACCCAAATTCCAAGCGTTAAATGTGCCATGAAATCAAAAGTTGATATAACGGTTATAATTTTATGTATGAGATATTAACATTTTCAAAGATATGTGTTCCAAGGGCTCTGCGTATATCGTTCTGGTGTATTGTTTTAGATGAAGAATACATTGATATTACAAAACTGAGTAAATGATAAACTTAAAAAAATCCCGATTTCATTTTATGGGCAATCTGAATTCCAATAATATGCTCTTAAAGGATACAGTAAGTGGACTAGTATTAGCATACCGATATTTCAAAAAGAATAACGGTTAGATGATATTTAGAAATCGAACTTGTAATGTATATGGTCTTATCAACAAGTAGTATGTGAATGGAAGTATTGCATTTTGAGATATAATTCTAGTTGCATAATGATCTAATTAGGTTCCGCGCGTGACTAACTCTTTATACGTTATGTCACTGATGTGTCGTGTAGGCACGAGACCTCGTGAGACTGCGTGTATGGGTGCGGCCACGTGTACACGCACTGAAATACCTGAGCTACTGGCCGGGGCTACTGGGCGACGATCTGCCCACCTCTCCCCGGGAGGTGTACAGACACACACATACACACTCGTATATTCGTGTTCTTGATATATGACTCTACTAGTACAAACGTCCAACAAGGTGTGGCAGTATCTTGATATATATATATATATATATATATATATATATATATATATATATATATATATATATATATATATATATATATATATATATATATATATATATATATATATATATATATATATATATGTTGCAGCCCAACTTCCGATCCTGGCCCATCTTAAGATGGGCTTGGCCCAACTTACGATCGGAAGTTGGGTAGCCCATCTTAAGATGGGCTTGGCCCAACTTACGATGACCCCTAGCCCATCTTAAGATGGGCTTGGCCCAACTTCCGATCTTTAGATACCAGGATGTAGGTCATTTGAAGTTGGGCTGGCCCATCTTAAGATGGGCTTGGCCCAACTTCCGATCTCTAGATACCAGGATGTAGGTCATTTGAAGTTGGGCTGGCCCATCTTAAGATGGGCTTGGCCCAACTTCCGATCATTATAGATACCAGGATGTTATCCTTCATGAATATTCATATGAATTTTTGCACTCTTATAAATATGGAATTTTCAACTCTTTCATAGGGCATCCACTTTAAATTACAAGATAATATTAGTCCAAGAAATAAATTGAAATGGGTAGCTAGAATAACCTGATTACTCAAAACATTATTGCTGATTGTAAGCAGAAAAACGAAATAAAAGAATCATGTTTTTACAACAAATTAAAGAGTCATAAATATGGAATTTTAAGCTTTTTCAGATTTAATGTAATTCAAAGTTAATTCAATTAGATAATAATAATTTGCACAATACGACCTTTGTTATGTTTGGGTTGTGTGCTCTTACATTACATATGCTAGATGATGAATCATTTACAATTTGAATGAAGGAATAGCAATGGTATTTTTCTAATGACTCAAAAAGGGAAAAATGATTTTTTTTTGTCTTTTAAGCTTTTTTACTAGTATTTTTAGGTATTCTTTAACCCCTAGCAAATTCTTGACATAATTATATAATCATGTGTGTGCCAAAATAAGTGTAAATGTATTAATTGAGGAGGTTCATGTGACTGGCAGGACAGTAGAAATAGACAAAAAACTTGTCAGAATTTACAAAAACATCGTGTCCTTTATCAAGATATATCAGAGCAGGGCACTTATAGTATCTAGATGAGGTGAGGTAGTAAGAAATGAACATACATGGTTCAAGTTGTAATTGATATGAGATAAGGTGTATGCAGATTGAATTGGTACATGTACCTAAACGGCACATATATTAAATTTTGGCAGATCCAAATTTAGTAAGATTTAGACATTAGGATCTTGGATTGGCCAACTTTATACTTTGGATGAAGCAGTTGAGAAAGTTATCTCTTGGTAGTCAATAGTAAAAGAGGGAAGAGAGAAATATTTATGTTTTAGTTTGAATTATTTTTTAAACATTTTTTTTTAATATTGAAGAGCAATGAGTATACCGGAAAACTGGTCGTTGAACTTTTAAAATTGAGACCTTTATTAAGATGTGTCAGAAAGAAGCCCTTCATCCTGAATGTAGATAAAGAAAAGTAATAAAGATGTACCATGTTACCTTAATTGGCTAGTTATCATGAAATTATAAATAATGTAATAGATACTTATATTTTGTTAGACAGGTAAAAAGATTGTAGGGCATATACAACTTTTTAAACTCATTCTAGAAGCCAGAAAAGAATGTAATCAATCAAGGATTGCAATTAACAGGTGCTGGAATACAGCACAATAAGAAACATTACACAATGTCATGTAAATTAATCTGTTGTGTTTGAATAATTATTTCTTTGTTTTGTTTTTCTAGTCTTTTTTACAAAAGGAGAGGAGAGAATCTGTAATCAACTTATATTAAAATTTCAGCATAATCAGAAGTATTCAGTAGTGTTTAAGTAAAGATTTAACAATAAAATGCAAGTAATTTGTCTCATGAAATTCACATCTTATTCAATAAACAAATATTCCAACAAAGCTATAAACTTCTAGATGAACACTTAATAAAAAAATCATTGCCATCGGAAGTTGGGCTGGGCTGCTATATTATCTGGGTCATCGGAAGTTGGGTAGCCCATCTTAAGATGGGCCAGCAAAATCCAGCCCAACTTCCGATCGGAAGTTGGGCTTGGCCCATCTTAAGATGGGCTGGATCGGAAGTTGGGCTGCAACATATATATATATATATATATATATATTTATATATATATATATATATATATATATATATATATATATATATATATATATATGTATATATATATATATATATATATATATATATATATATATATATATATATATATATATATACATACATATATATATATATATATATATGTATATATATATATATATATATATATATATATATATATATATATATATATATATATATATATATATATATATATATATATATATACATATATATGTGTGTGTGTGTGTGTGTGCATGCTTGGATGGATGGATGGATGTAGATTGTATGTATGTGTGCACGTTATTTGGAAAAGAATGTTTTGTTAGGGCCATACCATACCAATGGAATCTGCCAATGAAACTAAGCATGGAAAGGTTGAATGTTTTTAAAACAGTTAAGTACACCTTCTGTTTGTCTGAGTACGCAAAGGTTGGATATTCCACCTACACACGTCATATCTCATCACGATAGTGCCTTAGATGTTTTGGGTTCAAAAAATATGACCATGTTTAAGTTTGTACTGATGATTTACCTTGTACAATATGATTCTATTCAATATTCCTTTTGCATAAGATTCATTTCGACTCAAGGACAAATTATAATAGAAACACATATAGATTAAAGCAAATTAAGAGGTCAGTACAGCGTGTGATGTGTGCTGAATATGGCTTTTTTGTTTTGAGGCCTTTCCCCATGTAGGCATGGGCCATTTGAGGGTCGAACCCATAATTAATAATATATAATAATAATAATAATATTGTCATTTGATATTGCGCCCTTTCCATATAAACATGCTCAAAGGCGCATTACATTCATTGTCAGAGGATAGATGTTGATATCCACATAGTTATTTGATAAATACATCTTTGAACAGATGTGTTTTCAATTGTCGTTTGAAGATTGCCACACTCCCAGCTGCCCGAATATTATTTGGGAGCTGATTCCATAGTTTTGGTGCACAGGCACTAAATGATCTGTCACCGTAGGTTTTCATGTTGGTTCTCGGCTCGCAGAGTAAGTTCTTGGATGTTGATCTCAGTGTCCGTGGTGGGACATACTCTTTCAGCATTTTCCTCAGGTAAGAGGGTGCAGTTCCATGCAAACACTTGTACGCCAGGAGAAGAATCTTGAATTCAATTCTCTTCCTGACTGGTAACCAGTGAAGTTCCTTTAGTACTGGAGTGATATGGTCATACTTCTTTGTGAGTGTGATCACCCTGGCGGCATTATTTTGTACTCTCTGGAGCTTACATATTAGCTCTTCAGGTATTCCACAGAGAAGTCCATTGCAGTAGTCGAATCTTGAGGTTACCAGGGATATGACAGCACCTTTAGTTGATTCTGCAGTCAAGTATTTTCTGATCCTTCCAATGTTTCGAAGGTGATAGTTTGCAGATTTGACTGCCTTTGACACATGTGCGGCCATATTCATGCTTGGATCAAAAACAGAGCCCAGATTGCCAATAGGTATATTGAGAATCTTAACAATCTCACCATTTACGGAGATGCTAGGCACAGATATTTTGGCTCGCTGCTTAGGGGTACCTAGCACTAGGACTTCCGTTTTGTCTGCATTCAGTTTTAGCTTGTTCTGTGACATCCATGTATATATGTCAGTGAGGCAGCCCTCCAGCCTAGCAACTCCTATGTCCACAGCTTGTTGAGTGATAGGTTTTATTGCCAGATAGAGCTGTGTGTCGTCTGCATATATGTGAAGCTCTAAACCATGCTTTCTGATGAGTTTTCCAAGGGGTAGGAGGTAGATCAGGAACAACAATGGTCCTAACACTGATCCCTGTGGTACGGACCACAGAATGTCCTGTAACTCAGAGAATGACTTGTCAATCTTGATGCGGAGTGTGCGTCCTGACAGGTAAGACTTAAACCAAGCAAGTGCTTGACCCGTAATACCTAATGTATTTTCCATTCTGTTGAATAGAATATCATGGTCGATGGTGTCGAACGCAGCACTCAGATCTAACATGACCAGTATAACTACTCCATGCTGGTCAATGCTGGTTAGAATGTCATTCTGTACTTTCACTAGGGCAGTCTCAGTGCTGTGACCAGGCTTGTAAGCAGATTGTAAATGTTCATGCAAGTTGTTCTCAGTCATGTAGTCAGTGAGTCGCCCCGCCACCACCCTCTCCAACAGTTTTGAGATGTAAGAAAGGTTACTGACAGGACGGTAGTTCTTTAGAATATCTGGATCTAGGGTAGATTTCTTAAGTAACGGTGTTACTATAGCCGACTTCATGGATTTCGGTACCTGGCTAGATCTGAGAGAAGAATTTATGATGTTAGTCATTACTGGAAGTAATTCGCTTCTACTTTCTTTGATGAGCCAAGTTGGGATTGGATCAAGCATGCAGCTTTTCGCAGGAGACTTGCAAATTATCTTCCATACTTCCTCCTCTGTAGTATTCCGCAGAACATTCAGAGTGGAAACAGGTGGTGACTGTGCTATTTCCAGGTTGATGTCAGAGCAGTCAGGGAGGTTATCCCTGATTTTATCAATCTTTTCCTTGAAAAAGCATGAGAACCTATTTGCAAGTTCTTCTGCAGAGCTGTGTTCTGGGAGTTTTGACACTTTCTGCCTGAAGAGGAGTTCATTCATTGTCTGGGACATCGCTTTTGAATCCTGCCCACAATCAATAATCCTCTGATTGTAATATGACACTTTGCTACTTTCAAGGAGCTTGTTGTATTTGTCTCTTTCTTCCTTGAAAATTTCACGATGAACTGTCAGGCCAGTTCTCCTCCACAGCCTTTCAGCTTTTCTTTTCTCAGATTTTGCTCGATGGAGATCATCTGAGAACCAAGGCTGTTGTGGTCTTATTACAATAGACTTTTCCTTGGGTGGTGCATGCTTATTCAGCACATTGGTTAGTTGTGTATCATATATGTCCATGAGATCAGTGACAGAGAGGTTGTCATCAGGATCCCCCAGTCCTTGTGAAATGTCTGTTCTAATACTGGGCAGGTTAATGGAGCGAAAGGCCCTTGTTATTATATTTGTCTTCTGAAGGTGTGGCTTGGGGTGATGGACGTTGCATAACAGTAGATGGTGGTCTGTTATCATATCACCCACCTGGACCTCTTGTACAAGATTATCTGTGTCTCGACACATGATAACATCCAATATATGTCCAGACATGTGAGTGGGTTTATTGACGTGTTGTTCGATACCCAGTGACCCCAGCATATCAGTGAATTTGTGGGTGGTGTTGTCAGTCTTTTTATCAAGATGGAAATTTAGGTCACCAACCATCAATAAGTCACCTGAGCCAGTGTTAGCTTGTTGATAAACTAGAACCCCAAGCTCGAGCGAGCATCGGTGATTATGTGTACCTCTGGGAGCCAGAGCGTGTCGAAGGCGTTCGTTGAATCGACCCGGTACCACGTGACGGGCTATCTACAGCATTAGCACCAGGCAAGGACGGGATGGTGCTGGTATCATTGCCCCCAATAGATACCTCCCCAGCGTGACTTGCTTCCATGTTGATGAGACACAAGAATCCATAACCCTTTCATCCTAAATAGTTGAATAGTCAACGTCTCATCTTAGATGGGGCTACCCCCATAGCCAAGTAGCCCAGTAGTCACAACTATCCGCATATCTAACCACAGCCAGATGTGCTGAGTTCAAATCAGGCTTTTGGAATTTGAGAAAGTTGTCAGTGAATTGAGTTCAGCATGAGGTATCTGCGGGATATACATGTTTTTCCGGACAACATCAACTGAAATTTGGAATTTCGATTTTCGTCACCTTTTCTGCCATATAAGTCGTGACTAGGCAGTTTTAAGCAGTGGAGGAAACCGGAGGACCCGGTGAAATCCACCGCCTAACTCCAAGTCACTTGCAACTTTCTCACATGCCCTGGCCGGGATAATAACTAGCTAGTCACTTTTTAGCCATTATGTTGCAAGCAATCACTATATAGGGAAACGGCAATTTCACGGATCTTTCAACCTCTGATATCCTGCGGTTCTGTTATATGGAACTGTACGTCACTTAGACTTTTTATAATCAAGTGGAAATATTACTGAAATATGTATATTATCGTGTGGAAAATGAATTTACAATAGCACCAGATACACGTGAGGGCTTTTATCATTGGTGTTGTGTAATCATAGTGAGGTATACATTGTTCAGACATGTACACTTACAGTATAGATTATCTTCAATATCATACAACATTGAGATATAGTGTTTCACGTTGACACATATAGTTGAGCCAGGACAGCTTTAGGCCACAGGTTATCAGGAAAAGTAGCATAACACATGGAGAAAGTCTCCAGAACATATCAACATATACTCATCCTG
Organism: Maea johnstoni; assembly: GCA_963942565.1. Classification (NCBI taxonomy): domain Eukaryota; kingdom Metazoa; phylum Annelida; class Polychaeta; order Spionida; family Magelonidae; genus Maea; species Maea johnstoni. The sequence goes on from OZ012685.1 coordinate 4,078,462, forward strand.
TAATGTGTGTGCTTAACTACACTGTTCTTGCAAGCAGTTCACCTCATATGGACAATTTGTTTTTACTGATCGCCAAATTTGATATCTTCAAAAGTACTTTTTGATATAGCCTTCTGAGTATTCAGGCCAACAAGTTCTAAAAGGCCAGGTTAATCCCATTTTGGACAAAAAACTTTACTCTAGGGCTCATCTGCGATTAGTATTGGCAAGCGTTCACTGAAACTTATAATTACAGCTAACGTAGCGAGCCCTTCAATGAATAAAGCATTCGTTTGCACCTCTGACTGTCTCATTATTGGCTAGAGGTGGCCTCCTGGACCCCCGGGATTTGACCAATTCATGCTTGCAGCAGCCATAACTGCCTAGCAATTTTGGTGATATCTCTCTAACAAATGCAGTATTCAGAATATAGTCGAAGGCGAATTGTTCATCAGAACTCTAGCTACATCTCTACTTCAAATATTTTGCGAGTGAATGTTTCATTTCAAAATTGTTCTCAAAAGTATGACAGATCCAGACGACCCCAAGCACGAATGGGTTACTGAATTACCTTTCATCATTCGCCCCAAAATAACGACAAGTAATTGGTGTAAACCATTACGAGGCGGCCTTGGTTTGCATGCAGAATAGATGGATTCCTATGTGAGAGCATCTGTAGACGTGTAAAGGTAATTAGCCTTTGTGGTCCGCGCACGCTAATGGTCTGTTTAGGCCATTGAGGACTATTGTATCAGGCAGCACCAGGAATTTTAAGGAGATCTGGAGTCACGTGTATCAATCGAGTCGTCTAATTGCATTGGTTTAGGATGTATTGCTCTTTAAAACATTTCATCTCTGTATTGATATAAAAAAGTCTAGATCATACCCGAATATCGGAATTTTTTGATTGAAATTATACATGGAAAATTGATGAACGTGAAATGGCTGACATTCAATTGCACAGTATAATTCATTTTAGATTTTTCACATTGTTTTAACCATTTTACTACAATGTAAGGCATATACTGGCTGACTTCAAGTATGGTGTTACTTTTAACACACATGGTAACACTAACGGATCTGTTTACCTCAGCCCTTCAACATAGTGCAAGATGTTAACATCTAGGCCAACACAGATGTTAGCAATGATGTTACATTTTTGAAGATGTGTGTCCCGCTCGATCAAATATTTTTTGTCATAGTAAAGAACAGCAACATGCTGCATGGGAAGGTGATACTTAACTATTAGTCTCTTTACATTAATAGACACATATCAAATATTTCATCAGGACAATACAAACTTGAAATAAAAATTATCATTAGTTTCATTTTTATTATCTAAATCTTAGAAGAAGAAAAGAATAGATATGTAACGTGATACTCACTTCTAAATGCGCTATATAGTGAAAGGCTCGACATGCACAACTTTTGGGCTATTCGTTGAGGCTAGCCTGTTTAGGATGACCGGCTGGTTTCATATCCGCTTGTTTTTATTTATCTAAGCTTAAGTCATTATCATTCATAGTTTATAATTATTCTAATTCTTTTTATCAATAATTAGCATTATTATTATCATTATTATTATTACTATCATCATTATCAATGAACTGTTGAAATGAAGTGAATTATACTCAGACAACCTTTTTAACTAGCTGCAGAGGGTTGTCAGTAGTTGGAGATGGTACTCCAACATCATTCATATCAAATATTTTATTAGGATAATTCAAATTTGAAATTGAATTTTCATTAATTTCATTTTTATTGTTTAAATCATCATTTATAGCTTATAATTATTCTCATTATTATTTTTATTATTATAATTATTATTATCATTATCATTAATATCATTATGATGATGATGATGATTATCAATGGACTGTTGAAATGAAGTGAATTATATCGACAACATTTGTAACTAGTTGCAATGGATCGTCAGTAGCTGATGATGGTACTTGAAGTCAAAACGGTGTTAACACCTAAGCCGTTACTGTTAAGGCCTAGGAAGTATATTGGGCCCATGCTCTCTTCAACATCTTTCACTGGTCAACACTAACATTTTCTGTTACATTTTGTGTTAACACACATATTATGGGATAGATGTGTGTTACCACCTAACATCTGCACATCACTTCAAATAGCGTGTTACCACCCCTGGTAACACTAACAGTAACACCGATGTTAACATCTGTGTTAACACCATACTTAAAGTCAGCCATTGTACCTTTATATGTAGGCAATTGTTTGCAGTTAAAATGTTATGGCAGTGATGCATTGCAGTACATGAAAGAGCAATTAAAGTAGCACGTTAATTACACGCAATTAATATGACGAGTTATGATTTACATCATTTTGTATTTATTGCCTCGCATGGCATTCAGTTAGAAAGCACGATGATAACACATGCATACATGTATATACCAGATTGCACATCTGAAGTATATTTTCAATTGTTGCTTCCTTTCAGGACCGCATCAAAAGCCCATCTATGTTCTAATTGGCTACTTTTTGTCATGTTGTTTTCTGTTTGTGTAGGCTCAATTCTGCACCCTATATGCAGGATAATTCAATACCATTCTAGTGCATTTTCTTTAAATCAATATATGTGCGGAACTAAGCTACTACATTAGGACTTTTATTGAAAGTGACGATATATTATCTACATTCCCAGTCGTGTGTAGCACGCCGCTGTTTGCCTCCCATCATTCACACACACCTTCTAGATAATTGGCCAGTAAAACGTAAAGAGACACACACCTGCAGCGATAGAGCTTCTTAAATGCTTCTAGGTTAGCACTGAATATAGATAAATATCCCAGCTCCTCTTGCAAGGTCACCTTCGACCACTTTATACTAAAACAGCAGAACAAAATGGCGCAGCAGCAGCGAGTATGTCGCTCAAGCTGTGTTGTTATAGTAAAGGCACTACTATAAAATCTTTATTTTCATGAAAGATACAGGCTATGTATGAATGGAAGAAAATCAGGCACTACATTGTATCTTGTACCTTTACTGTGCGTATATACCGTATCAAATGGCAATGTAACCCAAAGGCATTGATCTTCTTTAATAATAACATGCATATATCAATATATTCTATGTACAAAGCGATGGTCATAGCCAAAATGCAGGAACATAAACAAAAAATATCTTTAAAACAAAATAAGATTGTGTTGTTGGCTTAAGAAGGGTGGCACTACCAGTCTATGATGGCTCTCCCCAATAGCGGAGTGGTCTAGGACGTTGCAACCATGTACTCACTGTCTAACAATACTGCAAGAGGCATTTGAGGAAGTTCCTTTTGACTTAGGTATATGCGGTGGTCTATCCCTGGTACTTGGATAAACTCCAGCACTTACGACTGGCAGTCACGATACAGCCTCAATATGGCAGACGAACCGATGATACACGTTTGTTTAAATATAAATGATAATCTACATGGGGAATTTGCAACTATATTTTTAAGATGTTCATATTGTTTTGCTGTACAAATACGACAACTGCTATACCTGGGAAACATTCCTCAATGTTTTAAGAGTTGTGAAGTCAGGGTTTGGAGTTGGATAAATAGATACATAGGTAGCATTAGTCGACTGCATAACATATACCTGTATGTAAAACATACCAAAATGAATATTTATCTCAATTGTCAAATATTGTCATGTGTATTCGAAATGCATGCATACATGATATAAGTAAAAGAAGCAAATTCCAAGATGTTCGCAACCTTCTTCAAGTTTTATAGCAGGTTTTCGTTGTTCGTAACATACTGCTGAAGCTGTCAAATGTGCCTTGCCTACTCACATACATGTGGCACTTAAAGGACAAAAAGCTACTGTAAATTGAATGTTTTATAGTCGCGACCCATAAAAGCCGTCCAGAGTAGGAAGAGTTTAATTTCTCCCCTGTTGATGCTTGACTACATCGACGACAATGACTTTCAATCCTGACTGGCTGTGAGTAATGTACGAGTAGAGTGCTTGGATGATTAGACGGCTGCAGTGGGGATGTTGAGAGAGAGAGAGAGAGAGAGAGAGAGAGAGAGAGAGAGAGAGAGAGAGAGAGAGAGAGAGAGAGAGAGAGAGGGGGGGGGGGTGCCCTAATTTTGGTAATAGATAAAGGATATCTACATACTATCTATCTATACATATCTATCCACACACACACACACACACATATATATATCTATATCTATATCTATATCTATCTATCTATCTATATATATATATATATATATATATATATATATATATATATATATATATATATATATATATATATATATATATATATATATATATATATATATATATATATATATATATATATACACACAATACAAGTTCCCAAACATAGGAATTCACAGAGAAATGGCGTTTGTTGGAGAGGTAACGAAGGCCATCTGATCACTACTACATGTCAATGAAGAGGAATATTAGCTGACGTATATACTTATTTTATTACATTACTTTATAGAAAGTAATCCCATTCTCCTCAAGGTAAAATGCACTATTCTCAAAAAACATTGTCAAAGCCGAGGTCAAATTTAAATACAATACTGTCGTGATAAATTTGATATGCCTTTCATATATATTACTTGATTACGCTTCACTTTTATTTTGATACGGGTCTGCAGTGTGTGGGCTTGATGTCTCAACATATCTTGCCATCCGTTTTTGTCTACTAGCTGCCTTTATCAGTATTACTTGCTTCTCGGGTCAGTAGTGCAGTATTATAATGTACCCATCAATGATGGTCAAAGAATCCCTTGGTCAAATGGTCGAACTATTCATCAGTAAAGGGATCTGTGGACTGTCCAGTAGATCAATGTGATTATCAGCACATCAGGACAGACGTCACTCAATGTCATGGTTTGGCTTAACACTTGATAATATGATGAAAGGTTCACATCGCCACTATGATTAACACTTGCCGATATGGTGGAAGGCCACTGAACTCTAAGGAACCCTCTTGTCGTTTTCTAAGCATTTTGTAATGGAGTAAATTGCATGTATTACCTGTTGAAAGCTTATAGAAAAGTTGTCCAACATGAAACACTGGTCAATTCAACGGAAGTCAATCGAAAGCCTATTTCTCTTCTCAAAAGTCAAGGGAGTTTTACATACATCAACAGTGTTGATGCAATTTTTTATTCTAGTCTAGGAGTTTTGCTACCTAAAAGTACGTATGTATTTGCAGCAGTTACTGCAACTACTACTACTACTACCACAACTACTACGACTACTGCTACTACTACTACTACTACTACTACTACTACTACTACTACTATTTCTGCTACTGCTGCTGCTGCTAATGCAATTTTCATTTCTACAGCTATAGCGCGTTTTCCTTGGTGGGTTTATAAGAGTGACATTGGCGCTTTATATTGAGAGTCCGTCATCAGGAAAACTATTTATTTCTTCCTGTTGCGCCTCTTTCCCCTTTTCTTCTTGACTTTCCCCTGTTCAGATGCGTCTAAGGACACGACTGCAAGGGGTGAAATTCTTACACACTTCAACAGGTTCCAATTTGATCATCAGGTCCGAAAAGTAAACCTAGGGTCGCATTTGTCCATTTTTCAAGCAGTTTCCATGACAACTGGTCTACCACTGTGGACTAGTATTGATTAAATTATCACTATTTTCCAAGTGAAGAGTTTGGCCATCAAGAGGTAATCCGGCTAAGAATGAACAGGCGCTGTCGTGCGCACAAGATTACTAGTGCTGAGTAAATTATCGCAATTTTTCATTTCAACGGTTTTAATTTTCCAGACGATCAGACAGGATCGTTACTGCTTGCTGGCTTATCCTACTACAGCCATAACACTACATATCAACTGGCTATTTCAATTATGTGTGTCATCGAACCACTTTTCAATTACCACGCTGCGGGGGAAGGGTGTTGACTAACGCTTCACCCTGGGAACCGCAACCTAAGGGTTCTACTGCATCGCTAGGTCACCAGAGACCTTACAACTACTAGCAACACTAGTACATGTACTATATGTATCACTAGTACTGACTGCCATAATAATAATAATAATAATAATAATAATAATAATAATAATAATAATAATAATAATAATAGTAATAATAATAATAATAATAATAATGATAATAATACCTCTATTAACCTACTGAGGCTTCAGCTTAGATACTATACCCGATTGCCTTTCAAGTTCTTATAGGTGCGGGTTGACTATGTGTATCTGTAATTGTAGATATTGTTGTATCTAAAATCAAATATATTTTTTTATGACTAATTCAAAAGTGGATATTCGTATAATATCGTCAACGCTTCAATAAGAAGTCAAGATAGCCTTTTTATCAAAGCAAAGGTCGGTTACTCTTTTATTCGTCGAGTAACCATATTTCATTTTCATCCAGCAATAAATAATTGTGTGATTTTGATTCCGTGTGGCTATTTGTATTGGGTCATGGTCTTAGTATGGCCTTTCGTGTGCAGACCGCATGGGCAGTGACAAATAAACCAGCTCCTCTCATTTAACCTGATTTGGCTAACAGTGATTTAATCATCCCTTCAGGAATCTCGATAGCTCAAGATAGTTATTCCTGATTTGAATCTGTAATTCTCGGAACAATATTGCATGTCGAATTCCAAGCAATCTCTGCCCGTCCAGTTCCGCAAACCACCTATTGGATTTTAATATTTGATGTTTTTGAATGAGAAAAACACATAATAACAACAGGAGGAAGTTGTTGCTAGCGATTTTATTAACCCATTAGTACCTTTACCAGCCGAAAAAGGCTATGCAATTTTGTTGATATCTCTTTGAAAGTACTATGATATCGATAATATTTGGAAGTGAAATTATGATAGAACTTAACTAATAACACTCCGTCAAATATCTCGAGAATCCATGCTTAATTTTGGAGGTTATTTTCATAACTACTTAATATGCAGACGACACTTTTCAGTGGTTACTCTATTCATGAATGGGTTAAGGCTGACTACATGTGCACAGGAAGAGAGATAGTGCAGGTTGGTGAAGGCATTTTGATCAACTCTTCCATGCCTTTGGCAGAATTTGTCGGCTGAATCTATCATACTTTTGACAATAACAAGCTAATTAAGAGTTATCTTGCAAAATATTCGTAGGAGAGTTGTTGGTAATGTACTAATCAACATTTCTAATTCAAATGTTCCCACTATACTAGGCTTTCTCCTGTAAATTTCACCAAAATAGTCAGGCTGCTTTTGGTTGCTGTAAGCATTAATGGGTTAACCAATTCTCTTTTAGATAGTTTGTCAATTATTGCTTTTTGATTCGAGAGTTATTTTCAAAAGAACCACTTATCCAGACGATACACAAAGTTGACTGCAGGCAGGTATGAAACGTTTGAAGGATGTTGGTTGGTGGCAGTCGGGTCTTCCATGCTTATTGACCGTAAAACACGTTAATGAAATCAAGCAGTACACAAAATCTATAGATACACGTGGAAAGAGAGGTACAAATAGGGAAAGAAAACTTAACTTAATATAACTTCAATAAGATAACTGCAAACTAAAAAGAAACAACTTTTAAAACGAATATACTAGTAATCATAAATGCTCCATAGATAACTGTCATTAAGATACGTCCGTTTCTTAATTTACGATTTTGCTAAACTACGGAGTTCTGTATAAGAAACAAAATTATAGTTATAAGATTATCTACACAGGGTAATCATGTTTAATTTGAAATGGAAAAGGATCATGAATAAAACACAAACATAAACTCGTTTTGAGTGATAGTAGTTTTAACAGGGCTTATAGAAATACAACATTATGTTCTCTTGTCATCTGAGTATCTTCTTATATCGTCCAATATTATTTACAAATATCATTGGACGATATAAGAAGATATGTGCCCCATATTGTCTTGGTTCTCTAGCTCATATGTCATATTGTAAAGCGAGCATTTTAAAGGTGCCAATCCCTAATAATGACACAAGAAATAAAGATTCCATGCTTCTTTAAGTACCAAATTCTAATGAACTAGTCTCATATAAAGGGTCCCATGACTGAGCACACAGTTCTCCCATGAGAAAATTATGCAATTAGGAACACATCATAGCATTTGAATATGAATGGATCTCTAAATTAATAATACCCCTTTAATTGTTCGTGCACTCCTTCCTCGTCTCACCATGTTCAAATACAAGAGTCAATCAGGAACAAAATAAAACATGAACTAGGAAAAAAAGAGGTAGGTGCGTCACATAACAATGTATAATTATGCCGCCGCTCGTTGATTAACATCACAGCAGATGGCTATATAATGGCATATGTACGTTTCTGTTATCAACAACCTGAATCGTTTCTATACGCTTTTAATTAACACTTGTGCTAATGTCTATAACAACATTAAGATATCTATGAATGTATTCATTAACAATACAGACTACGTGTACTGCAATCACGACTTCATGACGCATTGTCTATCTGAGACCATCCCTTGTACTATATATAAAGATGTATTTATGTTTCTACTTGAGCACAATCAGCCATCGAATCCTGAAGAGACAGTATACAACATAAAGTGTACTAATATCCGTTAGTTCAGTCGAAGAGTTGGCGGAGGTTTGCTGTATAATTGCACTTTCACGGGTAAGCTTTATTCTTAAATATCAAAATCAAGTGAATTTGCATTTATCGACGTGAACAGTTCTTTTTATAGACACAATACATTTATGATAATAAAAGGGTTTCTTTACGTTTTGCTGTTACTCTGACATATAGCAAGATTTAAATAGTACTGAATTGCTAACAAGTATATTCGAGAGGAAAACGCGAGCATTTTGATTAGATGTCAATGTGTCACCACAGATACAGTCAAATTTTAGGAAATGAATATCATGAAGCGGCGCTTCTGCTTAATCCAAACTTCTAGTGGCTTCGTCATGGATACACTTCAGGTGTATTTCAGTGATAATTACCTATTTCAAGGTACTAGTATATCACTAGAAAACCGATAACCGATTTTAGCTTAGATTAGTGCTTTATGTAGAGAGGGTCAGAAAATTCGGTAAAGCGCCATCAAAAATCAGGGAAGTACTAATAACGACAGGTGTTTAATATAGGGAGGGGCAAAAAGATTAGGTAGTTATCACTAAGCTATGCCATTATTCCTTCAGAGGAATCAAGATGAAGCTAAGGAACCGCAGAGTGGGCGAGTTGTTTCCAAAGAGACAAACTAAAGAAGTCTTTAGCATGGAAATATCTGAATTATGCACCTTTCTTATGGACACGAAATCTTGTCAAAGGTAAGTGCGCCGTTAGGTTAACCATTCTAGTTGAGCTCAACAATACGTATTTCACCTAAGTATAACTTGTATGATTAGATACATGCCAGCATTGTTTAATACGATCAAAACTAATATAGGACGATATTTCTATGTTCTGATATGTTATTGTTATCATCATTATTATAATCATCATAACTATTATCACTATTATTTTTACTATTATAATTATCATTACAATTTCCTCGTTGTGAAAATGGAATGCGAGAAGCCAGCTGTTCTGCACGAGGTTGGATATACTGCTAGCTGAAAGCGGATTTCAGCCGTATATCATTTTCACAATGGGGATAATGGATTTATCACCCCCTTGTGATAAACACAAGAAATTCTGGAAGGCTTTTCTTATGAAAACTTTTATCAATGCTCAGGCCTTGTTGACAAACGGAATCAGGTAGATCCTATGATTAGCTATATCTAATAGGATATTCTAAGCAGATCCAGTTCTTTATGGCATAAGACTAATTTTTGAAGGAGGGGGAACTTCTATCTAACTTTAATAGTGGCGGTCGCTACATGAGGGCTTTAAAGTAATGTACTCATACAAATGTAAACCATGGGTATCCAAATGTACTTAAGTTTGCCTCTTTATTTTCTAATCCAGTATCAAAAGTCCCATGCTGACGATGGAAGAATGCGGATCTAAACAACGCGGGAACCCGTCCTCAACAATTGTCAATGAAAGCAGCAATTCGTCCTCACATGGCGGTGTCTTCACCTTTGGCAGCAACTCACTCGACTCGTGTGGTATGGTTGAGGAGGATTCGTTATCTCGCAGCATGGGGTTGTCTCAAGACAATGGGAGATGCGGACACGAAGACAATACGGAATTAGAACAATGGATGCAGAGGACCAGGGACTTGTACTGCAGATCTATAAATGGCGATACCATGTTATTGGAAATAGAAGGCGCGCCAGATCCGGATTCAATGGAGATTTGTGAAATAAACATGCGATCCATTATGCTGGAATCGCCCTCATAAAACACTTATAGTTTAAGGTCAAGTATATCAGATATATAGAACATCGAATTTCATCTTTCATTTCACACTGTATTTTGAAGTTAAACATTGTCCATTTACACATATTCTTGTCGAACATTTGTTGTGTTATATATTTCTGGTTATATTCATGTATGATAGATATGTACAAAATATTATGCTTTGAGCACTAAGAATGTTTTGAAATGACCTTAATGTCTTTTGCCATACGGTATAAGACTTTACTTCTATGCATATTTCTTCCATTAGATGACTTAATAATACATTCTTTTAATGCTAAGGCCATTTACTGAATATTTGAATTACCAAATTACCGAGAACTTTCAAAAAACGAGTACTGCATCTGTCGAGATATTGTTTCAATCGTTTGTTATCTTCACTTCTTATTCATATAAACACTCGTTAATTTCCAATAGGATGTACATGTTCGTGCATGTTATTATTGCCAATGGATAAGGAAAAGTCAAAGATTTTGTCTGGCACCGAAGCCATGTTGATGGCTTCTTTACATAGCATTATGTATTACAAAGTTGTTTGCACCAGTTATTGTCAAAGTATTCTTAGATTCGTATAAATGAGTATTATACCTGGGTTCGGTCTGAAAAAGTATGCAATTGATAATGCCTGACATTTTCTTTAAGAGAGCACCCTTTATTGAGAAATCATGATCATGAACCTTATTGTATTTTAACATGTATACTACAGTATGTTCATACAGAACTAATATTTGATTCCTGTTTTTGTGTTCGATAACCTCTCCGACCATCCAGACGTACAGTCGACAGACGAAGCTTTGTCCGTTTTCCCCGATTTCTATCTTGATTGCTTAATAAATTGCTGTACAGGTTTTAAGAAGCTGCGATGGTAGATTACTTATATCTGGTACGCATCTAGTGTGTATGAATGTGTTACATAGGCAAAACACGCACCTACTGGGCGACTGGTCGCTCCGTGTGTTTAGGAACCAAATGGCAAATATGTCTTTAAGATGAGGTTCTGATCATCAATATATGTGTTCACCTGAGTCGAAACAGTCAAAGATGCACTTTTACAACCAGAACATTGCATTGTAATATCATGTGAGGCCTTTTTATTCGTGCCCAATAAAGTATACGTTTGCTAATAAACAACCGTTATGTGCTTTTCTCTTTTGAATACCAACAATGTAAACCATTGAGCTGTCTGTTCTTGGTGCATTCTTCATCAAGTTCATTTTTCAAGACAAGTTTAGATGCTTTTTGTAAAAGAAACCGTCGTTGGATTTGTTTTGATCCTTTCAAATAAACCTCCCAAGGGGGGCACACCCTATTGGCTTGCTCAATGGTGTGCAATAGGAGCTGGACATCTCCCGGGGATCCCTACGCTGGTGTGGCACCCTGCTCGCCTTTTAAAAGAAGGGGATGTAGTGGATTTATGCATGGATACCATGCATCTAAAAGATCCATTGATTCTCTTTGGATATACGAGCTCTGCACTTATATCTCCCTCTTTTTCTTCTTTCACATAGAATTAATATGCTTTGTCACTTTTCTTCAACAATGACAATGGACCACTTTTTGTATGCTGATGTGCTTTCAAGCCCTCATTCACCCTTTAGAATGAGTTCGGTTTTGGAATTTCGAATGTCGTCACTGATTTATGGTAGCCTCGAAGTGCATACAATCGTACATTATACAAATATGCCATGCCAGTGTGGGTATCCTGATGGAATGTCTCCCAGAGGGAGGATGGTTTTCGCTCGGGCTCCGCCCTCGGGAAAACCATCCTCCCGAGGGGATAGATGATAATGATAGATACACAAGTAGATGACTGGGAAATTGTTTTGTCATTGATAATATGGATGCAGTCTGCACACGATCAACTAGAATTTAATATTTATTTAAATGCTTGTATGACATTTCCTAGAAGGATGCAAAATAACTATCACGTTTTAAAACCCAATTTGATTGGATTTCGTTCGTATTTAATATTCATGGCCAATTGAATTCATGCCTAGAGATTTATGTGACACGCGTCTTCCGGATCTATACTTGAAAAAACTTTACAAAATATTTGAAGGGAGCTGTGGATGGAGCTCTGATTGACATTTCTCCAACAAATATTTTTGAAAAGACGCTTTTATTTAGAGCAATATCACCAAACAGTCCGTTTGGTGCTTTAAGCATACCGTCAGCAAATAACGTACCGCGCTCTCTGGAGCGAAAATGCATCTGCTGGGAACAAAACATGCTTCAGCTGCTTGGTTCTTTCAAATCCCTACCCTCGCTACGAAGTGAATCTTCCACCAATTCGCATGTTAAAGCAATCGGGTTCAACCACAGCTCTTAAGTGTAAACATTAGTTCCACTTGGTGACGTTGCTAATGTCAGACCCTAACGAGAAATAAATGGCGGGCGGTGTGCGATCGCGAGATTATCTGGACAGGCGATTAGCAGGTCACGTGCCAATGTTTTAACGTGTCAACCGCAAGCGGTGTCGATATTTACAAAAACACTCGCCTTCTAAACCGATGTTGACACAGACCATCCAAGATAGCCTAAACAAATATCAGACATGTGCTCCGAAAATCTGCCCGGGTAACAAAGTCATAAACTCGCTTATGTATGGCTACTCACATTGGTTTTCTGAGTGGCAAATACGCGTGGTTTGGTATTTCAAAATTGATCAAAATAACAAATATAACATTGCTAAGCTTATGCTTGATACCGGTAACAGCGGCGTTGTCAATCGTGCGTCAAAACGCAGTGCTACCATCTGACGAGAAACCATCAGGAGCAAACTCAACAAGCAATTTGTCTGTGCGATCGTAATTAGGTATAATCTACAGGCACGGTGATGCAGAGTTCCAAGCCTGGATAAACATAGCCTGCACATTCAACCGTAATCCCTCAGTCAGCAAAACATCAAAACATTGACGTGTTTCTTGGCAAACAGCCCTGCAATCAGTCACATCGTCTTCTTAAGGTTGTATTTGTTCAGATGCGTTATTTCCTTCTTCTTTAAATTGTGGAATGGTATATTACATCTAAGTTGAAACGTATCTTTAGTGTGACAGAAAACACTGGATCACGATGTACTTAGAATTAGACCTACCAAAGACTTATGAGACATAAGCCGTTGGTCCTACACGATAAGCATTGTATTGTAATGTTTATTTAGCATGCTCGTAAGGGCGAAAGATCACATACAAAATTAATGATTAACAAAAAGAACGAAGATACAGGTACTATACGATAAAAACGTAGAGACGTATCGTCATTGCTTTCACCATATTGATAACGGTAAATCGTGACAAGTGCTAGCCATCTGTTAATGGAGTAGGCAACAATAGTACCCGAGAAAAGCCACCGCCTAACACAAGTAACTGGCAACTTTCTCACACACACGAGCTGCATCGGAATTGCCCAGGTAGCTGTGAGAGAGGCAGCAAGCAGTCTGTGGCTGCCACACGACATACAACTTCTGCATGCCATCCACCGTACTACCCACGCATCCCTGCACGAATAACAAGCACTCGAGAAAACTCTCAAGGCAAAGTTTGTTTCGTATGATTGTTTGGAATTCCGTTGCTTTCAATAGCTTATATCACAAATAGGTATAGACACCTTAAGTGGCGATCGGCAACAGATACAGTATCTACACATTTCTATTACGACTTATACTATAGCTAGTTGAACGATAACTGTAGATAACACCTCAAAACGCCAGAGGACACAATCGACTACGTCCATGACATCGCGGGCCTGTCCTGTTAGCCGAGCGGTCTAAGGCATTATAGTCATTGATTGCCCGCTGTCTCTCACCACTGCCCGGGTTCGACACTTGCTAGGGGAGTGTGTGAACGCAACCAGTGACTTGGGGTTAGGAGGAGGTCTTCTCCAGGTATTACGGTTTCCTCTACCGCTTACAACTTGGAAATCACGACCTAGCCTCACTGTGGCAGAAAAGGTGACGCTAAACGAGATTCCAAATTCGAAGTCATTGCTAACTTTTCGACAATCCTCAAGCACAATGGCTACTGGCTAGTGTTGGTTAAGTATTGAGGATGATGGGCTTCGCAGGGGAGGAATGCTAGTCATATATCCTTATGAGCATTGACAAAAATAATGATATTGATAATAATAATAATGATATTGATAATAACAATATTAATAATAATAATAATAAAAATAATAATAATAACGATAATAATGATAATAATAATGATAATAATAATAACAATAATGATGATGATGGGGATGATGATGATGATGATGATGATAATAATCGGCAACATGATATAATACAGTATGATATGATATAATATGATATAATATAATATGATATTATACAGTATATATGATATTGTACATCCCATTATGTATCATAAGGAACTAAGTAAAGGGTTAGTGGTTTTATACCACACATACCGTATTGAGTAAAGAGCGGTCTCTCGGCGCAGCTAGAAAAGTAATGCCAGTCAGGGTGATCTAACGACATGTAATTAGAGCCGGACAGCTGCTGCCAACAACAAGTGGTCGAGAGAAAATGGTGCAAGTGACACCTCCGCTCTAATTAATGTTCTCCCTCACTGCTAATCGCCTGCTGGAGAGGTGGCAAGGGTGCCCGGCTGGCTAATAATTCTCATCATGTGATTAAAGGGCTGGCTGGAATATACTCTGCTCGCCTGTGCTGCATACCTTGTACAGGCTGGGCGTACGGAATACATAGTCTAAGCCAAAAGCAGTCTGACAATGTTAATGAAATACTGCAGGCAAAGGCATCATTTGAAAAAAAATGATATTGAAATATTGATATGAATATTACCAACAACTCTCCTTCAAATATAGTTTGTGATTTCAATCATTTTCAATTGTAAAGATATTGTCAAAAGTATCTTAGATCCAGATGACAATTTCTGTAGGAGCTCTTAAGTATTAATCTGTTATCATCCGTCTTGTTTTATCGGGTGCAAAAATTTATACATGGAGGAGGACTTGTTGCCATGTAGTTTTTAGCTGCGATCCTGTGAAAATCAAGATTTATTTTGAAAGAAACGCACGAGTGTATCTAAAGAGATAAGCCTCCTTTATGTATCAGAACTAAATGCAAACCCTTTCGTTAGTGGATTTCAATAAAACAGCAACAGCCTGAAGCAAAGCCATGTCCAGGTACATGTATGTCCTATACTCTGTACAATGATAACGTTAGAGGGTCAGTTGTTGCCGAGTGGACAAGCCATTGATATGGATTGGATACTTATTATAGCCCCTTATTATCGGGGGGGGGGGGGGGACGCTCACAATTTCAGACCCCCCCCCCATGATTTTTTTTCATGTAAACCACCATTTTTTTCATCTTGCCCCCCTCCCCCCATGATTTTTTAATAGGTGAGCGTTCCACCCCCCCCCCCCCCATGTACATTCAAATGGAATAGCCCTTATCAGAAAAGCTAAATATTGGCTGAAGAAACCGAAATAGTCTGAGATCAGCATTATTTGAATATGGTATTTCTAAGGTTAGAAATGCAATTTGTCTTCAGAGAATTGTTTTGGCTCATTACTAGTGAACACAAAATAAACAGATTTATGAGTAGCCCACAACGAAAAAACGAAAAAATACCTGTTTATTACAGGAATTAAGAAAAGTAGAGCGCTCTAAGGGGTGATCTTTTATAGGTTTGTGAATAGTGGCAAACGTTTGTTTGTTTCCCGTATTCTCCAATCCCATTTCATAGCCTAAAAAAATAAACTTGCAGAAGTACGATTTCGTCCCTTGCGATATATATATATATACATATATATATATATATATATATATATATATATATATATATATATATATATATATATATATATATATATATATATATATATATATATATATATATATATGTGTGTGTGAAGTGGCAAGGCTCCTAAATGTGAAAACCCCAATCACGCATCATGACTAACATAGGATGAGCCATAGCATTAAATGCCTTAAATTGAAGATGGTTTCGTAGATGGCTTGATTTCATCAACTTAAAATTCAAATTATGATGGACGGAGAAGATAACACAGCACTTTTATAAGGGGAATCTCGTAATTCTTTTTGCCAAATAAGCTGGTATCAACTGGTATCGGCTTTAGTATTCCATTGGAATCTACATATGAAGCTCTAATCTACCACTACTACTACTCCTACTATTACTGCTGCTGCTGCTGTTACTACTACTACTACTACTACTACTACTACTACTACTACTACTACTACTACTGCTGCTGCTGCTGCTGCTGCTGCTACTACTACTATTCCTACTTGTGCTGCTGATGGTGATGATGTTGCCTTGGCTGCGTTTGCCGATGCTGCGGTTGTTGCTGTGACGCTGCGGCCGCCAATGGTGATACTTCTACTCGTGGCAGCGTGTCTAATGGCCAGAAGAATTGATGTCCACCTAATCAGTGGACGGTATTACGAAATATCAATACACCGGCAAATATACTGTTAAGGGCTGGCTTCACAAGTAATCTAGTACTGCAAAATTCAAAGGTTTTATTCATCATTTATTATTTTCGAAATATGAGCAATAATTCTTCTTCGCTGTTTCGAATAATGTATGCCTCGATAGACAAGTAACAACTCGCAAATAAAACGCTCACAAATCATTTACGTTTCTCCATAAAACTCAGCATGGAAAGTGATTGTTGAAGTCGTATTGAGATTAAAAAAGCCTACAAGACATTTGGATATGTTGTGTATTTTTTCATTTGATTGCGTAGTGGATTACTTACATGCATAGCAAAATACCGGAACCTACACTGTTGATACGGGGGCTACAGTTGTAGCCGCGGGGTCTTGATCATTTCCTGAATATATATACAGGTTATTTTTGCATTACCTTGCCAAGTATATCATAGGCATGGGTGGAAGATTTCTCTTTGGAAACATGCATGTAGAGTTTGGCAAAATATATAGATATGATCATATGATGAGTGCGGTCAAATTTGGAATAAGGTATATGCATATGCTTATAACGCGTCCGGAAAATGTTGGTAATTCTTCTGATTGCTTCTCTTAACTGGCCTGCGTAACAAAGGCACTTCCTCAAAGAAAAAAATATTCCTACCGTAGACGGGGCGCCTCCTACTGAAAATAAGAAATAGCAATACAACTAGACTTTGGGATGGAGTGCATGTAGATTTATTTGGCTAAATTTGGAATTAAATTTCCGCAAACCTGTCACGACTGCAATGTTTCAAAGACTACTTGATGAGGGACTGTCTGTCGAAGCTATAATAATGAATACAGTTTACAGCTAAACATTTCCCAGAATATGTATTTGATATCAAAATATGTCGATGCGTATCAGGCTGTAGGCATGTGACTTGGGGGTATCTTTACTTTTCCCGTGTCTTCCAGTTTCCACCACCGTCGACAACTGGGTAGTCACAACATAGCCATAATACAGCAAATGACGATAAGCGAAATACCAAATCCAGATCTTCGCATGTTCTTTGATTTTATCTCGCATATAAAGAAATCTTATACTCAGAATTTTAGAGCGGTTTCACCAATCTTACAAGTTGACTCTCTCGTCTGCTCAGTGGTAGTGGTTACACCTCCTCACAGAGCGAGTCTGTGAGAGTTGGACCCACGCTTCACATGCGCTCACATCGCCTTATTTCACCGTCTCAATGTTCCAGCCAAATGTTGCTCTTTCGCTCCGCCTTAGAGGGGGTGGCCAGGGATGATTTAAGTATGGATTGTGCATATATTTCGGCGGGGAGAAGCGCGGGAACCACCCAGACATAGACATAACAAGTAAAATAATTAAGCAGCTGTTCTATCCTGCACGCACACTCCCGCTGGTCGTATCTCGAATTTAGCAAAGTAACCAGCAAGGGAAATGAAGACTGAAAAAATTGTGAACTTGGTGCTATATGTTATGCATACTCATCCAACCCTTTACTTTTTACTTGAAATTAGCATTTTCTATATGAACCTTATATGCGCTAAATGTGCATTAGTTTATAATTTTAATTTGTGGTGTTTCCTCCGCATAGCTCCTTAGCTCAGAACGTGGTAAGGTGATTATGGTATCGAAACAGATCCCATCTATACACAAATATAGATGGCGGCACCTTACAGTTGACACGTTCAGCTTCCAGCACTCTTACCCATTGGAATCCGGAGCGTTCACGTGGTCTGACACGTAAGGAAATATCTTGCGTACGAAGCAGTTCCGGCAGAGTTGTCGAATATATTTGACTGTTCATGTTGGGTTTCAGTTTCCCGCCTCAAGATTTAACCCCATTTTACCCCTCTAGATTAGTCTACAGGATGTATGATATTTTCAATAATAACTCCAGGAGAGTTGTTGGTAGTGTTCTTATAAACATTTGACCTTCAAATATTCTCCAACTAAATTTGTTTTTGGTTTTATGACAAAGAACTTACATAATATTAACCCATAAACCCCTGAAAGTTCCATCAGTTATTTGCGTCTGGATCTACAATATCTTTGACTATAACTTTGAAATTTAGAATGGTTTTACAACATATTTGTAGGAGAGTTATAGGTAATGTTCTGATTAATATTTCTGCTTCTTTTCACAAAAATGCGTTTACCAGAAAAATATCACAAAAATTGTCAGGCTGCTTTTGGCCACTTTAAGCATTAATGGGATAACATGGCAAATGGAATATACCGGTATTAGTAAATATCTTGCATGTGACTTTCTATATCTAAGGAATTATATAAAGATATCTTTCCATGGAGGATATTTTAAAACAAGACTTTGTTTTCATCAAACTTCAAATATCTTTATTGATACCACACAAATATAACAAAATATGATAATCTCTTAGAAACCTGTGCATACCTGCGGGTCACAGATTCCACATTTGCCGTGATTTAATACCAGTGCTGTACAATACGCAAGTGTCTACCAGTGCTGGGTTACCCCTAAGTAGAAATGACACACATAGTTCTACTAGTTCATATTGAGGGTTGAACGGTGGGATGAAGAAACTACAGATTCCTCCTCTAACCAAATAGGTTTCTTGCTCAGAAAATTCCGACACAGCTTAATTACCATAGATATAATGACCCTTAGCATGTATATCAAACCTTATTCAAGATACATTATAAGTCAAATATCTTCCTTTGTTGAGTTCCCTATGAGAGGGAATTTAGTGGTCATGGTTTCAATGTGATTGAAACACCAAGGTCATCCAGGGGAATCACCAAGGTCATCCAGGGGAATATCCACTTCAAGGACAATGCATTTATATAGATGTGTTACAAATACACAAGACGTACCTAAGCACTTCAAGATGCCAAAGATATAAGGCAGATGACCTTGAGAATCATACATAAATCTTGATTTTGCAATCACATATCAAAGCATTTCATTCAACCTAAGCCAAGCAATAGAACTGTAGCGATTGTCAGGAAGGTCTCGATATTTGTCAGGTTATCACTACAATTACAATTTCTGCACTACTCCAAGAACCCAAAGGTGGATAGGTGACTTAGTGCACAAATCATAATTGCAAATTGCACCTTTGCGATACTTCCCTTTTTAAAGAATCCCAAGATAAGCTTATACATTCCTCTAATGTGTTAACCTTTTTATTCCCAGAGTCCTCTCAAAATCAGAAAAGTCATGTTTCTTTGTTTCCTAATTAATCTAAGTATTTATTTGATGTAATTATAATCAAAGGACAACCAGACATAACCAGTTCGTTGGTGTTTTTTTTTTATAAAAGATGGCTAAACACTTACTGATCATATGTACATTCTGAGGACGAATACGTTTACATGATGAATGTAGCATTCGTTTAATCATACAAAGCTGCTGTTTTGTATTTACACAGAGTTGAGTGTGGGAGGAAAAGCATTCACAGTAACAAATTACTAGTTGACCATTTTTCGTTGCATAAATCCATCTAAATAATCGTCATTAATATTGCTGAATTCATTGGTGAAGGTAAATCAAAAATGTCAGCAAATATTGATAACCACACATTATACTTTTACAAAGTTGGATAATATTGATACATGTAAAAATTGAGAGGGATATACCATTGTTACAGTATACATTGTATGTAAATAAGACGTGTGTGGCATGTCTTTAGACATAGCTTTTTTTTTTTCAAGTTATGGTTCCGATTTTGCAATTTTCTCATATTAAGAACAGTGTATATATATATATATATATATATATATATATATATATATATATATATATATATATATATATATATATATATATATATATATATATATATGTATACATATATGTGTGTATATATATATATATATATATATATATATATATATATATATATATATATATATATATATATATATATATATATATATATATACACTTCATAATATGTATGTATATGTACACCCTCCAGCAAAATAGCATTATCATCAGGAACATCTTCATCAGCAAATTTAAATTGATTGCTGAATGTGTTACACCTAGAAATACAAGTACATGATGAAACTATTCATGAGTTTCAGGAGCTCACATGACTTTATCAAACCTCAAAATATCAATGTGAGATATTACCCCTTTTTTACGTACAGACAATATTTACATACTTGCAAGATATCTGAAGAGCCCTGTGGGCTTACATGGCAAGAGATGTCTGAAAAGTATTTCTGTTAAGAAGCATATATATATATATATATATATATATATATATATATATATATATATATATATGTATATATATATATATATATATATATATATATATATATATATACATATATATATACATACATACATATATATATATATATATATATAACATTATTCTTTCATTCCTAGTGTATGTACAATCTGTGCAGGAGTATGTAACTTAAATACTTAAACCTATTACTTAAGTGTAAAAAGTGTACATATTTCTTTGTGACCTTACAGTAAGGACTAATACTTTGCCACTCTTAAAGCAAAAGTAAAACATATGGGAAAGCAACAGCAATAGATATAGGAAGTTTAAAAACACATATTTGACGAGTTTTCAGATCAACTTTCGCCTAACCTCTTACATATCAAAGGGCAACAGCATTGAAACAATAGTGTAAATATGTAGATCCTTAACACAATCTGACAGTGATTTCATAACTAGACCATAAAGAAGAAATGTATATGTATGTTTACACAAAAAGTGTCAGAATTTCAGCATTATCCAACTGATAACTCGGGCCTATCATTAAATTCACTACTTATGTAATTGCATACCTGATGATATATATATATATATATATATATATATATATATATATATATATATATATATATATATATATATATATATATATGTATATATATATATATATGTATGTATGTATGTATGTATGTATGTATGTATACATACATATACACAACACTGTTAATCTCAAAACAATCATGCTAGCTGTACCTGAACATTTTGAAGTGGGGTACAATATAAATTCATTCTTTAAAGAAGGCTGGTACAAACAAAGATACGGAACATGTGCTTCATTTCTTTAAGTAATGACACAAACATTTAAAGCATGTGACTGAAAAAGTGCTTTAGCTTATTCAGGCATGATATAAATATTTAAAGCAAATAATTGAAAGACAGGCTGTCAACACTTTAAGGTATGTATTTACAGTGTGTTGGGTCACAACTTCATTGTCTATGCAATAAATTCACCTGAACACAGGTAAAATATACCTTAAACTTTGTCCAGGTATGAATAATGAATAATCTCAACATAGGAAAGGGGTACTTTCGAGCACCAAACATTTCGGACTGTTTCAGGGTATATTCTGACTAAAGTGCAAGCAAAACTATATCATTCAATAAGCTTTTACAGAGAAAACTGGGACTTTTCAAGCACCAAACATTCAGGGAACGGTTTTGAGTTACATAATGATCAAAATTCAAGCAGACCAAGATCATTTCAATAGGCCTTTACAAAGAATGGTTAAAATTTCAAGCCCCAAACATCTAAGTCTGTTTAATTGAGTTACATAAAGATGAAAATTCAAGCATAACGTCAGTACGCTTTAAAAGGGAGTTGACTTATGTGATATGCTAAAACCTAGAATGCCCTGTTAGGGAGATCTGAGTTGCAAGGTCCCATGAATGACTAGTTTCTTGTTGGAACTGAGTTCTCTTACCTGCAATAACTCAAGATACCCATTGGTTGGATACAAATTGCATCTTACTTTAAACCACGTTTTAAGACCAAGCAATCTAAAAGCAATGATTATCTTGATCTGGTATAAGACTGAATGATGCATTAGAAGGATAAACATATTCCTTGAAATAAAGGATCAGATATTTTCATTGACATTTGTTGTATCATGACTGCATGCCGTAACAATGACTTAAAAAAATATTGATTGAATGTGTCTATTTCATAACATAAAGTTCAAAACAAAATGTGTCAGAACCCCTACCGTACTTAATCATAATAGATTTTTCAATCAAAATATATCTTTATTGCTATTTTGCTTGGCCTTAGAACATTTATTTTCTAGGAGGTAAATAGTACAGATAATGAGTATATAGAAACAGTCAATATTGAGATGTAGATAAAAGTCAAAAATGATTGTCTCACTAATGTATCTTTTTAAGACATAGAAACTTACTAGATTTTCTTTTATAAAAATAGTTGCACCGTGTGAAATGTTTCCATTGAGCGTAAAACCTCTCAGAGTATGGAAATTTTCACAATAAGTTGAGCAAATTTCATTTCCATCTGGGAAAATATTACATGAGTAAGTTACTTAGACTAGTTTTCTTCATTATGATACCTTCCTATGACTTTACATAGGAAACAAATGATAAGGATAAACCAAGGTTAAAATTTGCCAAAAAATTTCAATAAAAAATCTGGGGAAATTATTTAACCTTTTTTTAAAACCTATTTTTATAAAAAAAAATAGGTTTCATAAGATAACTTAAAACAATAATAATCTCATGAAAACAAGCATAAAAGAGCAACACAAAAGAAAACAGAACAAGATATAAATGCATCTTTCTTAGTTCCCATGCAAAATAGCATAGGAATCTGTACACAATACACAATAACAATATACTATCAGATTCAATATCACAATATATGGGTGGGAAATCCATGGCAAAGCTTAATACCAGATATGAACATTCACATTTGCTTGGCACGTGAATAGAAGATGAGGGATTGAAGTAGCTTTATGGTAGTGATAGTAGTATAGTATTCTGAACTGTAGGAGCATTCCAACATAGGGACAATGGAAATGCAAAAATGAAATATTCAAAAGCAGCATTACCAATTAATGCTTGTAGGAATTAAACAATCAAATTTAACGTAATTTGTATACTGTCGAAACAAGAATAATTGTACCATATCATAGCAAAAGAAAAAAGAATTTGACAAAAAGATGAAACATTTACTATAAAAAGACAAGACAATGTTAAGTTTAATCAATTTAATTGAGTTTCTTAAAAATTTCAGTGGTTATGATCCCAATGTTTGAAATAGAATAAAGAAATTTAAACAGCACTTAGGAGATGGTTGCAAATACAATTCAGAAATGAAAGCTACTCAAACCCATGTCATTCCTTCAATGTTTTGTTTCTTGTGTACTCAACCCTATATGGATTATTATGAACTCCAGTTTTACACGATACAATCCCAACAAAAGGGGTGAGTATTCTACTTGAACAGTGTGAAATAAGAGTATACATCCAGAATGTGTACATCCAGATGGATGCCTTTGTGATACATCACTATGATGGCATCCATATAATACAATAAGCATTAGGACTCAAACGTACAATTGTGTTTAAAAAAAGACATTATTTCCCATAAAAACAGAACCTTGTGGCTGCTTAAAGCAATAAATAAGGTATAACTATAATAATATACTGCAAATATGCCGTAAATAAGCCAGAAAACATGCTGCATTTGAAGAGTATAAGAACAAACACTGATGTGATGAATAACCATCAACCTGAGCTTATGAAAAATATGAAAAGTCAAGCAGCGTTTGATTTCTGCAAAAATCCAAGTAATAAAAATGCAAAATTTACACTATATACAGAATGTTTACATAAGTTAATATAAAGCACCCCTCTACCCATTCAAGCTTAGAGCGTTGTTTATAGCAATATTGAACAAATGTTTCATTTCAATGCTCACTTTGAAGCTCTGAGCATGAATGGACTAAAGGGGTATAGGTTTCACAGACAAGCATTAAAACACATTCTAGCAAATAATATGCAATTCTAAAACTAATTCATGCCTGCAATTCCCTCAGTAAGGGCTGACTATTTTTGTTATACCTCTATCTGATAAAAGTAACTATACTTAGGTAGGTTTTTGAAGGAGAAATATTCATCACACATAAAGCTGCAACTCCACTTTAAATGGTTATGTATTTCTCTTTTGTTCCAAATTTATTTTCAAAAGTATCACATATCCATAAGCATTTCTGGGGAAATCCAGGCATGAATGAGTTGACCATATTAGTCAGCTTGGACTCCTATTAACCATTTGGGTCCACAAAATATCTTTAAGTGTATAATCGATTTCAGGGAAATTGACAGACACAAAAGAACACATACTTTCAATGACACCAGCCAAAACATGACAAAACCTCTAGATTGTCAATGTTAAAGTCTTATGGTACTAGACAGCCAGGTAGCTAGACGTGGTGAGTCATTATATCTTCAAACCCTCTCAAACTAGGACAAAAACTGCAAATTTTCATTCTTAATTCTAAAAAGTGGATATAAAAGGCAATTTCAAAATTACCTTAGCACAATCATTTCACTGATTTATCAAGTTCCTCATATATTTTGGGACCCAAATATTTTATTTGGAGTTGCCAAACAAATCTTATTTGCTATATTCACAGCACACATTTAAAACAATTTCCTAGGTGCATAATGTCCTAACTCCTTATGTGTCACAATAAGAAGCTTGTTGAAAAAAACAATGGTGTATTAAATCTCAGCAGATCCAGAAGGAAAAAACGAATCCCCCATTAAGATCACTTTAACCCCTCCATGCTCACACTAGATTGACAGGCAGTAGGACAAAATGGCAAATATCAAGAAAATGAAGACATAATCAAATTCCCATCACATAGACTTCAGACTTTGGTTCTTTTATAAGGAGGAAATTCACATAGAAAGAAAGGTATCACCATAGTAACTGGAGATTTTGAGAATCAAGGGGTTAAGAGAAACTATTATACATATATATATATATATATATATATATATATATATATATATATATATATATATATATATATATATATATATATATATATATATATAAATTTATGTATCATCAACATAAAATAAAAAAACACATTCTGATGAAGGTGATGTTTCCTCATCAAAGGCACAACTGCCTTAATCCCATATTTTTGAAATACTGCCTTCATTTCCATGATTTTACTATTTTGGTCTATCTGTGCCATCCTGAGCAATAAGGGGTTAAAGTGTCTTGTCTTGCAAAGCATGATGGGATGGTTAGATGTGGGACCGTTTGAAGGTGACGGTGAGTTTGTGGATGAATGATGATAGAGGGAGCTTGTCTATGTTTCACTTTCTTGCGTCAGGACTGATTCCCTGTTGTCTCGCGGCGTGGTTTCCCCGCCACGGTCGCCGCGTTCTCGCAGTGACTGGTCTCGTCTCCTTCTCCTGCGCCTCTTCTTGCTGCCCTCTGCTGGCGCTTCTGGAACCTTAAATGGTAGTAGCACAAATACCTGCAAGAGACAACCAATCGTAATCAATGATAACCAGCTACAAACATATTCCTCATGCTAACAGTAGGGCCTAAGCCATCCACTCAAAGTTCTTGGACTTGGTCAGACAAATAATGCACAAAACTCCAATATTAAGATTTAACCCATTTCTATTAAGGTATGGCAAATTGCAATGGATATCATCAATAGGTGATGAACTAGTTTAATATCATTCCAGCCTTTGATTTCATTCCACGTTTTAGTTGTCATAATGGACAAAAGGTGGCAGTAACAGGATGAAAGACCCCCTACTGGCTGAACAAGATACTAATTTTCAGAGGCTTAATATTTGCCTAGTATGATTGGATCCACACTATGCAACTTCTGTTAAAGGAGGGATTTGAAAAAAAAAACAGTTTGTGATTAATGAAATGACTGAACTCAGCTGAGACAGTCAGTCTTTTAGATAAATATATATACATATTGGACAAAAGATGAATTTACAGTATAGAAAAAATATATATATTGAAAACAAGCTTCTGCCTTAACCTGGTTGCTGAGTAACTCGAGTGCCACATCATTTTGTCATTGCCAGAGCAGATTTCTATTTGAAATATCTGCAAAAATGTAATCCACCCGCCCCCCTCCCACCCTTGCCAAAATACAAATGTTGCAAAGACAATGGATAAGTCTCATCAAATCTTCTAAATCATAAGATATCAAATGCCACAAAACTGCTGAAAATGCCTTGCATGGCTGTGGTTTATAAAAGCTTTAAGAAAAACTAGTTTATATTAATACATTAATAATTATTTCAAAGATATGGCAAAATATATAATTCACAGCCTCGTCTGCCAGATCAAAGAGAATGTATGCAGATTCAACCACAAGGCTGCACCTGATATGGCAAAATCTACATGATCTCTATCAAAACAAGAAAATGCTGAAAAAACGAATTAGGTTGTCACATAATGATTGCATAATGGACAAAAACATATAACAATAGAAAACATTGACATGTATTGGTTGTAACATGCATACAAAATTAGTGGTAGGTAGGTAACATATATTACAAGCAGGAAGTTTCCATAAACGTCTTGTATTGGTGGAGCATTCAAAAATACTCTGTATTGCATTACACAAAGCTGCTGATGGACATGCAAGAAGTGAGAATGGAAAACGTTCCGCACTTCGGCCTGTCAAACATATAAAAATACAAAACAAAAAGCCTTGAGCGGCTGTCTGGGGTCCATGCAAGGTCCTGTCAATGCAAATCAAAATAGATGAATCACAAAAGAATGGCAAATATACAAAACCACTTTATTTATTTATCATGGTCAGGTGTGACATAAAATGTGGAGAATGACATTGGGAGGGTTGGGTGGGTGGAAGGTGGAATTGTGGTGAATTTTCATGTGATAAAAATGCAATTGGGATCATGTATGTGATCAGTATGCAAAACCTGTGGAGACGATATGGATTTTGTATTCTGAAGCAGGCTGGGTTTGTGCGATGACGTTTTGGGATTCTATTTCAAGGGTTTCTAAACAATGGCTGCTGTGACCAAGTGAGCGTGACGGCTATGATATCTACTAGGAGTTAACCCATTCTTGCCTGAGCGATCCTCTAGAAAATGTTGTCTGCTACTATTTTATTTCAATGAATAACTTAGAATTAATGCATAAATTCACAAAAGAATTCAAGGATAGTTCTAGATTAAATTATGATGAGCATTCCTTCTTCAAATATTTTTCAAAATATGCTTTCATTAAAAAGTTATCACCAAAATAGCCAGGCCATTTTTGGGTGCTACAGACAACAATGGGTTAATATATTTGGGTTAATAGGTACCTGTCCTCCAGTTACTGTGCAACAGGCTCTACTGAGAGGGACTCTGAAGTTCCTGCAAGGGCAAGCTGACAGCTTACTGAATTTCCTTAACTACAGACAATATGCAGCTCTATGACCACTATAGATGATGATTTCATACAGTAAAGATATTTACTTCCTGCACCAGTTGACCAGTTGACAGTGACTCGTAAACCAGTTGCCCAGCTGCACGTTCTAGACAATTGGGCAGGCATACTCGTGACCAACTTAGTTGAGTAGTAAAACTATTTTTAGCTGTGACACCATGGGTGAGTGATGTTAACTATGCACAGGCAACTGGGTGCATCTGGTCTGCTTGCATATTTAGCACAGGAATTAAATGTCTTTACTGTAATTACTGTAAATCAGAACTATAATGCATGTACTTGATAAGGTTCATGCAGAAAGCGAATAGATGATGAAACGAATAAAGCTATACTACACTTCTGTAACCTAAGCTCCTGGACAAACATTTAGCACACTCGCATGGTTTTTGGGAGATGTACACATTTCAATATTCCAAAGTATAGATGAAAGAAAACAGAATACCTAACAAAATGTTTCTTAAAATCTTAAAAAAAAATTACACATTTCAATATCACATCTTTATAGATGGATGTTACTGATTGCTTTAAGTAAGCATTAAGAGTTAAAATGAAAGGTATGCCAGGCTGTGAAATAAATGAAATTAATAGTTTTGGAGTAGTCATTTCCTTGTTTCTCTATGTTTCCCATTGTTTAATAGCCAGAGAAATCAAACCCTTTCCGAAGCACAAACAAATGATGGCTCCAATTATGTGGGTTACTAGCAAAATATTTACGATGCATACTACTAAGCAGTTGGCACAATGAAAACACCACAAAACTTATACATAATGCCACATGATAACCAGATTCTCAACTAAATAATGGTACTTAAGTTACTTTTCAAGTGTTATAAATATCTCCATACCTGAATACTTTTTGGAATTTTTAATAACTAACTTCCATTATCACCAACATCCTGACTACTATGTAGCTTAAGATTTGACACAATAATGATTTCATGAAAACTTGCAATAACATGATTCAATTGTTTTTACATATAAAGCTAAATACAAAACCATGAAATAGCTAACCCTGCAACATATCCTTTTCCTCCTTTTTATTGCCTATAACATTATTCTAGCTACATAGGCTGCTTATATAACCTTACTGGGGCCTGCCCTGATAGCTATATGGTCTAAGGCATTGCCATTGACTGCTAGTTGTCTCTCACCACTGAGAACGTGCCCTTATAACTGGGTGGTCTAAACATTGCCATTGACTGCTAGTTGTCTCTCAGAACTGAGGGCCTGCCCTGACGGCCGAGTGGTCCAAGGCATTGCCATTGACTGCTAGTTGTCTCTCACCACTGAGAGCGTGCCCTGATAACTGGGTGGTCTAAAGATTGCCATTGACTGCTTGTTGTCTCCTACCACTGAGGGCGTGCCCTGATAACTGGGTGGTCTAAAGATTGCCATTGACTGCTTGTTGTCTCCACTCCACCATTTACAACTAGCTAATCACCACTTAGCAATATGGCAGAGAGGGTTAGGACCAAACGAAATTCCAAATAAATAATTTTACAATAATTGTAAATACAATGTACACAGATGTACATAGTATGAAGTAGAGGCCCAGTTTAAATCAAAGCTGTTATAATCAAAGGTGCTATCTTCAGCAGACCTTCACATACCTATGTTACATCTAAACCTGACACAATACTTTTAACATTGACACAGCTTGGACTAAAATAGATTACACATCACATGAGAAACATCATGCAATGTTAATTGATAGTATTGATTTGCCTTGATTAAGTAATGACAACTAGCAGCATTTTTACAGAATATACAATGGACAAATACATACAACATGTACACATACATACAAAATGTATTTATGTGTATATACAAAGGTACATGTAGGTACAATATGTACATTTACATACAAATGTGATGGTGTGAAGGACTAACATGTGCCATATACAACTGCAGGGAATTCCTGAACACCTTTTCAAATAATTTAGCATTACTTAATTTAAATAGTGTCTCTAAATAAATTCATATTCAATATAAGAATTGAAACTAAAAAAAACCCATTCAAATGGCAAATCTTTCCATAAAGTTCTACAAATTTACCTTTTTATGTAAATCAATGACATAAATTAAGTAACTCATAAGTAAAAATCTTTAATATTTGACTCCTATCCAATAAATGCTTATAAAGTATCACCCACATATAAACTAATGCAATTCTACTTCCTGGACAATATATATTTCAAATGAAAGGCTCAATTTTGATAAAGAATGTGACAATTTTATTACTTTTCATTTCAAAACAAACATAGTCTCCATTAGAAAAAATAAATGATAGCTTCATGAAAATCAATATGATAGTTATATATAATAGTAGTTCTATAACTTTATATTAAAATGTTTTTTCTACATGTTCTGGGGATTCCTGCAAGTCGTTTATCTAAAGTGTGAAGTGTTCTGTCCTTATCAATAACCACTCAATATGGAAACAAAGTGTGCCCTTCAACATGAAACCCAGGCAGATGGTAGATCTGGACGCCATCTTGAACCTAAGCAACTACTTCTTGCTCTCTCTATTCACGGTCTATCAGGGAAAGCTTATAGTATCATAGCAGCTAGTCCATAATACTTTATACTGAAATCACATAAGAATGTAACAATTTTGTTACATGTTAATCATTTGAGGCAGGTAGTAGATCTGGATGCCATCTTGAATCTTAGCAAACCTTATATAAGAATACAACACTTTTTGTTATGTGTTAATCTTTTGAAGATAAAAATGTTGTTTTTCCTCAGTGGAAAAGCTGGAGCAATGAAATACTTTATTATAAAATTCCAAACTCAATATGTATTCCTCTAAAAAAGAGGTAATATTGTTAAACTCTACTTGTAGTATGAGGTCAGCAATGTTATTACAATGCCCTAACTTCTGGTCCATTTTTGTACAGCGTAGTTATATAAAATAACAAATTCTCCCATCTATGAGATTTATCATTAGTCTTTGAAGAATGATAAGGACAAAGACAACTAAGTAAGCCTGCCCCTAATCTACCCTAGTGCTGCCAATTATAAATCAACATCAAAAACAGGAAGAGTGATTAGTATCAACTAATCCTTCCAATCCTGCACTCGTTGTTTCCTTTTCTCTTCCTCTCTAAGAAAAAGTTCCAATTCATAAATTAACCACACTTATCATAATCTTTTCATTTTTTCTCTATTCCTTTCATTTTGGATATATGACAAAAAAATATTTGTTCATATTCAGAATATTAAAGAGGGTCTAATCAATAAGGTAAAACAAGGACTGTCAATGACAAGTTGTTCAAACCAAACAAACATATTTATTCGATTCAAAAAAGAATAAATCCAAAAGTAAAATTTGACCTAACAGGTGAGAGATAGCAAATATGTACAGGAATATGGGATTACTTTGAAGATTACAGAAGTTGCTAAGGGGAATTATGGGAAAGATTTTATCGGGGTAACTTCTAAAACTGCTGAATTGATGAATTCAATCAAGAAGTGAAATTATTATGTGGTGCTGGGATATAGAGGTGTATTTTAAGAATTCAAAGTTTAGGAGAAAGAAAGAGTCGGCTGTATAGGCATAATATCACAGGAGCAGATAATTAAGAGTCATATCCCTAACCCTAAGCCCTGAGTAATGAATAACAACTGGACTCACTCAAAAACTCAAAACAACTCAAGTTATAACCCATAGTGAAGAGACCTAATGAAGAAAGTCAGAAAAAAATCTGAATCGGTCTATTATATGCCAAACTCACTAAAATTCTGAAAGCCAACCATATGCTACCAATACTCAGGGAGAAAGAAAGACTAGAAAGAAGCGTCTGCAAAATGGCCAACTACATGTATTGACAAACTGACAGACTACTTCATATCTTCCGCCATGCACAGCTATGCAGTGGTTGCAGCTGACCTACATTTGTAGATGACCTATATCTTCCACCATGCACAGCTATGCAGTGATTGCTGCTGACCTACATTTGCTGATGACCTACATTTGCCGATGACCTACATCTACATGAGATGGAGGAGGAGGAGTAAGAGAAGTAAGATAGGGCACCTGTAGAGTGGTTCTGGCTGTGGTTTCATGGGTGCGCACACATGACTGAGGATTTCTTACGTTTCTTATAGCGAGTTTTCTTGCTGGGGCTGTCGGGATTGGATGTAATGTTAACTGGGATGAAGCAGAATACCTGTGGAGAAGATGGATGAGAGACAGAAACAGGTTAACACCATGCAGGATTCACACACACACAATCACAACCCTGAAATGATAGGATGATGCTGGAAGGAAGATATTCAGAATAAGTAGCCCACGGAGGAAAGGTTTTCCAAGATAACAGCAATATACATCAATTCACCAGCAACAAAGCCATCATAATCATCAGAATGATATCCAGTATTCACTCTTCGTTCACATCACCATCTTTACAGCCATTCACACATGCCCTCTTTTAGGCTTTTGGTAAACTAATTGGTTATACAGAGAAGATGTGAAATTTGGTGTAATCTGAGCCAACAATCTGAGAGGACTGGTTAAGTCGCAGCATTAGAGATGCTGAACTACATGGGTAATTGCACTTTTGGGCGCATGGAGGGTTTGGTTAGGAGAAAATACCATAAGCTCTAAGACAGATAAGTTGAAAATTCAAACTAGTATGAGATTCCAAACATAGCATCATCTTTCATATTTTGAGGACATTGAATGAAAAAAGTCTGTTAGAATGCCTGAAAAGAAAAAATTTGAAAACTAACAAGTATCGAAACGTGACAAAGTTCTTGGTAAATCCTAAGATCAAAACATGCATGTTAGTTTTGCGACAAAAGATGATGGATACGAGGAGAAATGTCAATTGCATCATGGTGAATATATCCATTATTATAACAACAACCATAATCAAAACATGTAAAGACCTTCTGAAATTAACTTGTATGCAGCACAGTTGCAGGCAATTAGTAGTTGTAAGGAGTATAAAGTAGCAGTAAGGAGTTCTTTGTTTAGTATTGTATTTAGTTCTAATTGTGGAAAATTTACATATCAATGCATAGAATGACAGGCAAAATAGTTGTCCTTTGGGCACAGGACAGGGTATAGCTATGGCAGAATACTACTTGTTCAGCATCACAACATCACAATAACATGTGATATCAACTACATGTAAGTCTGACACCTTTATAAAATGAGACACGTGCAATAAATCTTGACATTTTCCTGGGGAAATCTTAGGTTTTTATTCCTTGGTATTTAACAATTCACTTGGTGGGGGTATTGAAGTATTATTTCTTTAAGTAAAAAGTACATAGAGATGACACTAAAAACACAGCCTCTAGGCTGAAATAGGGTTTCAAAAGCACTTCACAAAATCTGCAAAAAATAAGATGCATTTTGATTAGTATTTATATTGACGAACACAGGACACACATTCACACGGACAGACACACAAGAACAATAGATGAATCTGTTGCATTAAGAAATGAACACAATTCATTATCAAAAAACAATAAAGTTAACAATCAACCAAATAATTAACTATGTCAATATATGTGTGATATTTTGTACTCATATTCTTGTCATCATTAATAAGATTTAAAACAATTCAAAATCAATACTTGTGATTCCACCTTAAAACATTCTAAGAGAAATAGTTCTATTCATGGTTGTAAGCAGTTTAGGAGAAGAATGACATCTTTATACGTACACAACGACTTAACTTTTTATCAATGGTATACCAGTGGATATAAATATCTTTACTATTGTCTTACTTATAATAGACTGTGCACGCTTGCGTTCAAATTTCAAGCCCACAGACGTTACTTAATCATAAAAAAGTTGAATACAAAAGTATTTCTTGCAGATTTCATAACTCAAAATGTGTGAAGATTATTTTACTCATCAAAACCCTCTCCATCTTTTTCTCAGATGGTAATAAATTTTCCTTTCTTTTAAAGGGTGCCAAAACATATGAAATCATAGATTAAAGTTCACACCATGAGAAAAGTTGCAAAATGTTTAAAGTGGAATCCTAGTTGATTCAAATATGCTCCAAAGCGTTTTATTTTCTTGCTACCACAATGTACATAAATGTCAATTGATGGACAAGTCATACAAGCATACCAATCATCATTGATGACAGGTGACATGTTTAGGTGACGGGTGACATGACAGACAAGCCTACCTGGTCTGTGGGTAAGAGAGGAAAGTTATCTGGAGGATTTGTGATTACATAGCGCTTCGATGAAGGACTTTTCACAGATGCATTCGTGTCCCGGAATCGGTATAGTCCTATGCATAGAATTCCAAAGTTCTTGAGAGAAAACACAAAAAGATCTCCGTAGGTACCACGGTCCTGTAAGTAGATAACATAGTAACGGAAGAGATAAGAAATAACTAAAAACAACCAACTTTATAAAGAATAGCATCATCAACATGACATAATAGTATTAACACAAACAATGGGAAAGGTTGATATCCAACATTGCAATTTTTCCATCAATAAGGTTGACTATACATTAGCCAATTCATGCCCAGAGTTCTCCTTTAAAAGTTTCATCAGGAACAATGATAAATTTCATAAAATGATTAGGATATGATACATCAATTTATAAATATTTGTATGAGAAATGTAGTCGGAGTTCTGTAGTTGGAATTCCTCTTTAAATATCTTCCAAGATATGCTAAGGGTTTCATCTCAGTATTCAGGCCCTTTTTTGCAAAATTTATATCATTTTATTACCAATTTTCTTCTCATTCAATTTATCATGTTGTACCACAGTTGCTTGCCTTCCACCAATCAGAGGCCTCGAAAAGTGTAGGGTTATAGGAGATAACCCACACTTTTCAAGTCTTTGTTCTCTAAGCTGCCTAAAACCAAAGGTGTTAAACAAGGGTATTCTTTTCTCGGCCTGTGATTGGTGGAAGGCAGTCAACTGTGGTACAAGCCACATAGACTCCTCGGAAGCTGTGGTGTATGTGATACCCTCGGGGTTACTCGGCTACGCCTCGTAACACCTTGGGTATATCCCATACACCACAGCTTCCTTGGGGTCTATCTATCACATAATATTTTGTTTGTAATGTAACATGCACATACTTGGTAAAATTGAAGAAAATCCTCTTAAGGTCTTAAATGTCTAAGCACCTCATTAACCTTTATATGGTAAAATTTAAATGATTTTATAAAATACTTTTTATGAGTTTTTAATCATTAAAATTCAAGTATAAAATACTGCAAATTTTGTACATACCCCAAAATGTGCCAGTGGTCCTTCAAATAATGACAGCTGCCCTACCCGACACCTGTCTCTATTAGCTAATGTTTCTGGGGTGCTGTACCCGGGCCTCATACCCACACCCTCCGCCAGGATCTGCTCTAGTTCAGGGGTGGCACCCCCAGTGATTAGGGTTCTGATCAGCGTTAGGGCATTGTCATTGAAGTAAGTCTGAAAGGACAAGAGTATATAAGTGATAAAAGATCATTAGACAATCTGCAAGTATACACAAGAATGGCTATAACTGCTCATACATCACAATAGTTTAAGAATGATTTCTGAAAAATCTTTCGAATTTCAATTAATAAATTGATACATAAATAAAAAATGGCCTGCCCTGATGGGCGTGTGGTCTGAGGCATTGCTCCTGCAAACTCACTGTCTCTCACTACTCAAGGGCCTGCGCTGATGGTCATGCAGTCCTGAGTTGTCTTGTAGGGTTGCAAGAATAATACTTATTTTTTCATTTCTCCAGTATTAGAAATTAATAGTGTCAGCGTAAATGCGAAACATACAATTAACTACATCTGACCTTATAGGCACAAATGTGTTTTTAACTGCAGAAGAAGAGCAACACTTACTGTACTCATTAGAGAGTCTAGCACGCTGACAGCGAATGCCGTTCCGCAGGCAAAAGGCTGGGTCATGTAGAGCTCAGTATCAGGATCATCATCATCGTCCTGGTCCAAAAACTGCACATTCGAGTCATTGGCTAAATCGAACAGTAAGAATGGTCAATGCGAGAACAAGAATTCTAAGGTTATTTTGATAAGCACAATAACTCATACCTGAATCCCTCCCTTATATATATATATATATATATATATATAAATATATATATATATATATATATATATATATATATATATAATATATATATATATATATATATATATATATATATATATATATATATATATATATATATATCATTTGTTATGATATTGTATTTACTAGCTATATAGAATGACAGGAATATGGCCTTAATTTCTTTATTAAAGTTTCAAAGAAAATGGGCAGTAGTAAGATCACTGACCATTAGTTACATTCTCTTGAATTCAAAATTTAATTTGCCTGTTTAGGTGGAGTTCCATTTTAGTGCTTTTAATTATTATCTCAATATTCATGTGCACCTTCAATATATACTGTGAAAGTATTTTAATTTTAAGGTACTTTCCAACTTTCCAATCTTTTCAACTTTCCAACATATCTCAAAAATTGCCTTTAAATAACCCTACACTACCTACATGTTCAAACTAATTTCTCTTTTGTACTTTTTTGCATGAAGATTTGCATTATAAAGGTTAGGGACCAAGATATACCTACTATATAAAAGATCTCTTAAGAATAATTTGTATCCAATCCTAATCTTGTGAATGTATCAAAATATGTATCAATGTATCATTATAATTTAAAAAAATTTTTTAATTAAACTCTTAAGTCAAGTCAGATATAGTATCAGCACATTCATATCGAAATTACTAGCAACTACTTCCTCATACAACATTAACAAGATCTAGGATTTTCTAAAAACAAAAAGTCAAAGTCTATATCATGACTAGTTTGAACCAAAAATACAATCTAAACCAGTTTATTTACACCTCGTGCCTTTTATCTAAACAATTAGCGGGGAGATATACAAAAACAACTGTCTCAATTCACATGCTAGTAAAATATGAATTGTAATGAAAATCTTTGTAACATTTTAAAACTCAGGATTGCAGTGGATGGGGAAACAGAAGGAATTACAGTGATGCAGGTGAAGCTTGTAGTAAACAATTGGTGGAATCAAGGCTGTATTTCTGTTTGTTGTGGAAAAGTTCTGTTATTGTGTGTGTCAAAAACATCTGTTGGCAAAACTGACATATTAGATTGTCAATGATGTGTACCAAAAAATGCACGCTGTGAATGTGTGCTGTTATGTTAAAAATGGGTTTGCAGGGGAAAATGGATTTATAGCAGTTTAATTGGTAATCAGTCAAAAACAATTATATCACAAAAATATCAACTAATCATTGATATAAAACGTGTTTATTTACCCAAGGATCATGTACGTTGAGCCTGAAAATTCTTGAATACTTTGATAACAAATATATTAAAAAAACAAAAATCCCTGCTGGAGTCATTGCAATCCCAACTAATTTCTTCAAGCTCAGAGAATATTTAATAAAATAATGAAAATCAGATTTGTTAGTGTTTATATGATATGTCACCCACAAAACATTCTGGGAAATAGATTTTAATCACAACAATATGGATTATATTTCCGATGCAGCATTAAAGAAATGGTAGTCATAAATCAAACGTAAAACATATAACATGAAAATATGATTTTCAGATGTTTTAGAATTTATATATTTTTTTGTTCTTAAGTTTACAGTGTTTTAAGCCTCTTTAGGTAAATGAGAGATATGTTTTAGAATTGGAATATAAATTGTACTTTACTTTTCAACATAAATGCTAAATTTACATAAAACAATAGATTGATAGGGTACTTGCAATATTCCTGTTGAATTTTCTTAACCAAAATACTCTAATGACTCCAAACAGGTGATGATATTTTCTTTATTCACTGTTTCATTACAAGATAAGGTAACATCATGTAGTAAGACTTCCATATGACTCGCTGCTTGAGCATGAGAAATCACCAAAATGGACACAATATATCATGCATTAAACAATGCTCATGTGTTTCTGATTACAGCATCAATTTCAATATTACATAAATAAGACCATTAAATAACCTAAAATTGTTCAAAGAAATACTTTACTGTGTACATCTATACATCCTATTTCAGAATGGTCATCTGTCCACTTGTGTGTATGGTCAACGATAACTCAATTGTAGAAATCAACATCTCACAATACTTATAAATGTATCTGTTTCATAATAGCCAAACCAATAAATTGTAATTTTTGGACTAAGAAATTTGGACTTTTGATATAGAAGTCAAAACTACCTGATGCCAAACTCTGTGATGAATATATTTATACTTTTGCAATTAAAGCTAATGGTTGCCATAGGATAAAATGACTGACTGAATTGGTTTCCATGGAAATCACATCTCCCATGGCAACCATTAGCTCAGCCAATGGCATGACTACATTTCATTCTTACCGAGCTCAGTAATCATGGGGACATTGGCTCCGTAAGAAGACCCTCGTCTTGAAAGCTTGAGGGGGCTCCCAATGGGAGACATACCGGGGGGTAAAAAGCCTGCAAATTATACAGAAGTTACACAATAAAACATGAGCAAACGTGTTGGTTGAGGGGTTGGGGAGGGGGGTGCCATCCACACAAGCTAATTCTAGGATTTTAGCAGCAGCTGTGGGTGGGGGTGACAACCAGGCACACAGACATAGAAAGAGTGCAGACTGTCTTACCCAGAATAGTTATCATCGGTATGTCGGTACCGAATGAGGATCCTCGCTTGGGCGACTTATGAGGCGTACCCAAGGGTTGCATTCCAGGAGGTAGGAATCCTTGAGGAGGCAAAAACACAAGACATAGGAGGCTACAGAGCAGTCTACACAGATTAGGAGGCACGGCGGAACCAGGCGCGACGCGTTCCCACTTAGTGCGAAGACGCACATGTTTAGTGTGAAAGTGTATGGGTTTAGTGCAATAATGCACATGTTTAGTGCAACATATATACACCTACGACGCCTGACCAAAGAAGCAACAGTACTGACAGTGTAGAATAATAGTCCAGTACAGCGATACATTAACAGCCAAGATTAGGCACAGTAAGTGCAGAGCGCATACAATATGTGCTGAAATTTGTGTGGATAGATCAACCCACAACATAGAATGGAGGCATTCGGCTCAGGATTATCAAATTTTTAACTTTCAAAAACAATCTGACCTCATTTCATCAAATAACTCCAATTGCTTCTAAGGGACTCAACAGCTTTATATTAAGGTAAACCTCTGCATAAATTCATGTGATAATACAATATCTTTAGTTTGGTGTCCAAAGTTTTGTTTCCAATCATAAATATAAGATTGAGTAGTGATTTATTCTCACCCTTCTATAGCAATTGTATCATTAAAGTAACAAAAGAGGACATTTTCAATACTTTGAACTGACTGTATGCAATATCCTGTCAAAACACAAGATCAATCCTATATCTGTGAGGGGAGGAGGATTTTTATATTTGCGTTGGCAAGGTCTACGATTCAATGGCAACTATATTTTCATATCAAAGATTAACTAAAACAAATTTTTAGTTGGGTGAATGCTATTTATCATTCGGCTAATTCCATGCCTCTACCTTATCTTGGGGGTAAGGTTCTCAGGGCAAGGAAAAAAGATTGATGATAGAGAAAGTTGATCTTAAAAATTTATATAATAACATCTAAATTGAAATCAAAATAACCTGGAACAATTTATATTCATATTTCAACAAATATAATGAATTTAAATTTCAATTTTTCTCACGTTATTCAAAATAAATAAATAAATAAAATAATAAATAAATGAATAAATAATTAAATGAATAAAATATTGGTCAAAATATTAATTCCTGCACCTAATTGGCAATATTGATATTTTATTATCAGGGACAAAAGGTAAATTGTAGATTATAGTTTCAATCATGAAAGGTTAATTGAAACATTAATATCCTTTTAAATAATCATTAAGTTGTTAGCAGCAAAGAAAGGTAAATTGTTCCAAAAATGTTACTTGGAACTAAAAATGTAAACAAACTTTTCCTTATTTTGAGAGTTCATCTCTAGAAAGAGAATATGCAGGCTGTGGATGACCAAAGCTCCAAGCTTCTCCAAAAAGCTAAGAGCATATGCCTACTTAAAGCACCAATTAATATAGTAGCCTTAAATAACAATGTCTAATCAAACAAAAGCAGAACTGTCCCTTAATCTGCTCTAATTATTGCAAAAAGCCTTAAAATGCCCAACTAAATCAAAATGTTGAAAAACATTGAAACATAAATGCTACTTTCAAAAACTCTCGAATTCAGTTTTCATCTCATTTTATTTGAACAATTATGTTTTTGCTTGACAGCATAGTTTAAAGCTGTTGTACCATCTCAGGACTGCAAGATGAATAGGTGGCTCAATTACACATTGAAATGATGGCTGAAATAAAATGCTTGAAATGACCATTAAGATATATCTTTGAACAATGAGACAACACTTCTACAAGAGGGTACAATGCAAAGAGTTCTTATTGTGTTCTGTCTGATCATTTTTTAAATAACATTGATCCTTAAGATTGTTTATTGAGTGTTAAGCATAAAGTTCAGTGTAAGCTCTAACTAAGACCTGTCATGAAAATAAAACTTTCAGTCATTCTTATTTATGAGAATCAGAATAAAAAAACAACTTGTCAAACCAAAAGTTATGAGATTTTACTTTTTACTTTTTTTTCAATATTACAGATTACAATAATTTACAAATTGAACCATCCAAGTTAACACTAATGAACCCCTGAACTGAATGTGGTGGAATGTTCATTTTGAAAACTCCAGTACTCAAAAAATATGTGATGAACGGTTCTTTCTTCTATGCCTTCATATAAGAGCCAGACGTTCACTTTGTAAGAATTCAGTGAAAATATTTCTCAAATCTCAAGATGTCAAACTTGCATGGCCAGAGAAGGGTAGGTTGCTTTTGATTACTATGGTAACCTAAGGAAAAAATTGAAAAAAACAACATTTTTTTTTTAAATTTTCTATCTTTAAATGTGTACCTTGGTTTTGCTGGTTGGAGGCTTGCAGTAGCCCTATGCTGTCGTCAAACGTCATGGCCTTGATGTTGAGCGAGCACAAGATGGCCTCCTTGTCCACCAGGTTCGCGTCGTCCAGGTTGCTCTTCCTCGCAGACAGGATGACGCACATATCACAGAGGTTGATGTTCACCGCACGCAGGTTGGCCCTGTTCAGTGGAGACCCCTGGTGGCAGAGAGACAAACTAAATACAGCATACAGTAACGAGTATAAGAAATGTGTGTGATGAGCTGAGTTCCCAATCCTAATGAAAATGCTGATGAGGAGAGTTGTGGAGAGGAGGGTTTGGATGATGGTAATTATAATGATGTTGACAATGATGGAGGTTGATCATATTGTTATGATAATGATGGTGATAGCGGAGATGATGATAATGATGATGCTATTGGTGATAGTTATGATGATGACAATGGTGGAGGTTATGATGATGATCATCACAATAATGATGATGATAGTGGAGATGATGAAGATAATGATGGTGATGAAGATTAGGATGATGATTATGTAGGTAACATTGGTGATAGTTATGATGATGCCAATGGTGGAGGCTATCATGATGATCACATCGTCATCATAATAATGGTGATAGTGAAAATGATATTTATGATGATAATAATGATGATGATAATGATGATTATGATGATGCTATTGGTGATAGTTATAATGATGACCATTCTAATGACCATATCTGTAAATACAAGTGCATCTTATTCACAGAATAAACAAGTCCCATAATATGTTACAACCATATTTCTGAACCCATGCAATACAGGCATACCTTTATTTTGTCTAATCTTATCTATTGATAGTTAGCTTATTAACCCATGCATGTCAGAAGTGCAATGGATAGAAAATTCTTTTGAAAAAAAAAATGTGTAAATGAAATTTTGTATTTAGGCCCACTTTCATTAAGTAAAGTTTACCTAGATCAAATGGCCATATTAAACTTTCTAATACTTATTTGGTTATAACACTCATTCCTGGTCCAGTTAGATAAGGTTTGAGTCATACTCAATTTAATTAAAAAGTATCTAGTAGTCCTGGGATTACTTACTCAGGGTAAGGTATTTAGAAAAGATTGAACTTCTACAACCTACCACACTACATTTTTGTCTGGTAGCATTAAGCCATTGCATGGCTTTGAAATAACAGTGAAGATGAAATTTCTGCCACCAGCCAATCAAATTAAAGGTTCTAAAACTCTGACTTTCAGTATTTTTAATCATGGATATTTAAAAATCTTTTTACAGATAGTAACTGAATGTTAAATAAAATGAATATAGACATAATAGGACTAATATGATATCTATACAACATAACCCACTCTCAGCATTGTCCAAAATATTGATTATCTTTTTTCTTTTCCTACAACTATTAAAACAGTTCAAATTATTTAAAACACATTTTTTACTTTTTACATTTCCAAACAAATTAAGACTTCTCTAATTAACTCTTGTTGGTCAAAATTGTGATTTTCCCCATAAAAATCTGGTGCCAAATTGTAATGCCATTTATTGACCAAAATCCAGTACCGGGTTGTTCATGTTTGACAATCTTATGAAATTTTGGTCCACTATGGTCATGTGTCCTATCAAAATGAACCTTGAATCAAGCACAACATTTTGACAACCAATTGTCTTACATTTGAGGTATGTAGGGAGTCTTTTAGATTGGTGAGCCAGGCTCTTCTCTATATGAATTTGATCATCTCACACACATGTTACCATAAGCGCATATATGTGTGCGTGGCATTGGAAGGGTAACTACCCCCTACCCTAAGTTATTATGATACTAAATCCTGGGTTAAAGTTACACTAACTTATTGAAATAGAAATAGTATCATCACTACATTTTAGACCAGGGTTAGTCAGATTAGGGTTAATTAAACCACCCAATATTACCATTTATATTCTAGGGTAAGCTAAACTAGGTTAAATTATTTGAATTACATATATAGACAAAATTAAAGTTGTTACAACACAAGTGACATCACAAAGATAATGTTAAGTAATGAATTAATTCAACCCATGTTTAACTTCTCAAATAAACTTGGGCCATTCTCTTCAGAGGAACAATAGATTTCATTTAATATGTTGCTTTTGATTGTTAGATACATTTGTCTTATATTTTTTCCTTACTTCCGAGTGTGATTGGGTTAAAACAAAATAAAAAAACAACTTACACACATATGGAGGGCATCCTCCTCAAACTGTTGTAACAAACAATAATTCAATTGGTCATCACTGTTTAGTTATTCTGCTGTATTCTAATTTTTGTAAAGAAAACCCACCTTTCACAATCAAATGTCACAGAAGTTTATGTCATACACATTGAGTCCTTGCTGTTTGACCCAGAACCTGAATATTGTGTATTAACAATATCTTAATCATCGTTAAACATATTTTCTGCAGGCTGGAGCAAAAAGCTTCTGTCAAAAACTAAAAATTCACTCTTTCACATTTATAGTACTCCAATGGTCTGACACCCACATGAATAGATGTTTACCAACAAGCACTGATTTGAGAATTTCTTTTAATGAAAGATGTTGTTACTCTTCTCTTTTATACAATCATCCTCCACACATTTTTCAGAAATAATAGGCTATTTGGTAAGCTGATTTCTAAATTATCAGGTCATGTGTGCACTCCATATACTATACTGGTTAACTGACTGCTAGAATTAGAAAAATATATGTGTCTGTGAAAATAAGCCAGGTGCTTTAATGCTTTGAGAATTGTTAATATAATTAATCTGCATTTAGTTTAAATTCTTATAAAATTTAATTAAAATTTTGAATTTTTATAAATTTGAATTTAAATTAATTACCTACTTTCCATATGATATACAGGTGAGGTTATTAAACTAAAGGAAAATGCTTTTAGAAATATTTGCTTCAGAGCAATTCAAGGTGATGGGGTGTGCATTTTAGACAACTCTAGTGAGCACATTCACCTAAGCAA
This sequence comes from Maea johnstoni, assembly GCA_963942565.1. Lineage (NCBI taxonomy): Eukaryota > Metazoa > Annelida > Polychaeta > Spionida > Magelonidae > Maea > Maea johnstoni. The sequence continues at coordinate 4,122,377 of OZ012685.1, forward strand.
CCTTACCCAGAACCAAAACAACACTCCAATTGCAACTACAGTTTATGGTCTACCTGTTACTACATGAAGGTAACATTTACTACTCGGTAGGTGCTTAGACATTAGGTCCACTGGCCAGGACCTAGGTCCTACTCTCACGTGATAATAAAGCCATATTGACTGATCCTGAGGGCGGCATTGAAATTTGGCAAATGGTTGAAGGTTGCTTGCCTGGACTGAGGGCCCTTTTTTATGTCACCGGTTACATAAATTTCCGACCGTCCACCCCTCCACTTTTTAAGATGGAATGGCCCTTATATATAATTGAGCTAGCCTGATTTGGTCTTGTTAAGTTGAATGTTGTAGCAGAGAGCAGATTAAGGTCTTAGATAGGCCAGCATTTAGTAGGAAAGGGGCAAGCCTTATTCTAACCAGCACCCTGCTCTTATTCAAAAACTACTCAGGCCTCAACGCTAACTCAAAATGGTACTGGCCCCAGAGGACCAGTAACACAGAGGATCTACTGGTCCTGCAAAAAATGTACTGGTCCTACAAATTTTTCTTTAACATAAAAAGAAATAACATTGCATAAAATTCACAGATAACATTTATTTTTATCTATTTTATCTTCATTTATTTCAAAAACATTTGGGAAATTCTTGAGGGGAAACTTGTTAATAAGAATACCCCCAAATGTTTACTGGCCCTGTAGGACCAGTTGAAGTCCTTTTTTACTGGCCCGAAGCTGTTTTTGGATATTTTTACAGGCCTTGGGCCATAGGACCACTGTTAGCGTCAAGCCCTGCTACTTTAATTGCTGTATTTTGGAATGATCTGGCATGAGTCAGCATCCAGTTTCCCCCCAAGAAATGTACCTCAGACTTCCAAGTAAATCCTGGCATTTTCTTTAGAATTATCTTTGAAAATCTTTGGATAATCCCAGCTTAACCTTATAATATCAAACAAAATTGGAGCATTCTGTGCCACATGAGTGGCGGAAACTAGGTTGTTCTGTGGTACAAGTGTGTCTAGTGATTGGTCTATAACTTTTGGTCTACCATGTAATTACCACATTCTAACCACATAACCTAAGCAGTGCCACATAACTACAATGTTCTAACCTCAGATCATGGTAGACACATTGCAGACCCGCGGTAGAATGGTAGGAATGATCAACCATGGGTCTGCCCTAAGTCTACCACTGACTTGTGGTGAGGCCGTGAAAATTGAAACATCAACCCATTTCTACCAGGGGTCTAGTGGTAACCCGTGGTTAAAAGGAGGCTTTTTGTGAGGGATTAGGAATGGGAGGCCAGTATCAAGCTATGAACCCACTACACACTTTCCTATAGCCTGTTGTCCACTCTACACATATCTATATAGGCCTATTGATCTAGAGGCCCAGGCCTACGTCCACTACTCACCTCTGACCAGCCTGTCTGACCACTTGACATCAGACCCTGGCCGTAACACTGACCCTGACTATCATCACTAGTGTTTTTATCCATACTAGCCTTTTGCGGAATACTGAAGTGGTCATTGCTCTGATGTAGGCAGTAAATAAATTAAGCAGCAAATTTCATATCTAGAATAATGTTTTACAATATTCTAATTCATGTACTCTAGTGAATTTTGGATGTATAGTAGTAGTAGAAGTAGTAGTAGTAGTAGTAGTAGTAGTAGTAGTAGTAGTAGTAGTAGTAGTAGTAGTAGTAGTAGTAGTAGTAGTAGTAGTAGCAGTAGCAGTAGTAGTATTGGACAACTGAACTAAATTGGGATATTGAAATATATTGCCCTTTCTGATTTGGGGTATCATCTATGGAATGTTATCATTTCATAGTCAAACATGGAAGGATGCTGTCCTGCAGAATCGGAAAGTAGAAAGATAATTGTCTAATTTAGGATTCAAGATATGGAAGGATACTGCTTTCAGGCCTTGGTAGTTAGGATAGACAGACATTATCTTTATGAATTGCAATGGATTAAAACTGCCTTTTTGTATTGGGGTATGGAAGGAAATTATCTTCTATGATTTGGATATAGAAAGATATTTTTTTTAGAATATAGAGTATGGAAAATATCGCCTTCAGAAATTGGGTTAGGAATTGGGGTATAGAAGGACATATTACCCTAAGGAATTAGGGATATCCAATCCCTTCCATAGTGGAGAGGTAGGAGGTCTTAACTAGAGGAATTTTACTTATTGTCAATACTTCTGCCATGTTGCAGCTATGTCGTGACTAGCCAGTTGTAAGTGACAGAGGAATCTGGAGTACCCGTCAAACACCACAGCCGAACCCTGAGTCATTGGCAACTTTCTCACATGCCCCAGGTTAGATTCAAATCCGGGAAGTGATGAGAGTCAGCTAGCAGTGGCAATGTGCAAGACCACACTGCCACGAGGGCAAGCTGCCTTGAGAGACAATAACATGTAGTAGTCAAGTCAATCTAGGAATAACAAGGATTATTATTCATACGCCATCTGTGTCAGGATATAGGATACACCCTATATCAGGAACTTGTTGGGATAATGGGTAGAAACTGGCTTTTATAATCTTTAGGGATGGGCACCTTTAAAATTTTCAAAATACAATACAATATTGATGATCCTTAATGATATGATACAATAATGATATTTTTAACAATACTGCCTGCCTCCCAGAGACCTGATTCAAAGAAAAAAGTTAGCACCACCAGCTTTCGAAATTTCGCTAATATATAGCAAACTTCCTTCATGCGGAGGCGTCCAGGTTGCAATAAAGTTAATGTCGAACATATTTCATACCTCAAACAATACGCTACAATACTTAACTTTTTTGACACAATAATTGTTCCAATTATATACCAGTATTTGGTATTGTATCTAGTACCAGTACCTTTTGCTTATTATCTTGTACTTACGGCAGGGAATTTTTATACAGTATGAAAGTCCCTGCTTACGGGTAGTATAGTGATCTTGGGGAAATCATCTTGTACTTACGGGAAGTATGGTGATCTTGGGGAAATTCTTCAGCGTCTTCCACTCTTTCTTGAGATACTGGTAGTCTCCCACCAGCACCACATGCTTCAGCTCTTCAAACGGAAAGTTGCTCGCGCGCAGCGGCATCACCAGACTCCCTAAGCCAATCAGAGGGGAGTGTGCATCGGCGAATATACAAACAACAACGTGGTTGCTCAAAACTGTCATGGCTGCCTGGTCACGGAGCTGAAATAAGGAAATGAATAGGATTTATTTGGATCTCGTATGAATGAATTCTTCAAAATAAATCTCAAATTACAAGTTTCCGTTAGTGAGGTTTGGTGGGATCCCTGGAAAAAAAACTAGTGGGAAAATGATTGATAGATCTGGGCAAATAATTTTCCATTTGGAATCATGGGTGTCCAATACTTGATAAAAAGAGGAAATTACATCAAACATGCCTCCCAACTATCAAAAGAAGATGAACAAAATATAGATAAACCATATCAAAATAACTTCTATCATGGTAAAGACAAAATAAAGACTGAATTTGGAGATCCAATGGCTAAGCTTAACTCTCTTAATAACACATTAGCTTCGGTTGGTCTTCTTAAGGAATAGAAATTGTCTGCAAAATAGTAGGAGCTTTGGCGATCATTCCTTTAGAATGTTCAAATGGTTTTTGAACAATAAATCTTTGGTGACTCATTCAAGAAGATACAGAGTTTGCATTTATTTCCAGGTAGTTTAGGCAAAAGAATTTATACAAATATCTTTTATCAACGTATTAAATGCAAACCGCACATTGTCTGAATTTGAGAATCAGTAAAGTTATTTGTTCTAAAGATATCCAAAAAGGTTTATAAAGACAATGTCTCTTAAAGCTTGTACTCATATGGAATGTTTAAGCCAGCTCCAAGTTTAGGTTATGCTTTGACTCATCCCAAGTGCTTTGTGGTCACTGATTTTTTACAACTAAAAGCACACTAACATTGTAAAAAATATGTGACTACAAACTCTTCTCAGATGAGTTCCAATCACTTTTGGAGATAACCAGTACTATTTTCCATCACTTAAGCAAGTGACTCAACAATAAGAAAAACAAGATTTTTTTTTTGAAATATAACACTATTTAATGGATTTTTGCGAGACTCAGCTTAACTCCATATAATAGGGGGCACCTGCAACTCATTACCATATTGATATTCTACATATATAATCCAAATCCATATCAAGGCTCTATGAATGGTAGTTTCAAAAATGTCAAGATTTTAAAACCAAATCATAAGAAACCAGGAATACCAAATCAATAAGCCTACAAGCTAGAAATAAAAACAAAACCAAAAGATTCTACCAATGTCTGCTGTGGCTTGAAAAATTATGCAGCAGGCATTAGGACCATTGGACACCCGGTGTTATGCGATGAACAGAAGCTGCCATTGCACATCAGACTTATTGGGAAGCATCCGCAATGGGTTAAGCAAAGACCCGCATGCAATGCCATCCACAATGATGGAGGGATGTGGAGTCATCAGCCTACCCTACCTCATTTGACAAATATACACATCCATACACAAATATATATATATATATATATATATATATATATATATATATATATATATATATATATATATATATATATATATATATATATATATATATATATATTGTCTCTAAAAATAACGGCATCTGGTGGACTTGAGAAAAGAATGGGTAAAAACTGTTGATAATTTTCATCCTGGCTGCTTTCATTAAATAAAGGATTAGATTGCTAACGTAAGAATGCTTCCAATACCTAAAAGAATATATTTATAATAGTTTTGAGGGCACATCTAGTTACCAGAAAAAAGGTTTTATCATAATTCAAATATTCACATTAAAAAAGGATAGTATCTATGAAATGATAAAAACAAGATTTAGCTTACTGCTGCTACAAAGTGAATAGTTTTTGAGATCAAGTAGAAATTGTATTGCAGGAGATTTGTCTATAAGAAATATCACAACTGGATATGTTCAGATTTCCATCAACTTCATTCAATAGTTTCCAATATTAGCCTCTTCCTAGAATTCAATCAACTGCGCTACCTAATAAAAAATCAGTTATTCTACTATAATATATCAATAAAAATCAGTTATTTTTCTAGACTTCCTTTAATTGATATTTTTCTAAATCTGTATCATATGCCATTCTTAAATTTCAAAACCTGTTACATTTTGAAATAACCAATTCTATTCATTAAATTTCCATTATAAATCTTTTACTAAATTTCCATCAATTGCAATTCCCAAGTGAAAATCAGTTTTTCTACTAGATTCTGATTAATTTCATTCGTAAAAGGCAGTTAGTTTTCTAGATTTTTAGAACTTAATATACTATAATTGCCTATTCATTTTTGTTCCTGGATGTCAATATATTGCACCCTAGCTTCTAAGCCATTGATCTTTCTAGATGCCAAATCCCTAATTTCCAAAGCCATCTATGTCCCTAGATTCCCTTCAATTTCATTCCCTAATTTCCAAATCCTTGGATGTCCCTAGATTCTCTTTAATTTCATTCCTTAATTTCCAAACCCTTGGATGTCTCTAGATTCCTTTCAATTTCATTCCCTAATTTCCAAACTCATTGATGTTCCTAGATTCCTTTCGAATTCATCCCTTATTTAAAAATCCTTGGATGTCCCTAGATTCCCTTCAATTTCATTTTTTAATTTCCAAACTCATTGATGTCCCTAGATTCCTTTCAAATTCATTCCCTAATTTCCAAATCCTTGGATGTCACTAGATTCCCTGCAATTTCATTCCCTAATTTCCAAACCGATTGATGTTCCAAGATTCATATCAATTGCATTCCCTAATTTCCAAAACCCATTAATGTTGAACTCCTAGATTCCCATTACTTGTATTGTCTGTAGTCTTATTCCTGTTATTTTCCTAGTTTCCCCATCATTAGCATTGCCCTAGTCTTTGATAACTGATTTCCTAGTTTCAAAGCAATATTGTACCTAAACTTTTAATACATTGATTTTCCCAGTTTCCTGGCCCCGGATCAATAGTGTTCCCTTAATTTCCAATATATTTGCTTTTCCTAAATTCTCATCAATTTCACATAAAATCACCTGATTTATATAGTCTTGAATATTTTAATATTAATATGTAATATCATCAATATTCTATTATTGAATTATGATGGCAAATGAAAGAACAAACAATTCTTAATACTGAAACTTGAATACCTCACATTATTAAAATAATGAAGATAAGAAATAATGGAAACAGCTCTACCACCCAGTCCTGCAAAATATGGGGAATAAATCCCTTACAGAATAAATGAGAATTGTAGTTGAAGACCAGAGACTGATGTGATCCCTTGTTGTTGGCCTTATCAAATGTAGCTCAGACTTCCTCGGAAATCCTAAGATTTATCTAATAATCGTAGGATTTCCTTGGTATTCCCAGCTTCATTTGGTAAGGGTGGCACAATGCAGGGGGGCAAAGTGTAGCATTCAGGGCTAGGTGAATGCCAACCAAATATATACTTGTGCAATAGTGCAGGGGCCTGTGCATAGACCAAAAATGGGGGCTGATATCAAAAATTGTGTTCAAGCTATTTTTGGAGGGATTTTGGGGGTTCCTTGCTTGGTGAGGGTGGCAGTCCGGGTTGGCTTTAGGAATCAGCTGCAAGGGCCTTCCCTGGAGAAACATGGAGATGGAGAGGAAACGATCTATGAAGAGTGGAAGATTAATATCTGAGATAGGAGCCGGATACTAGAAAGAGAATCAGAGATAGCAGAACTGGTCGTAGGGAAACACAGCCATGGGAAAACCCAACTAGTACCTATGCTCACACAACAGAGGGAGCCACTGAGGCCAGGCTAGGAGAACGTAGGAGGAAGGCAGAGGAATCGGCTGTTACGTAGATGCTCCCGAGGGATCAGCATCTTGGGTTAACCATTTATGGGTACATAAGCAGTAAGTGAGACAAAGCAAGTGTTAGATGTAAACATTTAATGAAAATCACATTTTTTCATATTTTTTGTTGTACACTTCTGAAAGGCTTTCAAAAATAACTAAAAAATTTCTCCATTGTAGAGTGAAGTTTATGAAAATCAAAAGTTCAATTTGACACTTTTATGGGGTCATGACCTTAAATCTCAGTTCAAGGTCAAAGGCAAATTCTTAAGGAAATAAGTAGAATTGCAAAAAATGAAACAGTTAACACTCCTCGACAACCATCAAAATCTCTTTTCATTTTTTTGTTGGAATCCAGAGGCGGCCCTCGCTGCATCAACCTAAAACCAGCTGATTCCTCTTGATGTTGTAATCGACGACATTCTTTGCCGTAATTGACAACATTCTGCCCAGGACTGACCTCGGCCGCATCCCTCATCAAGAACATGAGTTTGAATGAGAACAAGAACAACAACCGACAGTCAGAGTCGACTTAGTCACATGCAATAGAGGAACCTGTTATAGAACTGGTCAAAGATTTCTGAAAAGTTTGTAAGTACCACAGCTGGCCAAAATAAAATGAAAAAAACTGAGAAGAAACTGTAGCACCCACTATGGTTCATAGAATTACCTCATGTCCCGTCAAACTAGGCACGTTATGAAAAGGATCCTGAAAATTGGAATGACATTCAAGCTGGTCTGAACACATGCCATGGAGACAATAAAGAGCAAATAAACTCATAATAAAATATATGATAAAATATATGACAAAACCAATTATTTTATCATGCCATATGTGTGTATATATATATATATATATATATATATATATATATATATATATATATATATATATATATATATATATATACATATATATATATAAATATATATATATATACAATATACATATATATATATATATATATATATATATATATATATATATATATATATATATATATATATATATATATATATATATATATATATATATATATATATATATATATATATATATACAGGCATTAATATAACTAATTTTCACTCAAGCACTGAAATACATCTTAGTTAGATGAAAATCCATTGAGAAAATTTTGAAAATATGTAATGCAAGTAAATATCCTGACATTTTAAATATCAGCATGGTGTATATCAGTGTAAAGGTGTTACACTACAGACATTTAATTCCTGCACCAGTAGACCAGACATCTGCTAGTGCCTAATTCTACAAACACCCATGAATAACATGTCATAAAATAAGACAAGCACATCAATGGCCCATGTAGCTTGTGAATCAAAACTATATAGTTGAATATTCAATCGTTTATTATGTCTGGACTGCCCATGCATTTAGTGCAGGAATTAAATGTTGGCACTGTATGTATAAGACATTGCCCATGTATACCTCTATACACTGGTGTACCACAATAAGCTAGGCCTATGACATAGAAATTACATATTAAACTATCTGTGTGTGTAAGTGTAAATTTGTGTTTAACCCATTAATGCTCACAGCTGTCAAAAGCAGCCCAACAATTTTGATGAAATATTACAGGCAGAAGTGAAGGTAAGAAAACATTTGAACAAAAGTGTAGAACACTACCAACAGCCCTTAATTTCCAAGTTATCATCGAAAGTATCGGAGATCCAGATGACAATTTGTTTGGTAACTCTTAAACATTAATGGGTCAAGAACTTGGCTTTGATTAACTCTATATATACCGCAATGTAGTCTACCTTAAGCTGTCACTATACAGGCGAAACTTCGATATGACAGACTCAATGGGACCAGGAAAATTGGTCCGTCATAAGCGAAATCCGTCATATACATATGACACATACTTGATATGCATGGGACTGGGACCAAGCTTATCGTCCGTCAAAGCTAAAAGTCTGTCGTACAGAGGTCCGTCATATCCAAGTTCGCCTGTATACTTTTACATGTTCAATCTGAGTGTAGTGGTGTATATGTATAATGCATAAGACATTGCTTGCGTTTAACTCTATTCATGAGCAGTCCTCATAATTGCATATTCCAAAAAGTAATGTGAATGTATCACACAGGTGTAAATGTGTTATTATGCATACCAAGTTGCATTTGTTTAACTCTATACCTACCACAATGCAGTCCTCCATGAGCTGATCATTGCACCAATGAAACATTCCCGTGGAGTCAAACTTGGCCTCTCCTCCGGTAGCGTCCAGCGCGTCCAGGATACCCCCGCCGTCCAGGGGCATTATGGGGCCTGTGGGTGTAGTGGGCCTAAAATACAACAATCACATAGAAATAATTCTCTATACGATCTGTCCAGGGAAGAAATAATTATTTTCTTGCATTTATCAGTGGACAGTTCTTTTTAAACAACTAAGCATCTACATCATAAAATCTATATTGATAAATTTACATATTTTTCAAAGAGTGAGGCTGTATGGTACTGATAGTAGTATAGCAGTGTTCAGACTTACATTGTAGGAATAAAGGTCATCACCATCATTTTAAAACTTTGAACACATATAAGTATGTCACCACATGATAATATCCATTTTTCCTCAACATAAAATATGTATCAACCATGCAATACACAAATTCCATTTATTTACTCAAGATATGACGATACAAAATTATACTTTCTACAAGATGGTGTTACGTACAATCCTGTGGCTAATCTACCATGAATGAAAAATATATAACACAAATAGTATTAATGTTTACAACTACTGATCTCTTAAATTATAAAATATTGATCATCTATTAACTTATCTTTTAACTGCCACCCATCTAGATTAAGCAATTTAGCACTAAAACATGTACAAGTAGCTTATCAATTTTAGTCTTTTAAAGCAATTGAGATTCTAGACTATAATTCTTGAGATTAATAATTCTGCGTGCAAATTATTCTTGTTATTTAAGCAATCCAAGTAATACCTCCGCTTAAGTGTTAGAATGGATTCATTAGATACCACTCTAGTTTAAGTTGATCAGTTAATTAAAACTGATCACTAATTCTAAAGTTTTATGACTAGAATTTAAGTTGATCTATCATGTTGTCACACATCGCTTTTTTACAAATTTGATCAATAAACTTATTGTTACACTCTTTTATTATGATGAGTAATGAATCAGTATCATATGTATGTGATTTTTTTGGGTGAATTGTCATGAAAAGACAAAACATGATGTTAATGACATAGATACATACATCTTGCCTATAAAATGTTAATAATGGGTTAAACAAGTACACTTAATAACACTTTTGATGATGTTAATAAATCCAAAACCTGCTGTTTCCTGCTGTAAGTTGTCAAATGGCAATAGGTGAGTATAGGTGAATTATATGAATGAGTCATTTCCTACACAGGAGAGAAATTGACAATCTCTTACAGCCATTCTATTATTACGAAACTGTACAATGTAAATAGCAAAAGACGATTAATCCCATCAATTTGCCTTGAAAATGGCCATAGTCAGGCATCATATGATGGCTACATAGGCTGTCGTACGACATCCGTTCAGGATTGTCAATTTTTTCCTGTGTATAAAGGGAACATGAGCAGATTTGTGAGTATTCCTTATCTTAAACAACCTACTCAAGGTCTACGCCATAGTTAATCCAAATCTCGCTGTAGAAACAAAGGAAAATATTGACAGTAATTAAAATAGGCTTTGCCCTGTTGAGGTAAGAAACAATGTTGTTCTTTACTTAGAGCAAGAAAAGATGAAATGCAACAATGGGTAAATTGTATAAATTTTCAAATACTGCATACAGTTAACAGACCATCTCAAGCACTGATCTCACTTGAGCTTAGAACAATATGATGTTGCTTCGTTTAAAAACCAACTATCAATGAGCCTGATTAAAACACCTGCCAACTGGCAATTTGCATTTTACTCCCAAAATGAGAAAAAAAAATATTGAATATTTTGTATTTTCACAGTTTAAACTTTCTACACAAACCATTTTATAGATTTTCGAGGTGTACTTATGTTGTAAATCATTGTTTTCATTTAACCATGCATTGAGTTTGTTACAAAATGTATACCCTTGAGTTTAAGCAGATAATTATCATTTTACTTAATCTCTGAATTCTTTGTATCTCAGACTTCTACTTTGTTTGTGTCCTCTGTGTCATTGTATTTTCATTGTGGCATACTGTTGTGAAAATGAATTAAAATCTTCTACATGAAGTTGTTTAAGAATTCATTAAAAAGGACAACATTTTTGACTTAATTTGACCTTTACTTATTCACAACCAAATTTATATTTTAAACATCTTTTATAAAAGAAAGTAAAATACCAATATGAAGGTGTCATTCTACTCTACAAAAGTCTCATGGTATATCTTATCCATCTACTATTTCTTAGTCTATTTTGGTACTTCTAAGTGACATTTAGTAGCAGGTTAGTATTAGAAAATGAAAATTGATTAGATTAAAGTGTATGAGAACAAGGCCATAGGATCAGATATAGGCTAATGAAATACCTTGATAAATATTACATTTACGCACATAATCAAATTCAAATAAAAGACAATTACTTAATCAAATTGAGAAAAAGGACTTGAATAATGGATAAAAATGATTGTAACTTGTGTAGTACTTAAGAAATATGTAAGAAACACTTGAGGTCAGGGTCATAGTTGGCATACCCTTAAAGATATCCTTATTAACAGCTTTGCTAATTATATGAGTTTATTCCAACTGTTATAACGTCTTTCTCATAGAAGTAATCATATGTCACTAACTATAGTGAGCCAACTTTTGTTCAACTAATCTTATAATTAGTGTTTTTCATGTCTTTCATTAGATGAATAAAGGTTCTATTCCTAGAGAGTTATTTCCTTAACAGGAAAAAACTGACAATCACATACAGCCATTCTATTATATTATTACGAAGCTGTACAATGTAAGTAGCAAAAGATGATTATCCCAAGGTCATCAAATGCCCATATGGGTTTGCCTTGTAAATGGACATACACGCATCATATTATGGGTATAAATGCTGTCTTTTGAAACCTGTACAAGATTGTCAATTTATTCCTGTGTATGAAGGCAACAGGAGCAGATTTGTGAGTATTCCTTATCTAACAACCTACTCAAGGTCTTCGCCATCATTACTCCCAACATCACTGTAGAAACAGAGGAAAATATTGACAGTAATTAAAACAGTTAAAATCTAAGTCATATGTTGAGCCTGAAATTAGCTGTGATAAGTCTTTCTCGTAGATGTACTAGTATGTCACTAACTAATTGCATAATAGCTCATAACTATAGTGAGTATTTTTTAACCAATCTAAATTTATCCAAAGCCAACCCTTGTCTCTATGTAAATACATGACATTCTGTAGGTGCCTATGATTAGTTGTTACTAAGTCAAGCAGGTGGGTACTAGTATTAGTTATTTGGATGAAGAAGTAGTTTTCTTCGAGCACAATAATATGTGATACTACATCATAATTGATCATACTTGTTGTCAGTATTGATGGGATGTCTGATGTTAGGTGGGACCCTTATCAATCAATAGTGACTAAAATGAACAGTTGGACCAACTAGGTAGAGGAAAACTTATTGTGGGAACATTATACATCTTCATACAGGTGGAGCAATGAAATGGAGGAAATGTATGTGTTATACATGTTCATACTAGTAGTAGTGGGTGGTGGTGGGAGGGGGTGGGTGGGGTGGTCATGATTCGTCAACCCTGCATGCTTCATTCCAGAAGCTACAAGGACTAACTGCAGTCAGGTCCTAGGACTGCTGCCAAGACCACTTACTTCTCCTCTACGGACTTTAGGCCTCGAGTCAGGGACCTACTCTGAGAGCGACTCAGTTTTCTTGTGCGTTCTGTACTAGTCACGTTACTGCAATCAAAAACACTCAACTTGATAGACCTCAAAACAAAACAAAACAACTATTGCATTATGGAATTTATGGGGTTTAGGGAATGTAGAAATCTAAAGAGATCTTTGGGATTTCTTATATAGACCAGTGGTTATCAACTTCAGTGTGCACTGCCATCATCCTAAGTAAATATTTTCCTGTTATGATAGACATTATTCTTTTATTATAACTGTTGATGGAACTTTGTTAATAATGAATAAAATGCTATTCAAATGCATATAAATAGGTTTTATGGGTATTTGGTATATTTTGGAATAAACCAACAGAGCAAAAACTATTCTGCCTTATTGACTGAATAAATTATTAACTATCAATGATTGTTATCAATGTATCAAAAAAGGCTGATACAAAATGATGCAATGGTGAAAAAATAACAGTATCAATTGACAAATTGAAATATAGAGACTAATTTAGTATATATGTATCATAAATTTGTAAATGTGGGAATGTGGGAAGTTATGTCATGCTGAAGATATTCTCATCAACATTTTTCCCATGATTGGTATTAAATTGATCTCATGAATTTGACAAAGAGTATCAGTGTAAATCGAAGAGGTTTTAACAAAAAAGGCACCCAGAAAAGTTTAAATAAGAATATGCTAACAATATATGAGTGATATGATACTTGAAAAAATGTATATCCTAAGGCTGTATACCACTAATATTTTCATGACAATATATCAAACTCTTATGAGTAAAATACTAGAACATTGAAGAGTATATTTCCACCCAATATAACCATTATATACATATATATGATTTTTCCAATATAAAACATAAGAAACTGAATGAAAAGAATGCCTCATTACAAAGAGGTTCTTTAACTGATATACTTCAACCTACCCTCAATAATAAATACAGTTTACAAGGCCAATGAGTTACCAATGCACAGAACCTAAGCATTCTCAAAATATTCACACAATTTCATCTCTAAAAAATGCTATATGGTTAAGAAAATAAAGAGCAAAACAAGAACACCCCAAATGTACACTATATAAATGCTCTCAAACAAAACGTATGCATACAATTGGTATTATGCAACAAGAGCTGCTATGTATACACTAACTACAGGCTTGAGCTGATCATACATTATATATATATATATATATATATATATATATATATATATATATATATATATATATATATATATATATATATATATATATATATATATATATATACATATATATACATATATATATATATATATAACAGCAGCTGTCCTAAGAAGCAGCAAATAGCATCAGCTATCTGGTTTCCATAATATTCTCTTACCTAACAGGATGCATTTTAATTGGTCGCCTGTAGCCAAGGAAATTATTAATAACTCATCTAACAGATGTTTTTTTCTTGAATTACAATATGATTGCATTATAACCACAAATAGAACATTTAACACCGTAATTTATCAAACTTACTCATTTTACGTAGTTGGCAAATATCTTGCTTTAATATTATTGTGAATGAAATTTTCTGAAATGCTTGAATAGTCATATGAATACACAAAACCAAATTGAATTGCACATGTTAAGGGTAGGGTTCATAACTCCATGAATTAAAACATAATACAATAGCATTCCATCCCATTTGAGGAGTGGAGGAGGTATTGACCAAGGGTTGAGGATTATTCAAAAACAAGCTTATGGCAGTTTAGACTTGTAAAGCAAAAGCAATTGAAACCGCATCAAAGTGGGATTTTCTAAAGCAATGCTTTAATTATGCCATTTTCATGCAACATTGGGCAAAAGTATCACACATGTACCATATCTTCATCATATATAGAGAGTTGTGTATCTTTCTAATTAAATGCATGATATACATATATATGTAGATATGCTAAGCAGGTTTTATGTTATTTAGGGATGCATTGACTGAAAATGCCATTTTTGTATCTAATACAACAGATAAAAGTCAATGGAAGGTCAGTTTCATATGATAATTATGGTACATGTAGAACTCCACACTCAAGATAAAAGACTTTGCCATATCAAGACTCTTAACAATATCATGATGCACACATGCTTTTGGTTTAGGGGGAAGAAGGGAAGGGGTGTCTCTCAGGAAAACAGTGATGTACATGGTTTATTCCAACTTCAACTACTACTCCTCAGATACACAACAATGGGGCATCCTTAACTATTGAGAAAAAACAACTTGTTTAATCTTTTTTTTAAATACATAATCTTTTTAAAATTTCACTACAATCATCTAGTGCATATCTGTTATGTCAGTGGAGTATTAAATGAACCACTTTAACACGTCACAATAATTTAGCCATTCTGTCTAAAAACATATCTCGAGTTGTCCACCTCCGAAAAAGCTTGGCTAAAACAGGATAAAGATAATTGAGTGCAGAGCTATATTCTAGCACTACTCAGTGACAGGCTGATAATTCTACCAGTTGTATTCATAATGACTGAGGGTGCAAATATGGACTAATAATGACTAATAGGCAATAGATCAATAGCAGATAATTAAGATGATTCAAACCTGGTAATCAATTTTCGCTTCTTCACATATTCATATTGTGATGTAGATCTACTGTTTCACACAGAGAGGAGGATCAAGGGTCAAGGGGGTCAAGGGTCAAGGGGGTCAAAGTTCAACTAAATCAACAGGTAGCAAGTGTCATGCAGTCAGCCCCAAATGTATTCAATGTGTCTCTGGTCTGTGCTTTGACATCCATATTCTTTGTACAAGAATTTTGGAATTCTTAAAATCCAAAAATTTAGTGTAAACATAGGGTTAATTTAGTGGGTCTGAAATCTTCATTTATCAAATTTAAGCTCATTTAAAGGTACATTTAAAAATAAATTTACATGTTACATGATTCATTTTGGATAAAATGCACCCAAATTTTATCAAAAATTCTGGATCTGTCAAAATGTCTGTCCAGTTAGATAGGACCATGGAACAAAGAACAAATCTGTATACATTAAAACATCTACCACGAGCCCTCAGGTCTTCCCATTAAAAAGACACAAGAAGTTTGTTTGTTAACTGCATGGCTTTTGCGGTACTTGCATTAAAAAACAACTACTTTGTACTTCTATTTCTTGCATCTACGTCTGCAAATGCAATGCTGTAGTAGTAGTAGCAGCAGCAGTGTTGGTAGAAGAAGCGGGTATGTAGCACATGTGGAGGTGAAACAGGACAGTAGGGGGCATTCTAGGGTTCTAGAAGAGAAAAGGAGGTGAGAGGACGTCTTAAGATCCATACTTTGGAACGTCTTTGCTATGGCGGCGGGACTTGCTCGGTTGTCTCTCTGTTATCTGGCCATCCTCCTCCTTCTCTTTGCTATGACGATGGTGATAATAATGATGACAAGGAGGACATTGTGTAAGGAACGTCACACAGATCCATCAAGGCCAAGATATATATATATATATATATATATATATATATATATATATATATATATATATATATATATATATATATATATATATATATATTTAAAACGACAGTGGGAGGGACCCAGCGAGAAATAGGTTGGATATAGGGAAAAGATAAGAATGATTCAACTCAATACCTTTTCAACTGATTCCTTATTAAATAATTTCTTATTTAATTAACTTCTTATTTAAAGATAAGGTTATACTAATACACTTATTCTACATTATTCCCATAACTTACGCTTTTGAGATAAATCAAAAGGTATGGCACAAACATGAAACAAATGAAAGAAGTAATGAAATTGAATACTTAATCATAATATGATGCTGTAATCTCAAGTCTAAATATTTTCCTGATTTAAGTATGGAAAAGGTTTTGTACACATTGGAATAAAGTAGGTATGATGGATTCTAATGAATGCCCATCCATACTAAACTATACCTATAATAATGGGGACGTCATTTTTGATGACAAGCACCATTTTGAAATATTTGAAGGCAAAAAGAAAGTTGTTGGTAGCGTTCATATAGATATTTTTCCTTTAAATATATTCCCAACTCTGCTTTCACTTAAAATATTTTGTCAAAATTTTCAGGCTGATTTTGGCTCTTGTGAGCTTTAACGGGTCAAAGAGGGTATGCTATCTCTTTCATTAGACATTTCACTGCATGAAAAACTGACACCTTTGTAAAACAATTACCTAATGAATTTGTTCACAATCTTATAGAAGACCACACAAATACTCATAAAAACAGCATTTTTCTTCTAGAAATATAATGAGTGTCAGCCACCATAGAATGAAATTGTTAAATATACAAAGATGAGGCATAGAAATGGCCCCTTCCGTATCATAGCCAAACAATTGGAAGCAATATCTTACTAAGCATTATATTTTCACATGCCACCAATCAAACAAAAGCACCATATATACATGTATATTGAACTTGAACAAAATTAACTTTTCCAGACAAATAACATTTTTTACTTCATTTGCCAAAACATCAAGAGTTGGCAGTTAATTTTACCATAAGACAAGATATCTTTTTAACAGACAGAGAATCTCCAAGAAAAAATTTGTACTTAATTTCAGTTCTTAATAACTGGTCCTTGTAACTACCATATGTTCCACTTATAATACTATTTTATGCTGGTTGCAGGTCTATTCAAGACAAGAAAAGAGTTTTTACAGGTTTTAGGGCAGAGAGGGAATTCACCTCATTAAAATGTTCACCCATTCATATTTAGAATGCCCAACATTTATAACTACCCTTATCAAATGTAGCTGAGACTTCCTAGGAAATACCAGGATTTTCCTAGAAAGATCCAAGGAATTCCATAGTGTTCCTAGCTTCTTTGATAAGAGTAGGTGTTGTTCCAAGTATGAACGATATAAGCAAATGAAGGAAAACTTAATAAGCTCAAAAGATCCGCCATCAAGCATGCTTAACAAAACCTGCCAAGTTGTAAATTAAATTACTAAAGAGATACATTACCTATTTAGTCCTGTGCCAACTCTCGGAACTGTGCGTTTCGGAGATGCCGGTGACCTTCCCCGACCTTCTTCCTTCTTAGGCTTCATGTTATTCACTAAAACAAATTCAATGTAACAATTCAAAACTTTCAAAATATCAAAAGTGAATCAATCATTGCATTTCAACACAGTATTCAGCATATTGCTTCAAATACCTTTCCCTATTTCTGAAAAGAAAAAAAACTCCTGTGAAATTTCATATTAACCATCAGTATTGTTTCATCCTAAAACATAACCAATCAATATGATGCATAAAATAAATTTAACTGTGATGAATGCATACTCTCAGAATTGAATTTGTTAATCTTCAAATAGCCTGAGTTATACAACATAAATTAAATCATATTTAAGTGATCCCACAAAAAATGTTTAACTTAGTGTGTAATGTTCAACTACTGAACAATGTGCATACCACACAATAATAGTGCACCACACTATAGAGACAAACAATATCTGTTCATTACTTATCAAAAAGGAGAGATATATTTATATAACAATGTCCCACCAATCCATACTGCACTAAACATGACTAGGAAAGAGGTATCTGGATAGAGGGAGTGGCAGCCAGTGATTGCAGCGCAAGCTTAACTAGCACCATCAGCAAACAGAGCTACAATACTTCTTGCTTATCCAAAAGATATCCTAGCTACACTCAGCAAGGTTTTAAAGCAATAAATTGTGGAGGGTGAGCTTTAATTCTCTTTGCGATTTGAGATCTGAAAGCATCCAGTCATTACAAACATTTTGATCTTTAAGTGTTTGGTACCATATACAGTTCAGGTCTGAAACCAGTCGCAAAACATGGCCAGAAATGAAATTTACCAAAATGTAAGATCACTCAAGGTTTTGATCAGAGGCATTGGAAAATTTAGTTTCATAATAAAATGTTTTTTTCTTCAAGGAAATGTGTTTTCAACACATGCTCTAAATTGTTTGACTTTCAGTAATGAAATGCTCATAGATGTGGAGAGGTCAAGGTCAGCCTAAAAATAGACCAAGGTCACCCCAAAATAGGTCAAGATCATCTTTTTTTTTTATCAAATATAGTAGTGGTCCTAAAATATTAAAATCTAAGGAACTCATTATCTAAGGACACATTTAATGAGAATCTAAAAAGTGAGTATTTTTCAAATTTCTGGTTCTGGTTCTTCAAAGATGTTTTAAAATGTCTCAAAATTTGGAAATTTGTAAGGATCCTATACACACCATGGTAATAAATGAATTGTAATAATCAACAGAGGCCTGGCACTGAAACATTCTTCAAATGCCAATATAAAATATGTGCAAGTATTGGCAGGGATTTGCGGGGATATAGCCACATGCAAGACAAGGTGCACCTGAGTTTCTGATTATTCTAGAGTTAGAGATCAATTGTTAGTACTCTACCCTAGTTCTATCCCCTACCTACTGTACTGTCCATCACACATAGACTAATATGGTCTGCCACTGATAGACAAACATATGGTCACTGCCAAATACACAAACATGGTATTGCCAATACATTGGTCAAAAACAGCATTTCAGATGGGCATAAATAAGGTCTACGAAATACACAGAAATGATATTGGCATAATACAGAAACAGTCTGTCATGTCGGCAAAACTTTGGTCAGAGTGCCACATTAACAGACATATGGTTTGCCAAAAATATCTATAAAAAAAGAATTGGCAAGGAACCTCACACGTAAAGATAATCGTATCTGTAAAACATCTACACAAACATTATGAAGATATTCACAACTATAGGGAGATCAAACAAGATCTTTCTGTCACTCTGGTCTTCATTTCAATAAAAATCATATATAAAGTATAAATACATAACATCAAACGGGGATGAGATCTACAAATCAAGGCAAGATACACTATGAACCCCGCTTGGAGGGTACATTTCAAAGATATGAGCAAACACACCAAAAAGATATCTAACTTCTAAGACAGAAAAAGAACATGCAGAGTAAGGAATAAATCTAGACAAATATTCAAGAAAATTCTAAAAATGCCCTTTCTACCCAAATTCTAGTAAAACCAACTTGTTCTAAAATCTAAAATACTGGTTGTACCTTTTTCTACCTGTTGTACCGTTACTATTGTACCTTTTCAATTATTCTCCAACAAAGATGCATTCACTTGTCCCAGAGTAATTTTATAAAAATCAATTTGATTTCTGTTGTAACAATTTAAACTGAATATTAAGATTTATGCCCCCATAACCTAAAGCATCAGCAAAAAATGAATGAAACCCAAATACACTCCCAAAATAATACTAATATAACTAATAATATAATTATAATAATATAATGATAAAATTCTCATAAATATGAACATAGTTTCTTCACATCACAGAGTATCAACTCCATATCAATTGAGTTAATATTTGCACTGGGATATTTCACAGATACACACTTAACCACCATGTCATCTTTCAGGATGGATATAGAAAGAAACTATATCAAATAAAACCTAAATACCAAATCATGAAAAAAGCAAATAGATTCCGTACCTTTAAGTAAAATGGAAGAAACTAAACTGCAGAATGAATTGAGATTAATTTACTTCATCATTGCTGTACTGCAGGTAGAATTTTAGTGTCCATTTATACAAACTTGCTCCTGTCAAAATACAGGCGAACTTGGATATGACGGACTCAATGGGACCAGGAAAATTGGTCTGTCATATGCAAAATCCGTCATATACATATGACACATACTTGATGTGCATGGGACTGGGACCAAGCATATCGTCCGTTATAGACAAAGGTCCATCGTACAGTGGTCCGTCATATCCAAGTTCACCTGTATAAAGAAAACCTTACTTATCTCAGACTTGCCGACCTCTAATTTTCACAGATCCCGGAACAAAAACTCTGGTCCCAAATCATTCCTATCTGCTGATAACATAACTTTGATTTCAGTTACTTCGGACACTTCTTCTTTGGGTTCCTATTTGTCTAAGGTAAGCAAGGTTTTCTGTATATCTAACGCAGTCTGACTCTCTAGCTTTGTATCAAATATCCTGCTTTCGTACCTTTGTATAGTCTTACATTCTGACATAATTTCCATTTACAGTACCTTTGTGAAGCATCAAAGTCTAAAAGCTAGTATTAAAAGCCCAATTACCTATAAAAGATTATAAAAGATAATAACTGTTGAAATTAAATTGAAGTGCCTGACTTTCCTCTAGTTCCTTATGATTTCATTTGTTTGTTTTTCACTCTTTGAAGATTCCTAAAGAGATTTGAGACATTCACCAAATGCAGTGTTTTAAAATGCATACAAGTGCGCAGAAAAAACAAGGGTTTAACGAGGGTTTGAATTGAAGTGCATGATAATTAGAGTAAATTCACAAACAGGCTAAGGATTTCAGAAATTAAACATATACAGGGTACTCAATTTTTTTGTGAAAAGTATGTAATACTTAAGTATTTCAGAAATTGACACATAGGGTGTTCAAGAATGAAATCTGTTTGATTTTTTTGTGGAAAAGTAAGTAGAACTTGAGATCAAGTGTTGTTTGTTTATGCAGACAGGCACCCCAAAGTACCTCTCCCATAAAAAGGGTTCTACCTTTAAAACGAAAAAAACTGGTGGAGGGTTCCGTTGGCATATAATCACCATCACACTCTCCCGCTGGTGTAAGACATCAAATTAAGGAAGAAAAAATTCAAAATGCAATATTAGTGAAATGCAATAAAAAGATAAGAGAACTAATAAAAATGGTTACATGAACTGATCCAAAATATGTATCTAGACCGAAGGGCATACTTCAACCTCCTACTTCTTCAGTCACAGGACATCTAGTGAGGAACTCACCTTTCATTGGCTATAATTTGTTACACACAAAAAAGTAGTCATTGAGAAATTACTCCTCGTGACCTTGTTATTTGTTCATGGTCACTGAGCAAGGGTCCTAAGTAATTCTAACCAAACCTAGAAGGGGTGTAAATCCCTGATAAATGACATAAGTAACCTCTCTTTACCAATCAGTAGCGTACTTTAAACCCATTTCATTATAACAATGCAACAGTTTGTGAAATTTCTGAAATATTTCATTTTGTTATCTTCATTTCACAATCCAATGTCATATCACAGCTAAAGACATCAAAATTAAGAGGATTCAGGAAATTTAGATTATCAAATCCCTTTGAAACCCATTACATTCAATAAGGAGGCTTTTTACTGATAGGACACCATTCTGAGATTAAGGCTAACTTCAATGTCATCAGTGTGGTGGATTTTAATGAATCATGTCCATGAAGTATGGGAAAGACATAGTACAGAAGGAAAAGGGGATTGTTGGGAATAGGATATCTAACTCATGAACATATCGCATACTGTAGTTCTACTTTTGGGCACTAGGGGGACGATGCCATTCCATGCATGGGAAACTTGAACTTTCGGGCAAATTCTGTGGCCCTCCAAACTCGCTTACCTTCAAATTTTGTGGAGCTACGCATACGCTTCTTACGGGCAGAGGTTGAAGTTTGCCCATCAAAACTACCTATAAGAATGCTCGACATATCTAGATCTAAAAGGGCAAATAAAAAGTAGAACATGTCCTTATAATGATATCTTAACTAAGGGACAAAGTAAAATATAAAAATATGAAAATATCGAAAATCAAAACTGACACCGAATAATGATAGTACAAATCATGAAAAAGTGACATCAAAATTTAATACTTTTTATATAATCAAAATAACAAAATGTGATGAACTGAATGTTGTCCTTGTGTGTCAAAGAACACTGGACAAAACCCTCTGAGGTAACCATGAAATGTGATGGCGTATTTCCAGGTAAGTTGCATACTAAGAAATACACCCTGGATGACAAACTGCAAACTGTAGGGGACTTTGAAGTATGAGATGCTTATATGTATATTGTGATAAACATGTTTTGTCCTCATTTCAGCTGTAATACAAATAGTATATCTCCAATCATTTTACAATCTAGGTAGGTTTTTTCTACATAATCTGGGTCTACAATGGTCATTAAAAAACATCATTTATATACATATATATATATATATATATATATATATATATATATATATATATATATATATATATATATATATATATATGTATATATATATATATATATATATATATATATATATATATATATATATACATATATATATATATATATATATATATATATGTGTGTGTGTGTGTTTTAGTCATAAAAAACAAGATTCGCACTGAAATCCTATGTAAAGCTAAATGGTAATCCAAACAGCAAATTAGAATCGAGGTCCAATAAGGTTACACTCCTAAGAGGTCCCAAATATGAGAATCTTAACATTTTAAAAGGGAGATCGATAAAATGTTAAGTGACCTATAATACACCATTCCAAACAATTAAGCCTACATATTAGATAAAACATGTTAAGTCAAGTCATTATGGAATAAAGAACAATGGGCACATTCACAAATTCACTGAACAATATACCATTTAGTATTACCTTTAGTATGGTAAAGCCAGTCAATGACAGAAACAATATACAATTTGTAGATGACACTAGCTTGTCAATACAAAAGTAGCAGAATAGCTTGTTTTTGAGGAATGTTTTGTGTTGAAACAATGACGTTTTTCCTCACATTTGGCTTGATGGGAATTTCCCGAATCTGATGTTGTGTGGATGATTGCATGGCTTAAGCTGATAAATTGCATAGGCAGCAAACAGCCAATCAAAACAGAGCTTCAGGGCAGCCGCTAAAATAAGCCGCCAAAGCCGCAGAGTCAAATAGCAATGAAATAAAGAACAGGGTATGTGTCATTCATATAACAAGCATATACCTCATACTCTTTTGACATATACAAGTCATTCAAGTTCGAGTGGAAAATATATATAAAGCAATTGTTTTGTCACAGAGGTGGATAAGAAAAATAGATTGTGGATCACTGTTTACCCTTGTGAGTCCAAAATGGAATTTTCCCCACAAATGCCTGATGCCAACTTGCAATTAGGATTATTGGCAAAAACAAAGTACCAGGTTGTTCATGTTGGACGATTTTATAAGATTTTGGTTCACCATAGTCATGTGACATATCCAATTAAGCTTTGAATCAAGCACAATTGCCTCACCTTTTAGCTATATGGCGGTCATTTTTTAGATTGGCAAGCCAGCCACTTCTTTAAATGCATTTGACCATCTCTCAGACACATATGTGTGCATGGTTCTCTCGGTCATGTGACCACGAGTGCATACACATGTGTGTGGCATTGGAAGGGTTTAATTTAAGTATGACAAAATCCTTGAACCTTTAAGTAGTAGAGACATTAGGATAACAATATGTCAAAATCTCACCCTTTCTGGGGACAGCCACTGAGTATTTAGGTCAGTTTTTTAGATGACAATTTTGTTCTTAGTTGCCTCTCAGTCAACCCTGTACAACATCGACTGACCTAAGGCACAGGAGAGGAATTCAAAGTACACTCCACTGACATTCATTTCCTTATTTTTTCCTTCACCTAAGCTTGTTACAACAATGTTACAATCTAAGAGTGTCCCTGCCCAGCTATCTCTAGTCCAGTTCCTTAGTCATTATCATAAATTTTGAATTGCTTGTAGGCAATCACTGCACTCACTTTCCTTCATCTTCCTCTGATTGGGAAACTAACTCAACTCCCCTCATACACTCAACTCATGAGGAAAGCTACTAGTTTCTTAGCATCTAAAGACGTCATTTTTGTATCATTATGATGCCCCGTTACTCAAGACTTGCTTTCAA
Source organism: Maea johnstoni (assembly GCA_963942565.1). Classification (NCBI taxonomy): domain Eukaryota; kingdom Metazoa; phylum Annelida; class Polychaeta; order Spionida; family Magelonidae; genus Maea; species Maea johnstoni. The sequence goes on from OZ012685.1 coordinate 4,146,831, forward strand.
TAAATAAAACGAATGATACTTCAGTTAAAGACTCAGATTTTATTTGATTGTTTCAAAAATATTCTGTTTATTAGAAGTCACACTAACTGATGCAACTTATATTATTAAAACAAATCTACAACGCCTGACCCAATGATTGAAAAAAAAATGTTTCATTGCTTCTAGGGCAATAAACGGATACTAAATAGAAATATAAAGCTACATAACTAAAAGTAAAGGTTGAAAAAATGACTGACAACACCAAGCAAATAATGAAGTTGACATGACAACTATAAGAAGAGTATGATGTAGGTCTATATCTATGAGAGTTTCTTATTGCTACTATTCTCAGGTATACACATTCCACAGGTATCTGTTGCTAAGCAACCAGTTGCTAAGCAACCAGAGTGACAGGAGTCGAAAAAACACAGACTTTTCTAGAGCAAACTTAAGAAAGCTGCCAACGCTGTGGACAAGAAAACGTCCAGGCAGCAGCCAATCAGCTGTCAGCAACCAGGAGAAGAAAATCAAACCAGAAGGAGACGAAACAACAGCAAGGAGGGAAGTCCTCGACACCCGTTACTTACAGATCTTCATGGCACCCATCTTTTTAGCGGGTGCCCGGCTCGCGCGCTCTTCCTCCGAGCTGGGGTGGGGAAGAAGGGACTGCCCAAATACCTGCGTGCTCGCTAGTAAATCAAAAACGACCAAAACCTTAAAATTCAAAAACGTCCACAGGCAAACCATACCTTTTCACTCTTTGGTATTCGAACGAGAAGTCAAAACTCCTTTTCACCCTCGTCTATACAACACCATTTCACTTGGTGCCAATCATTTACTTCTAATTCATCCCGACTTCTCTTGCACAGATCTACGAAATATACCTTCATTTATGTCACCTAAATATCACTTAACTACCACTTACTTTTCCTAACTTCTTTCGCCCTGATCTATGACATTATTTCAATTTGTCCCTTAATTATCACTTATTTACCATTCTGATCTTCCATACATATTCCCCATTGATCTAAAAGATATTCTTTGATTTGGACTCTCTTCTTCCCATTAATACCACTTATCTACTAGCATTTCTTCATAAGTGCAGAGGCTGTGCAAAGTGCTGCCACAACGATGATGCCGATATTGGTTGACACTTACACAGATATATAGAGTATATATTCTGTGATCAGTGCAGGTGTTGCTGTATGCAAGAATATGACCATATACTTAAATGCCACCCTCAGATAATATATAACAAATAAGCAATCATAATAACAGGTGATATGAAGAAGTGTCCTAAATAAATATATTTCATTTTGTGTTGTTTTGAAATTTGTGACTAAATAGTGAATATGATGGAAATAAATTGAAGGTGAGTTCTTTGGAGGTGGTTTGCTTACAATAAGAGTGAGTTTCTGATTGATATAAAAATAATCAAAAATAGCATTGCAAAGACAAAAAAAGACAATATCCACATAAATGGTTGATACAATTGGAATATAGTCAGTGATATTTCAAACAGAGTCTTTCCATAATTTTCAATTGATAAGTTTTGGTCTCTGCTGCTTAAGCTATGATGATAGTGTTGTGAATGAAATACTAATCGCACTTCCAAAGCAAACAAAGAGAAGAAAACTTGAAAATGAACTTTTATTTATTTTGTTTGCTTTACAGAGAGCAAAATTGTTATTCAGCTTGTGAAAGCTAAATAATGTGTAGATCTGTTAATTTGCATAAGCAGACCCTTCAAAATAATATCATCTGAATCAACCGACTAGATGATATGATTGAGGTTTAAACCAACATACATAAATGTAGTAAATTTTTCAAAAAAAGTGAAAATTTGTTCAAAGGAATATTAAGAGCCAAAATTTCACAAAGACGTTTTCCATGAAACTTATCCATCCAAAATCTTTTTATAGTATCAAACCACTTATGACATGCTTTTTGTAACTCTCATGAAAAAAATGAACATTTCTTGTTTATCAAGGCCAAGGGAGAGGGTGTTTTTGGTACCAAACCACCTCCAAAATGAAAGTAGTATTGGGCGATGGAACCAGTCCCAATGTACAATTCAACTGCTCTTAGTGGTCAGTAGAAATGGCCGGCAGCTGCAGTGGTCAATTCATGCAGTCAGCATCGTACTCAGGGCGACTGCACAAGATACAAGACAAGAGTCCGATGATCAAACAGCCACATGACACTAGAACAATAAGATGTGGTGTAACTGATATACCCTTAGTCTTATCATCACTCCACACAACCTCACTTTCCTCCTCCTCCTCTTCATCCTCCTCATCATCATCATCATCTGGTTCTCCGTAATGAAAAGCTATGTTTTCATTGGAAGAGTTATAAGATACTTCTCTCATGGGTGAGGCTTTTTGTTTAGAGAAAGCTGTTATGTATAGAGAGAAAACACCCGTTATCACGGCTGGTTATGGAGAAAAGGCACAGGGAACCGTTAGCCTAAGCTAATGCAATGTCAAGGTCAGTTGGGGAGCCAATCAAAAGCTAGAATCACAAAATCTACAAATCTCAAGAGAAATCACTGAAAACCTGTGAGGAGTAAAAATTATTCAAGTTATGAAAAAATCAAACTCTTTGTCATTGGGGTTTGAATTTCACATGACTGCTCCAAATGATTAAGAAAATCAAACTATTAGTTGAGGGATTTTGCAGCGGCATTTTTTGTTTACCATATCCGTTGAGATCTACTGCATCAAAATAAGCATCTGAAGCCTCCATGAGTTCAAGACACACAGCTGAAGAAGCATAGAGAGAAGAAGCTTGCAAAGAAAGGCATAGGCAAAGCGCTAATGTGTGTCTCCCCCTAAAATGCTAGGCTGAGGTTGAGTCAAACCTCATCATGATGATACAATAGCATAAACGAAAAATGTAATAGCATTAAGGATAGAAAGTTCTCCCCAAGAATATATAATCACATTGGATACTAATAGCGTTGAAAGAACCTGGAAGTAAAAGGGCTTAGGAAAGCTGTAACGTAAAATAAATTATGCAAAACAAAAATATATGCAAATGATCAGATGCAAAAAAGCAGAGGATCTACCATTAAGAAGCATGTCAAAATTTTGTTTAAGCAAAATTATATTGCAGTTAGTCTATTGCTTTCGAATAGTAACGATCAAAATTGTTTAGTACCAACATATATGGTGAAGTGTGTCTAACATTTTCCATGCCACAAGATACTTTGGCAATTATAAACGGAAGTACCTAGTTTTTCAATACAGACAATGAAAATCAAATTGTATTCAGTATTTGGGAAACTCTGTCGTGGGACATACTTTCAGGGCATGTCCTAATGGACCAACTGGACTTGCATTAGCATACGCCATTGAGTACATAACCATAAACTAATCAAACTAGGCTTTCACCACAAGTCGGAAAAAGGATATTCTATCTAAAGGAGAGAATCATGCACTCTCAGAGTTGTAGGAGGATTTCAAAAATTACAAGTTTTCATAATGATATCAGTAGTATTGCACTTTAAGGAAAAAGCTTGAAAAGTATACATCATCAATTAAGGTAAAACAAGCACCTATTAATCATATGGCACATTAGTTCTGTATAATTCAATTATAAATCATTTGTTGAGTGATTGAAATATGCCAAAAGGACTTTTTTATCATGTATCATTGAATTTTGGCCATATACACATTGTTATGTTTAAGGGGCAAATATGATATTTGTCACTCAATGTGCAATTCCGCAGGACCATAATTGAAACTTGCAAAGCTGAGATCTTCCTGTAAAATCTAATGATAGCATAAGATGTAATTCATTTCTTCAAACTATGGTTAAAATGCATGACACACATTCAAACATGCACACAGATTAGGGGAGTGGGAACAGAAGCTAGCATTCCTAGGGAAACTATGACTGAAATAATAATATTTTACATGAGATTGTCAATACCCTAAAAGAATACTGTTAAAAAAATAGTCATTGAATAAATATAGCAAAAATAGAAATTTGGGTGTAACATTGTTACAGTAATGACAACTTTTAACTTTTCCGATAAAACTTTGCAAATATTGCGAATAATTCTGAATTGGAAGTATATACATGGGATTGTGTGGATTCTTATAAATAAATGTTTATAAACACAAATATAGTACAAAAAATCCTTTTCATTACCACAAAATTATCAAAATGTTTCAGAGGGCATTTTGAAAAAGTCCATGTTTTCTACTTCTCTGTGTAATATAATGAACGAGCCCAGCTTCTCTTGGGAAGTTTGCTTTCATTAGGTGCTGCCATCTATGGACAAACATAAGAACTAACAACATAGGTGAGTTTCTATCTGGGATGTGTCAATGAAGATTTGTTCTTAAGTTACACTGGTGCCCACAGACGCAAACCATACTAGACTGGGGATTTACAGACTAAATGCTTTTGGAATAGATGTATATAGCTGTCGAACAAGCTTTTTAGCTGATTTCTCTGTTATAAATCAACCTAGGAAAATATCACTTTCCTGATGGCTGAGATAGTTTTTACATTTTGAGCAATTTTACATTTTTAATTCATACTTAACATTGATGAAATCGACAAATTAAGTTTCAGAACATAATTATCATGGATTGGAAGAATCTTTACATACTTAAAATTGAGGATTATTTTTCCTTATCTCAGAATCTTTTAAATGCTTATCTCTGTAATTAAAATGAATAAGATATTTACAAAACCACCATTCTGCAAATCTATACCAGCAATACTGAATCTAAAATAGAAATCATTGTGAAGCTTTGTTCAAGAGCCCTTTAAACAACCCATAGTCTGGAGACTGACATACAAGGGTATTGCTAACCATTGAATAGTGGTACACCCAAAACTAAACTGAGTGGGGGAGGGGGGAAGTATGTGGTATTTCTACTCTGCTGAGGGAAGACGCTCAGTTCACTCAGCAGTGGATCGAGTGGAAAGGAAATCATACAGAGTGTAATGGAAGATGGGGCTACAATACCTAGGACTGCTGTGGCTCCCTTTCGGAACAGTTTCACTGTTTAATCAATAGAAGGCGATGTTAGTATCCAAACAACAGGGAGGATCACAGTGGTGGTGGTGGTCGTGGTGGCAGCATCCAGCAAACAGATTAGTAACTTCAGGTACAGGTCAATTCATCTCTTAGTACACACTTCTAATTTGAAGATAGCTATATATATATATATATATATATATATATATATATATATATATATATATATATATATATATATATATATATATATATATATATATATATATATATATATATATACATTCTGATGACAATGACAATCATTTATAACCTTTTCACAATACACTCGTGTACTATGTGTACTCCTTTAAGAAGTGTGTACTATTAAATACATGATTAATGATATGGATCACTCTTAGTTTCAAACCGGGTCATGCTCATGACTAAGCATAATACTGAAACCTTATTATGCATTGTGGAATATAGGGAATATCCATTTTTTTAAATGAATATAACATTTCTTTTTGCTTAGATGACTATTGGGCAGTAAAAATTTCAATATCAATATTAGATAGAATGGTTTATGTGTGTATGAGGTTTGAATACTTTGAAAATGTGCTAAGGTTAGCATTTAAGCTCAAAGTTACAGATGTTGGATATTATTATTTTTAAGAAGGAAGCCAATAAAATCATAGATTGGGTTCTTAGTAGTTACAATAACGTCATCAAATTATATCAAAATAGACCAATGGCTCTAGGAATTGATCAATAGTTATTCCGAAACTTATGAAAAACAAGGCTTTATCATGCCCATATAAGAGCAAGGGAACAGCATAGACAATTTAAAAATCATTTCAATAAAGAATCTTATTTCTCAATATTAAATACTGCTATTTTTTGAGATATGACTGCCACAAATGGAAAGCTCATACTGTTCATGTAAATTAATGTGTGTTTCCCCTATTTAAGACGCCTAAAACCATGCAAGGTATAGACTATAGCCTAGGGGTTCTCAGGGACTACGAGTCACATGTGGTGCATTCTAGACCAATGGGCAAACTACACAATAATTGTGTCACATATTGTTAAAGTTCAAGCAGCATGCAATTAAGTAAAACTACTCATTACGATCAAAATGCAGAGTAGACACAGTGGTCATACGTAACACAGGCTTTACAAATCCATAGCAGGGTAACTCAAAATACAGGAGAGGGGGGGGGGGGGTACTTAAGGGGGATGGAGAGCAGGATCATAAAAGAGGATTCAAAAGGATTGAAATAATATGCCTGCTCTCGTAAATAATATTCACCCTTAAGTATCAAATGCAACTAGACTAATCTGTAGGAAGGTTTCTAGTCAAAATCCTGTTTTGGTCACATTCCACAAAAAGACACTATAAAGAGAGGGAGGGTGTTGGATGGGGGGGGGGGGGGGGGTTGGATGGAGGGGGTAGCGGAATGTGGTGATAGGATACAATTTGTGTGGCAGGTAGTCAAGAATCAGACCTTGCAAAATGCAATGATTTAGCTGGGTAATATCCAGCCTTAGCATATAACTGATTTAATTTCGGTGCAATGATAAAAAGATACCCATTTTATTTCATTCAAAGACGCCTTTAGTTCAAAAATACAATGCCAAAAACAAATAAATGGATATGAATTCAGTTCATTCATCAAAGTTCCTCCTGTAATGGTGCATAAGCAAATGAAAAACAAGCGATACAAACATCACATCAAAAGACTGTGATAAGCCAAAAGAATGCAGTATTTACCTATTTCAACAAAATTCAGGGATTTAAAAAAATTGAGAAAATTCATAACTCTGAACTGCTTTGAGGCTAACAAACCAACAGATGGCAAAAAACAGAATTTATTTTTTCAATTGTTCCATCTTATAATTCCAATTTTATAAGTGCCTCTCTACTTGATACATCCACTCAACGTTATTCATTAAAATAATTTTGCAGGATTTCACCTCATATAAAATAAAATGCAAAAATAACCATTGTAGTTGTCAGCCAGATAACTAGGGGGCAGAGAGGATGGTTGGGAGGAGGGGAGGAGGAATATGAAAGAAAATCAAAGGGTAAACATCTATGATAAACTATGAAAAAAACACTTAATGTTCCATCATGCAGTTATAAAACATACATCAAAGACAACATTCAAAGCACAACCACGAAGCCAATCAAAAAGCAGCAATTAAGCATTGTGTGCTATATTGTTGTGCCCATATATGGTCATAATTAATCATTTGGTGCTATATCTTTGTGCCCATATATGGTCATAATTAATCATTGCGTGCTATATCTTTGTGCCCATATATGGTCATAATTAAGCATTGTGTGCTATATCTTTGTACCCATTTATGGTCATAATTTAGCATTGTGTGCTATATCTTTGTACCCATATATGGTCATGCTGTACGGGTGCAGTGCGTTGTGTGGTACCTAAGGGTGGTGAGGGTGCATGTGACCTTGTGCACATACTTACATGATCTGCAGCGACACTTTTTGATGGCGCGAACATCCGTGACATCTTCGTGACAGGCTTTACAATAGTAGCAGGCCCTGAAAAATATTGAAAAAACATTCACTAAATGCAAAATTCTGGGACAGTATTACTTAGGAAAAATTAACAATATTTAAGATGATCTGCAGCAACTATCCTTCAACTATTTGCAAAATCATTTTTAATTCCAAAGTTAATGTCATACGTATCACAGTCTATTCACAGATCCTGCCAACCATTCCAGGAGGATCTCATAAGCATAAACAAATTTGTGTCCTGATAGTGAATGTTCAGCATAATTGCACAGGCTCATAGCAAAAGACAATCATAATGTACCCGTACAGGCATCATATAGCGGGTCTGTATGGCTGTTGTACAACACTTGTATATGATTGTCAATTTTTTCCTGCATATTTTCTTGCTTTCATGTAGTGATGTCCAGGTAGCAGTTAAGTCATTATTTTTAGTATTGGTTTAACATATCTTAAATAATACCATATTCCATAGTTTTTCATTTAAATATCAATATTTGGTATTGTATCGAGCACAAGTACCAATCCCTCTTCCTAAATTTGTTTACCTTTTGACCTCGTCGGCCGACTGTGCGATGAAGAAGCCCTGCGTGCCCTGTTCTATCTTGACGTTGGGTCCGGGGTTGATGGCGATACAACTCTCGCTGCCGTCATCACTTCTCGCCTCTATAGCGATCAGCAGCAACTTCAGCTTCACAAAACACATCCTGAAACCAACAAATAAAACAAAATCAGCAAAAATGAGCATCAAAGCTATCCGAAAAGAGGCTGAGGGCCCAAAAGTTAAATGGGCCCACGGTGATGCAGTAGAAATGCCTCCTGTAAAAAGACATTATTCCCTGAAAATGTATCTAGGAATATTTGTCTGGACCTAGGCTACCTTTGGCAAAGAATTTGAGAATGATTTCACAAAATATTTGAAGGAGAGCTCTTGGCAATATTTTAATTAACATTTCGTCTAGGGATTAATGTTGAATACACTAACAAAGTATATTCTTAATAGATATGACAATTCACTGTCATTATTTAAAGTTCATTCATTCAATTTCCATTCTATTAATTTACCATCATTCGATCCTCAGATATCTTCAATGTAAGGCAGGAATTGCAAAAATGGCTAATAAATTTCAAATTAGTTTTTTTTCTCGCAAAATGATTGAAAATTCTAAGAATTTCCTTAATAAGGCTTCAGAAATGTAATGTACATAATAGAAATGACTCACTCTGCAGCTTGGGGGAAGGTCATCCCTGCGAAGGCGGGGGAGAGGTACTCCGTGTACATTTCCATTCCTGTTCCTCTCAGGTAATCATTCTGCCACGGGAGCATGTCTGGAGACTAAAAGACCAGCAAAATATGTGAGAAACAGTGTCAACTACTACCTGCAACTACTACCTGCAAACAATCTATCACAATATTAGAGAAGAACATCATATGGGAGGATATTACAGAGGTAGATTGAGTGTTGGAAGGAAGGAAAGAGAAACATAACTAAAGCCATATAAAGGACTTCAGGGAATCAATAGTAATTCCCATCACCCTTTTTAACCCATTAGTGCTGAAGAGCTCCTCCAGGAATTGTCGTCTGGAGCTAAGATACTTTTGACATAACTTTAACGATTGAGAATGAATTACAAAAAATTTGAAGGAGGAGCTGTCGGTAATGTTCTCACTAACATTTCTCCATGGAATATTTTCCTCACTATACTTTTGCCATCAAGATTTCATCAAAATTGTCAGGCCCAGTTTTTGGCTGCTGTGGGCATTGATGGGTTAATCATAGTTCTTCAGAGACTGATGCCTTGGCTTCAATAGAATAAGAAGGAAAGGAGATAGGTAGGAATTCCAACGTCAAAATTTGAATGATCTTCAAAGGATTTCAGAGTATTGCTATTAACCTATGCTGTTACCTTTGATGAACCATAAATGTATATATATATATATATATATATATATATATATATATATATATATATATATATATATATATATATATATATATATATATATATACATATATATAATTTATGAAAAAGCCTATGAAGGGTGAGATTGCCAGTAAATATCTACTGCAAGTAGGACAACATTCTGTAAGAGGTCTATGTGCTATTCATAACCTACTGGACAAACTGCTTACATATAAACATAGATAAATGGTAAAACAGTACCTGAAAAGTTAAAATTACGCAATTAGGCAATAGAATTGATAAAATATTCATTTCGTATAGCAAGTTTTGCCCTTGGGCCTGGATGGACTGTCATGTAATGTATATTGTAACTAACACCAGGTTTTTATATGGATATTTCTGGGAGCTAAAGCTTACTAAAACAATGGATAACATATCACAGGTACGTACATTGATGCTATCCTTATAGACAGGTGAGATAATTAATAAACAGGTGAAATAGCTGCAGTAAACCAAGTGTAATTTCTCAACCACTTTGGCAACCATGAAGACAGAAACTGTGATCTCAGGTCAAATGAAGCTGGGAATACCCAAGAATTTCTAGGACAATGCTAGGAAAATGCACTAATTGCATGGGGTGTTCCAGCTCCATTTGTAAAGGATAGGGTAATCCTTTTTCCTTTTTCAACTTGTCCATTATTTTGAGTGAAATTGCTAGTCAAAATAGAAATATTATCCAATCGTTGCCACAAATCTATTTTCATAACAATGTTTAAACTGTTATTAATGTTCCAGACTAAAGAGAGCACCTACTGATCAGATGCATAATACTACATAACCTAAAAACTGTAATTTTGATTCTTTAATTTCACAATGCAAAGCTTCTTCGAATATGTCATTATGTGCAATTTCTGAAGGAATATTAATACTTATTACATATGATTTCAGTAAGGCAATTGGTTTTTGACAGCTTTTTCCCCTTCACTCCTTCTTACCAATGACTCTAAATATGTTCCTTTTCTCAAAACTATTATCCTTACTTCATCTCTGTTTCATCTCTCATTCCAATCAGAACAAATCAAAAGCTCATTATCACATTTAGTTGAAGGTACCTCAATTTTTATAGCAAATTGAAAATATTCTATTAAACCTGATCTAGTGTTTAGAAATGTTCACAAAAATAAACCTTATAAATCATCAATAAAACATCTCATCTTTTTCATATTACACAAATATCGAACTGTATTACTAGTTTGCCTAACAATCAAGAGATATGATGGAGCAGTTTCGTGCCTGGAATAGGAATGTGTGAGATGACAAGGTGAAGTAAGGTCTACCTAGAGCAAGCAATCAGTAACTTTTCTAGTAGTAACATGTGCTATGGTCTCTAGTCTAAGGCACACAATAGGCTATCATAAGCATTGTCTGATTCAAATATTTTGACAATATGATGTTGTGATAAATTAGTTTGAATTTAGCAGACAATCAACCTCTGTATTATAAACATCCTCATAGTACTGTATAATCACCTGATGGGTACCTGAATGAAAGGGGTGACTTCCCTACTTAATAGAAAACATCAGAGAGCTGAGGTCAAGTTAGACTTCAAAGATCAAAGGGAATGCATTTATTATATCCCAGTTGATGACATCCACTGATTCTAACCATTAGCTATCAGAGCTATTCCCATAATAGAGTTAATGAGAACTTTCAAAGTGGAGCCCTGGCATGTGTATATTTCATGAGTCATACTCTGTGAGTTATGAGTCACATTCTGTGAGTTATGAGTCACATTCTGTGAGTTATGAGTCATATTCTGTGAGTTATGAATCATATTCTGTGAGTTATGAGTCACATTCTGTGAGTTATGAATCATATTCTGTGAGTTATGAGTCACATTCTGTGAGTTATGAGTCATATTCTGTGAGTTATGAGTCACATTCTGTGAGTTATGAGTCATATTCTGTGAGTTATGAGTCACATTCTGTGAGTTATGAGTCATATTCTGTGAGTTATGAGTCATATTCTGTGAGTTATGAGTCACATTCTGTGAGTTATGAGTCATATTCTGTGAGTTATGAGTCACATTCTGTGAGTTATGGGTCATATTCTGTGAGTTATGAGTCATATTCTGTGAGTTATGAGTCATAGTCTGTGAGTTATGAATCACATTCTGTGAGTTATGAGTCATATTCTGTGAGTCATGAGTCATATTCTGTGAGTTATGAGTCACATTCTGTGAGTTATGAGTCACATTCTGTGAGTTATGAGTCATATTCTGTGAGTTATGAGTCACATTCTGTGAGTTATGAGTCATATTCTGTGTGTGTTATATAGGTCATACCCAGTGAAATGAGTCACACTCAGTGTTTTATGAGTCGTACCCAGTGAGATGAGTCACACTCTGTGTGTTATGAGTCGTACCCGGTGAGATGAGTCACACTCTGTGTGTTATGAGTCATATTCTGTGTGTGTTATATAGGTCATACCCAGTGAAATGAGTCACACTCTGTGTGTTATGAGTCGTACCCAGTGAGATGAGTCACACTCTGTGTGTTGTGAGTCATATTCTGTGTGTGTTATATAGGTCATACCCAGTGAAATGAGTCACACTCTGTGTGTTATGAGTCGTACCCAGTGAAATGAGTCACACTCTGTGTGTTATTAGTCGTACCCAGTGAGATGAGTCATACTCTGTGTGTAATGAGTCATACCCAGTGTCATACTTTGTGTTATGAGTCATATCGAGTGAGATGAGTGATACTCTATGAGTCATACTCTGAGTGTGTCATGAGTCATTCTCTAAGTGTGTTATGAGTCACACTCTGTGACATACTCTGAGTGTACATAGTAATGCCCTGTGAGATGAGTCATACTTAGAGTGTTTCATGAGTCATTCACTCTGAGCCTTGATTCATACTCTGAGCAAATAACTGTGTAATAAGTCATACCCCTTGAACGAGTCATACTCTGAGTGTGCTATGTGACATACTTATAGAGGCACACTCTATAAAGTATGCTTCATATTCTCTGTTATGAGTCATACTCCATTACTTATGAGTTGAACTCTTACTGCGCTATGACTTATTCCCTAAGTGTGTTTTGAACAATTCTCTAAGTATCCAACAAGTCATTTTCTGTGATTTACATGATTCATACCCTGAGATTTAAACCAGATTACTCTGTGAGTCATACTATGTGAATGTGTCATGCTCTAAAATCATGACCAAAATAAGGGGGCAAGGATTATATAAATACATGTAGCTATAAAAAAAGCTTCAGGTTTTGACAATAAAAGCAAAACTATTTACATGCAGGATGTATTTATCATGGATGGAAGCTTAAAGTTTAATATAAAATCAATTATCTATGAGTAAGAAATAGAAAGATATTGGAATTGGGTTGAATTTTTGGAGCAAGAATTAGTAACAAAATTGCAAAAAAGCAATGCTCGGAAAATAAAGTTTTTTTATATTCTTTAAAGCTAGGCAGAGCTCGTGAAAATCAAATCATCTTTAACTTCTACACATCTGAATAGTATCACTCGAATGCACATACTTAAATCAAAATAAACTAAGAAAATTGTTGTATGCGTAAAAGATCACATTAACTGATCAAAGATTCATTTTTTGTAAAATATGCATAGTAAGCAATTCATCTACTAATGAAGCAACCATTCATATAGCATTAAAATCAGAAGTTTTGTAGGCAAAAGATTTTTTTGGCTATTTCTTGAGAACAAGAGGCATAAAAATGAATGAATCCTGTACCTTCAGACCAAGCGCTTTATGAGCTGGTAAAGGGATTAAGATCTTCCCGGTCAGGGCAAGAGAACTCACGTTACAATTCCAACAAGAGCTGTTCTGCGGCAACAGATGCAACCCATAAGTCACATATACAAATATATATATATATATATATATATATATATATATATATATATATATATATATATATATATATATATATATATATATATATATATATATATATATATATCATTCCTTAAGAGTAAAATTGACCAGTCAAGGCCTAGGTCATACCACATCTGTTTCAGATTTTGATAATAATCATAATGTACATATACAAATATTTTTCTTTAAATTGTTAGCTACCTTGTAGAGTGTTTCTATAAAATGGAGTATATTGTACCTATATGTTAATAGGTATGAGAAGAATTGTATAATATGGTAACAATAAACGCTAACTGGAAATGTTACTTCCATTAGGATAAGAGAAAATGTAAAAGGGGAGAAACATTTACAATTAATCACCTTATTGCGAGATTATTGCATGCATGGAAAATTAAAATCAATCTACTGAGGGTTAGTTTCTCTAAAAATTAATAAATTATTTTTAATGAATGCGCTAATTGCCGCAGTCTCATGCCGTGCTGACTGATGAATTCTGGGATAGCCAAGGAGACCACGGTTTGGGAGAGGGTCACAGAGCATCATGATTGGTGAACAAATACATTTGTCACAATTCTTGTGCCACAAACTTGTACAATGTTGGAAAATACCTATCACAGTCTATCCACACTGGTAGCAACCTTCGCCAAACTGATACAAAGATAAACATTTTACAACAATAATTAAATACGAAATATAAAGGAAACTGAAAAAAAATAGGACTAGATTTTAGTTTTAAACTTTAGGGGGAGGGAGTGGATTACTAAGTATATCATCAATGATTAAAAGCTTCAAAATAATCTAGTCAAATTGGTCATTTTCATGGCTGTAAGATATCAAAGTGGAAAAAAACAAGGAAAAGTGTTTAAAAAGTATATGAATTAACAATGTGTTATGAAACTTAAGTGAATATATGTAATGTTCTGCGAAGTGTTTTTTAAAAATCGTTTTTGTACATTATTTTTCCTTGCATATTATCTTTCTTTGTATTAGTGTTGATGGTTGCCACCAGAGGGGGTATGGTATACTGCTGGTAAGTGGCCACACATGTGATGAAGGCATTTCATGTTATGTGGCACACAAACCCCTGCGTGAGAGTGAGTGAGACTTCGAGATAACATCCTAAGTTCATTACTTTCCTCTTCTCTACATTTGTATCACATGTCAAAGTGCAGTGACTGACTGCAAAGGACTGGCATGATGCACATATGTCACAGATCTAAACCAGTGCCTGAGAAGCAATATCACACATACAGATAGTAATGCAAGACCAAGGAATTTATTGTCACTAGCATCCTCATGTTAAGGTGGCTTATGAGATAATCTGTGAATATACCGTAGGGTCCTTTTGAGATTTTCTCATATTTCAAAGCCAACTTTTTTTCCTCTTATATCATTCAACTGTGACTGTGGACTGGTCCCCGTTCACAATTTGTGGATAGGAGCTTAGTTTGAAAACACTGGGCATGTTTGTTTGTTTTTTCATGTTTCTACCCAGAATTCTTACACCTCTTGGCAGGGTAACTGCTTATTGTATTATACAGGAAAATTTTTGACCAAAATGTTTCAAACCTGAGGAAAATAAATCTATTGGTTGAAATATAGTTTCAAAAAATTCATACACATTGTGTACACTAAAATTAATGATTGCCCATTTTTGATTTTTGGCATATTTTTACTCATAAAACATAGACTGTATGGTCTATTATTGCACCAAATTAGGAAGTTTGTTTTGGTTTTGGATACCATTTGTGTTAATCTAATTAGATATTGAATATTTGAATTAAAATCAACTTTAACAATTATCAAACTGAAAGCATGCAGTGGGTACACTAATATCATAACTAATAGGTGTACTTTTACCACTGATAAATTGTGTGGCAAAAATATAATTGTGTGATACCACCTAGACGGCACTGGCCTAAACCTGTGGCTAGTGCTTTAATAAATATATATATATATATATATATATATATATATATATATATATATATATATATATATATATATATATATATATATATATATATATATATATATATATATATATAATTATATATATATATATATATATATATATATATAAATATATATATATATATATATATATATACATATATATGTATATATATTTGAATATATATATATATATATATATATATATATATATATATATATATATATATATATATATATATATATATATATATATATATATATATATATAAATATATATACATGTCAAGTGGAAAGTAGCATGAAGTCTTGGTATCCGTGTCTTCGAGACACACCACGCAACACACACTGTGAACCATCCTTCCAAATAAGGCATGACATTGGCGTGTGGCCAGCCTGTGAGGAGGAATCCATGGCTGTTTTAACCTAGCACACTTTACCTTGATCCAGATCTGGCTCTCCTCCTGCTGTTGGTCACAATAGGGTGTGGTCAGAAGAGGAAGAGGTCATTCAGACATGCCCACAGACAACTAACACTCTAATGCGCTGACAGTCAAACCCACGGACCACTGAGGGACCACACTAGCAAAAACCACATCATTCAAACGTTGATTTCCCCTAACCAAATGAAGCATGGAATACCAAGGAAATTTCTTTGGAAAATCCAAAAATTTCCTAGGAAGTCTCAGCTTCATTCAGTAAGGGTGTAGCTTTTGATAAATAGAAGAGGTATAATCAAAAACAGTCTTATATAATCATGATATATATATATATATATATATATATATATATATATATATATATATATATATATATATATATATATATATATATATATATATATATATATATATATATATATATATGAATGTCACCTGGGGTCATTTCTAGTCAGTCTTAATAGACAGGTGGACTCTCTCAACAGGTGGTCTCCTACGTAGATTTGACTGTACTATCAATACTGATATTCCCTTACCAAATGTACCTGAGACTTTCCAGGACATTTTGCGATTTTCCAAGAAAATTCCTAGATCATCACAAACTTTATTTGGTAAGGGATGATACTACTACTTCAGTACTGATATGCAAATTTCCAGGAAGAGGGGGTTTGTTGATTAGACAAATGACTGGGCCTGAATGCTAAAACGTCATGGACATTTTGCAAACAACCTTCATACCAAAGGAACAACGCATGGTAATTTTCATCATTCAGAAATTGTCTAGTTATTATAGGTATAATAGAATAGGTAGGTGATAGAGCAAACCAGGTTGAACATTTGTTTAAAAAATCGTCTGATCACAAAACAGGAATTACATATCATTACTGAACAACTACTACTAGTTCTACTTCTACTACAGCTTCTACTACTACTACTACTACTACTACTACTACTACTACTACTACTACTACTACTACTACTACTACTACTACTACTACTACTACTAAAGCAACAGATATCAATATTAATATTCTTAAATGGTGGGAAATTAAGGAAATTAATTTTGACATGAATGAATAGTCAACATGAATGTTCAAAGAGTTTTATAGATAAAGAGAGCAAATGGAAATTTTTGATATCTTCTATAATAGAAAACGATTGTTGATATAAATCAAGTTATATCATGTAAACATGTATCATTTTTTACAAAATTGGTAGAGGTAAGTGAGAAAAGAAGAGGAATAGGCAGTAAAAAGTCTAGATACAACAGATAAAGAAGTAGTTTGGGAAGAAAAAGCAGTAAAAAGACATGAAAATACAGACTGATAGAGGTATAGATGTATTACCAATACATTAAGAACAAAATATCTTTTATATTGGCATATGCCTTTCTTTCTAATTTTACCATAAATGCAAACAATTTGTATAAAGAGCCTTTTATGAATAGCATATGATGCAACTCTTTTCTCATTAAAAGTTAAGTTATTTTCCAAATGATCTATGTTTAGAATTTAATTCCATCACAGTCTCAAACTATCTTGGCATAGGGAGTGGCACTTGAATAGAGGAAAAATATCCTAATTTCAGTTTGATCTTCCAAGTTTCCCAACACTTGATAAACTGCAAGATGCTGGGTTAGTGGAGCATGCATTACAAGACATACACCAAAATATCAACTGCGTAATGGCTCACAGACATCTTGCATTCTACATCTCAGGAGGACCAGTAATAGTTGGTGGACACAACCAATAGCACTTCAGTTTCAGGAGTAGTCTATTGAGAAATACAATACCACCTCCTACTTTTGAAGATACAGTACTATTGTAAACATGAAGATACATTAGAACTGTTGCACATATATTAATTTTAAGAAACAAATTACAGGCTTAGTTATTCAAAAAAAAAAGAAGATATTTTAAGCTATTTTTCAAATGATTTTTTTCGATTTTTTTTTTAAAGTTCAAAATACAATTTGTGTTCATTTGAAACATTCAAAACTGAATAGATGCAACTAGGGGTTACAAGATGTAGAAGCAATGCGTATGAGTTCAAAACAACAACTGAGTGACTAGCATCTATAAAGTCACAGGGGAATATAATCAAAAGTCAATCTTCCAATTCCTTATTAACAGAAAACCTTAATCACTATATGCTGAATGTAAAACCAGAAGCTAATATGTTGTGAGAAATGATAGATTATCTATAATTTCAAAGAAAAAGTGGAAACTGATGTGAAATAATTGCATTCCCTGGTGGCATTATAATGAAGTCACATAACCATATATGGCCCTCATTTGCATACAATGTCCTGCTTTCCTCGTTGCTGATTGGCTGAAACCAACTCTACAACTACAAGGCCAAACAACTGCATACATTAAAGTATGGTTTTTAATTCTTGAAGAAAAGGACAACTAATATGAATCTGTTTAGCACTGTTCCTTAAAACCAACATAGCAAGAATTAAAGCTAATTCTAAAACCACCATGATAAATGCTAATTGTTCTATAAATTTCAATAAACCAGAATTCACTGAAAAAGATATCATGAATGTTTTGAATTATGATAACTATATATGCATGTTTCATATATTTCTAAATATTTCCTACAAGCTCATTTCTTTCAGGTAGGGGAAAGTGATTTAAAATAACAATAAACACTATGCCTAGGGATTCAAGTGAAATGTGGGGTAGTTAAACTGCATCATCAAAATTTGTAAAAAAGCTGCTACCATTAGGAAATAAAGTATAAAAGTCTAAATATTCTTTGAGGATAACATCAACTAAAAGATACTTCCCAAAAGATATTTGACTTGTTTATAAGAATTACCACTATGAGTTGAAATAATGACAGTTGTTTGGCCTTTCTGTATAAATGGTAACTTGAAAAAATGTTAGCGAGTTAGCAGCTCTAGTACTAAGGTTCTACACTAGGGGACAGCACTAAGGGGGTGGGGGAGGGTATTTGTTAGAAACTATTCTGAGCTGCCAATTTGCATTCATAGCGATAGAATATATAAGAATATCTGTGGGATATTTTAACCCATTTATTACCAGAGCTCCCAGAAAATAGTATGACAAATTGCATACACCAATCTCATAAAGTCAGAACCAAATCAGTAAATCTGAAAGAAAATTCTCTTTCATCTTATTTTCTTCTGATAAGTTTGCATTATAATATGAAATTTTAGGAATTCAAAAAAATATCATAGATAACTTGTCAGAAAGTCTGAAAGCTGTATGCAAAGTGAAAAGTTGACCTAACAAAGTAACTTGAAAATGAGAACATTCATTATAAAAACAGGCCAAGAACAATGATGTCATTCCAGTGTTACATCTCTCGAGTGCAGCAAAACAGGGGTTGCCATTGCGGAATTGCTGTGCAAGCAGCAGCCTTGCGCCAAGGACTTATAGAAGAAAACTGGTAAAAAAGCAGGGGAAAATTGAAATAAAAGTAAATTTAAACTGCATCAAAACCTAACTGGAAAGGTTCCCTGAATAGGCTTATGTTTTTTTCTGATACTATCACAATATATGAATAACTATTGAATTTCAAAAATCCCATCTTGCTACCTTTCAAGTGGTGCTAGTAATTGAGGAACTTGTACCAAATAATTAACCCAGGGAAAATGTTACCCCTTTCTGCCTAAAACAGTTGTGGGTACTCTGACTGAGAGTGAATGGTTGTCACCATTGGTGTCTCTCAGTTCTTCTACACCAAGTGCAGTAGACAATACTACAGACAATGGGTCTTCACAGGACAATATCTTATAAAAGACAACATATGCTTGGTAAATAACTCTAGCATGGAACCAGTGTTCAAAATATCACATTAAAATACAAAACACCATCCAATAAAAATTTGAAAATTGAACAATTTTTCAAAATGATTCATTTCACTCTAAAATTAACATTTACAAATAATTATACATCTGCAATATCTCATTTCCTTTACTAACACATCCCAACCAAACATTCTATAAATTCTGCCAGATATGATAATGCAAGTGAATTTGTCTCTGAGGAGGAGTATTGCTGAAGGCCATTTAGTTATTGTGGGAGAGAGCACATGGGAATTCCTTTGATATTGCATAGATAATCAAAGAAATTCTCACCTACTTCTGGAGTCAATAAATAAATATTGTTTTTTGATTGTAATTGCAGGAAAGGATATCTAGGAATTCCTTGAACATTGCTTGTATAATTCAAGGATTTCCTAGAAAACCATGCCTACATTTTGTAAGTGGGTCAAAAGATTAGTATCTTATTTCCTCAGACTTCTCAAAATGCAAGATGGTTGCCAAAATCATAGTGTCGTCTTACAAAAAATAATAAGAAAAATAAAAAAAAGAATGATTTTGTTTGAAAAGAAACGATCTTTGCATGGGTTGGTTGGTAGGATGATTGGGCGGTTGAGAGGCGGTGTTGGGTGGTCGGTGGGCGGTGTGGTGCTGTGTGGTTAGAGTGTGTTAGTCAGGATCGAGGGGGCTACTTACAGTTTTGTAGGATCGCATGGTGAAGAGATTTGCCATAAGCGTGGAGAAGCCGGGTGCCAAGCAACTCTGAGCAATAAAGCCCAACTTCAACTCGGCCAGACAGACTGCGTCGTCGCCCCGCTTCCAATCCCAGCTGGGGATGTTCAGCAGGTAGGCCTGTGGTAAAACACACAAGGGGGACACACCGTTAACGCAGCCGCGCACAACACCACACTACTTACTTACGTTCTCGTTAAACGCTCGGATACAGAAAAGGTTGGACATGAGAGTGCTGAACCCACGTGCAACACAACTCATGGCAACCATACCAAGCATCAACTGTGACTGGGTGAGTGTCTGGTCGTAGCGTGTGTCCCAGGAGGATATGTTTAACAGATGCATCTGTGGCATAGAAGACAATGTAAGAGGTGGAGGAAGAGCAGAGGGCGGCACTTACTGTTTCGTACGCCCGCATGGTGAACAAGTTCGCCATGAGGGTGGAAAAACCCCGGGCGATACAGCTCTGGGCGATGAAGCCGAGTTTGAGCTCGGCCAGGCACACGGCACTGTCCCCGATCGCACTGTCCCAACTGGGAATGTTTAGAAGGAACGCCTGTGAGAAGATAGGAACATTCAGAGCGAGTCGATCATTAGGCATGGACGCACAGACAGACAGACAGCAAAGGCAACTGCACGGCAGTTAATACAGCAACGCAAGGCTGGGGCAGACCAAGAGTAAAGGTTTTTTTAGTAGAGGGAAGCTCCTTTTTGGGGGTAAAGCAAAAAGGATGGCATTCGTGTTAAAGTCATTTATTTTTTGAGTCAAAATAAAGAGGAAATTTGGTAAGGAAACATCAGTCAATTTTTTATCCAAAAAGATAAAAAATAAAGACAAAATGTCTTTCAATCTTTTTGAAACATCATCTTTAAAAAGTAAGCTATTTGGACAATAAATATTAAAAGAAATTCAGTTAAAATTTTAAAAAAGTAAATTTTGAAAATATCTTTCAATTTTAATCTTATAAGAAAAATAAAAGAAACATCTCTATCGAAATATCATGTTTTGTAATTCAAAAGGGGTTTGAGGAAGTTTTAAACCACCTTTTGTCCATACAATGTTAATGAAGGAAGAAGCACAAGCATAGCGACACAGAAACGCACAGATAGAGGTACGCCAAAAAACACAAAAAATTAATGTTATAAAGACTATAGAAATAAAAATATGACAATTTTGAATTTCTTATTTTGTTCAGTAATATCAATTATAAGGAATATTCATATAAAATAAATATCAAATAAATATTCATTCATATCTTAAAATAATTTATCCATTGAATTTAAATTTAAAATGAATTTATTTATTTACTGAAAAAATTTCAAGGGTACAGTCACTTTGTCCTACAGTACTGAATGGTGAATAATGGAGGCCAAAAAGACTCAGTACCTTTATTATAGAAAAAATAAGAGAAACATTTTTTTTTTCAAAAATGTTAACATACCACTCAGAACAGACCAAACATTTTCCAAATTCTTAAAATCTTTAAACCGTTGGAAAGTATGTAAGTTTTGAATAAGATTAATGAAATAAATTTGCTGGAACGTGAAGTGATCACACATTTTAAAATGTCAAAGTGAAAAAGAAAAGACAAACAGACAAACAGACAAAGCTTGCAGTAGTGTGACAAAAGACAAACATTGCACATTCAAGTGTTAGAATCAAGGTTCCTTTCTTGCCAATAATGCCCTGAGAAAGTTATAAGATAGGGGGCGTTAGCTGTCAAGGGATTTAAGGGTTCTGAAATGTAAACCCTGTAGGGTATAAGAAAAGGGTCCACACACTTCAAGTGCTGTGGGAAGATACTACGCCGCATCTGGATATTAATAAAGAAAATCAAGGATTAATTACTGATCACATGTATCTAACTATCCATGCTTTTCTAGTCTATTACAACCAGTGGTTAGTAGTTGTAATTCAAAAACCAACATCAAAAAATAATAGCATTGAGTCATTTTGGACCTGACAGAATGCGAACCACATAGGAATAAAACAATGGAAATGACAATGTGGTTTTACAATAAGTTATCTGCATTTCTAAGCTTCAAACGGTGAACTTCAAGTCTCAAGAAAATGAAAACCAAAAGGACGATTCAAGTAACCATCTTTCAGTTTTTTTTATCATTTGCGTGATAAATTGAATTTTTGGTACATTTTGTATTTATTGTGGTCTTATTGCATTACGGTAAATGAGCTTAAGTATACCAAACAAGAGGAGTTAAATAATTTGCTAATATCAATGTTTCTTCAAAAGATTTCAGCAATGCAATTTTGTATGAACAACAGTTAGCGAATGTATCTGAGGCCTTGAAGTCTCTCTTAGAAATAAGCTTAAAGCTAGATTTATTCAAAAATCTGTTGCAAATATTTTAAGAGATATCATAGTTTATCAATAATATATCATATTCATCTATATTTTTTGTTGGTGTTCCAATATCTTGCATTTAGCTTGTGGTCTATCAATGCACGAACGCACAAAATATACAAATAAATTATGACAAAAAGTTGACATTTCCTACAGTAAAAAAATATTTAGGCCACTCCAATTTATTTACTTGTCTTACGAGCTCAGGAGGTAGAAAATGAGCCATTTTGGAATAAAAAAAAAGTTGAAAAATGTGACTTTTTAATTTTTTAATTTTTTTTAGAGTCTGCCGACTAGGACTGGTAGCGACATGTTTCTACCAGCCTATTCTCAACTAAATAAAATCAATCAATCAATTAATCCCTGTAACCTGAAGGGTGGGAGGTATACATACTCAAGTCTGAGGCTCTACTACAGCAATGACAGCTTCCTGTGGTTGATTGAATCACCCTTACAAAGAATATTTTTAAAACTTGCACTTTTTTTTTTTTGGAGACTGACAGGATTTTTTTTCCAAAAAAAGCTTGTAAGACAAGTAATTAAATTGGAGTGGCCTTACATACAATTCAATGTAAATTTTTGTAAATAGATTTTAATCAAATTTAAGTTGTCAAAGCATAAAGCATTTAAGACCATGCAAGATAATAAAATGAATACAAATTGGTATCTGTTACATAACAATTGACTTCAATTGAATCATCATGATCATGATCTAAACGAAATAATTTCATCTAGCCTGTCCACTTTAAATATCCATTTATACTTCATAAATTCTAAGTGCCTCCAATTAGCCATGCTACCGCACAGGCTCATACTTTGCTAATAATGACACCCCCCTGAAGCTTGGAGGGTAGGGTACTTTTTGAGTAGTGATGAGCTAATGCACTGTTTACACTGCTATTTGAAATCTCATACACCAGGGCACATCCAATCAAATTTTTAATTATCAAAGAATTTAAAATAAATACGCTTTTTTAGCAAAAGACCACATATCATGTTGTCTCATAGCTGACTATTTTCTTATGAAAGGGTGGCCTCGCTGGCCGAGTGGTCTAATGCATTGCAATCAGACAACACAGAGTGTCTCATTAATGTACCAGGCACAGAATAGGAACTAAGGCAGTGACATGTGGTGGATTAGTGGTTTTACCCTGACACTCAGGGGTCCTATACCAAATCATACACATGGCTAGTCAAAATTGAGCCTTAAATTGCAAAAAAAGGAATGATTATCAAATTTCCTGCCTTCCTAATTATAATTCATGAATGAATACTTCACCTGTTGATCTTTGTTTATCCTTATCTTACCTTATTATGGTACTGCATGAGTTGAATTATGACTTTAATATCGGCGTGATAATTTTTGATTGAGATGACGCGCATTATGTTGGCTGCATCTTCGGCGTCTGGATCCTCTGAGTATTTATTGGCCAAGACGAGACAGGCGTCGGAACCCTTAACCTACAGACACAGCAAGATAAACAGTCAACAATTATAAGTAAAATTCTTGGTGCTAATAACTTAGATAGATATTGATGCTTTAGGATTCAATAGAGTGCAAAAAATCTTGCAATTCATATGTGTTTGTATATGTATTAGACTATATGAATCTATATATATATACATATCTTTTTAGTAATTCATTCTTTTGTAAATCTTCTTTCAGTTATATACTTTTTATGAATTTCCATTGAAGCTAACTTGCTTCAAAGAATTGAATCACAATTTGAAGGATGAAAATATCATTCATAAATAAATGGAGTAAAAATATATTTTGTAAATATCTACAAAATCATGATATTTGTACCAAAATCCATTTTTAAATAGTGAAAGGGAACGTTTCTTGTATTTTCCCACAGGATTCCTCCATCATTAACAACTGGCTAGTCACAATATACAAATATGACATCCCTGCGGGGTTGCTAACATGGTTGTCTACCCCGAGTGAGCATTGTCACCCGAGGGCGTAGCCCGAGGGTGACAATGCCCACGAGGGGTAGACTACCATGTTAGCAACCCCGCAGGGATGTCACATTTGTTTTATTATACCGAACAACACGCCCCCCCCCCCCCCTCACCCCCGGGCACCCAAAATCCATGACAAGTTGAAACTTACAAAACTCACTTGGGCAGTGTAATTTCGGAGCAGCAGGTTTACTGTGCCGACCATGTTGGGATATACTACATGTATTTAATTTATCTTTCCTGAACAACCTACCACCTCAACTGGGTTGAGATTTTACTTTTTCCCCTGAATTGAGACACTCGCGCAAGTTGTTCCCAACAATAAGATAATTCCATTGTTGATGGCGGCATTCTGCTGAGGCCTTGAAATACTTTCGCCACGCGCGGGGATCTTGAAAGCATGACGTCCTCAACAATATAGGGAATCATGAAACGGCACATTGACAACGGGTGCTAATA
This sequence comes from Maea johnstoni, assembly GCA_963942565.1. Classification (NCBI taxonomy): domain Eukaryota; kingdom Metazoa; phylum Annelida; class Polychaeta; order Spionida; family Magelonidae; genus Maea; species Maea johnstoni. Next base: position 4,171,860 of record OZ012685.1, read on the forward strand.
CGTCGTCTCCTTGACAGCGGGTGCTAATACGTCGAATGGTGACCGCTGTCAAGGAACCTATAGAGACACAAGTTGCTAACAGCTTTGTCACATGGCTCTCATCCAATGAGATGAGAGTATTTTCACGTGAGGTATAATAAATAAGTATACAGTATGAAAGAAAATAATGAGCATAAATGAAATTGTGAATATACTTACACAGCATCTTTCTAGATCCACGGCGTTCATGACTGTGCCCTGGAAGAACTCCACCTGTGTGAAATGCCTCTTAAACAGTCCCTGGAGCTCCAGATCGGGCTCCTTCCTAAAACAGTAAAACGCAGAACCAAAATCAAATTTAGCCAGAATTTGCACTACGATACAAGCAATTGTGTTCATCAGGGTATTAGAGTACCACTCTTTTGGCATAGAAGCTAGGAAATAGGAAATCCTTTGACTAGATTATAATAGTCTGTATAGCAGATAGAAAGGATGAAACATCAATTTAGTAAATTTAAGAAGGGAAAATGTAAAGAATTTGAAACAGAGTACTAATCATATAACAAACACTATTGTTTGTTTTATCAAGATCAGGGAATGGGCGTGGAATTTTGGCCAAAATATTGTCTGATATGAGAATAATTTACCTATAATATCAGAGATCAAGTTACCATCAGCTATTTAGAATTATCCTGATTAGACTAAGAAGTCTACCAGTCTAAAATGTGTGATTGTATAAATGAATAGTCAAGTCCAATATTTCATTACTTTATTCATTAATTCAATTCAATTTATGCAAAGGCATGGAACAGCCACAAAACCCTGGAATAGTAGAGGTTTGACAAAATGCATATGGGTTCATTAGTCAAATTTACAGTTTAAGGAAAAAAAAATGTAGTCGAATATTTTTATCTTAATTGATACTCATTAATTTAAAGGTGTTTTAGGTATAGCACTGACCAAAAGCCTATTGAAAATAGTACTTTGTCATTTACTATCATACCACCACCTGGGTCAACTCCTAGGAAAAAGGGATTTAATCAATGGGAAAGTTATCAATACCAACAATGCCCTTAATGGTTTAACTATCAAAGATGGCAAAAGGCAGGAGAATTAAGAGTGAAGTAAGAAGAAGAGAAAGGGAAGAGGATGTAAACCACAGCACAATATCAATAAGAGTATTGAGGAGAAAAAGCAGTGTGGGTGGGGGGTTGGGGGGAGGGGTCTCCCCATAAAGCCAACAGCTTCCAATGCCAACAGGGCCAAGGAACCATGTGTTACAAACATAAGAAAACCTAGCTACTTATTTAATTAGAGATACAGGAATTTTGTGGAGGAGGTTCCTTTTTTAAAGAATTGGGGCTACTTTTTTGCCATAAGGCAGTAGCATTTCAGTCTTGTTTTGGCTGTGGATTTAATGCATTTCTTTATCTATTTATACTAGTCTGGTAGGTATAGGACTACAAGGGATAAACTTATATCAACCCATTTTCACAACTGCACTTGTTTTGACCAATAGGGTTACCGTTATTATACCAAGCTCTTGAATAACGCTCAACACATACCTCCCCTAAATATGTACCTGGTTCACAAATGGAGAAAAGTGGCAAGAAAAATAAAGGACAAGAAAAAAGAACAATGACTGATAATAAGAATAATAGATGAAGAAAAAAGAAGAGAAATATAATTATAGAAAAATAGATATATAAAGCCTCAATTTACATTTCAGATTTCAAAATACTGCAATCCTTTCAACCTTTTATGTCATAAATAAAATCATCATGTTCTTTTATACCTAAACCCATGCAGGCATGACTATCACCTTCTGCAAGAGTTAGAAGCGGGTACGTAATATGTTCAATGTTTTCACACTACTAAATAACTTCAGTTTCAATGTATATGGCTTATATCATTGCTAGGAAAGACTTCAGAATAGTTGAAAAAAGTATGCTAATGACTGTGTACATGGCTCTTGAACTACTTAAGTGAAAGGGTATTATGTGTGCACGATCTCTGAAGCAGTAAGTGGATTGAGTGAAAGGTTTGCGTTTTTCTATTGATGAGAGTTTGTGAATGAGTAATTGGGTCAGGCACTCATTAAAATATATCTATATATTACTATTTTGGTTGGCAAATTTCAGAACTACAATAAAATCATTTGCTGTTATTTCAAAGACCTGGAGCTAATTGAAATGAAATAACTATTACATTTTCACAGAAAGGTGAGAATTTCTATAGAAATGGGAAAAGTTGTAGGCCTTCATCATTATTATGGGCTCATCAGCATACTTGACTTCATGCATGTATGTATGCATTATCATCATTAGACATATATATATGTATATATATATATATATATATATATATATATATATATATATATATATATATATATATATATATATATATATATATATATATATGTATATATATGTATATATATATATATATGTATATATGTATATATGTATGTATATATGTATATATGTATATATATATATGTATATGTATATATATATATATATATATATATATATATATATATATGTATATGTATATGTATATGTATATATATATATATATATATATATATATATATATATATATATATATATATATATATATATATATATATATATATATATATATATATATATATATACATACACATATACATAAACATGTTAGCAAATATCAATCAATTCACATGTATTCTCAGTTGGTTATTTTGTGAAGTAGGGCATTAATACCACCCACTGTTAGTGTTGATAAGCAATAGGTGAGAGGGATGTAGGATGACTGCACAGATATTCTTCTATTAGGTCTTAGCATACAATTACACTTACAAATTCTGTCTTATCACATACTTCCTTGACTTTCCTACAATATCTTGATGGCTTTATATTAACTTCATTTACATATATTCCTTTACTTATATGGCATTCAATGTAACTCCTTTTTTCATAAACATGATTTGATACATGTCATTTACCCTTTAAAATAGCAATATACATGGAATGCATTTTTCTAAAATTTGATACCCAAAAATGCACCCATTTTTTCAAAATTTACAAGGCAGATCAGTCATAAAATATTCATCAATTTAGTTTTCAGGTTTTCAACCAAACTTTTCAGGACACCAGAGACTAACATTAACTGTCAAAAATCCAAAGAAATCTTTTATGTGACTGAGTATACACTGAGAACAAGCCTATGACTACCTTCGTAATCCAATTTCCTTTTTACAAACAACTTTTTATTGACTATCTCCCTTCTGAGAAATGCTGAAAAATCTCTTTAAAAAAGTGCATTACATAAGCCGCATGGATGAAGCATTAAAATGACTTAGAATGCAGCTGGAAAATACCAAGGAAATTAGGATGGGATGCAACCCCTTGAAATTGGACTCTACAAATCTCTAAATATGTGAGTACAATCCAGACTGTTAAATGCCAGTGTTAACTAAAGGTCAAGTGAGTGGAAGGATAGATCTTACTTAAGACATTATTCTAAAAAATGAAAGTCTAGCTGAGACCCGTCAAGAAAGAAAGGATCAAAACGCTGATTAAAATAAGACCAAAGGAAAACCAATTGATGAATAAATACATCACCTGTTCCAGTGATTTGGGTTTTAGATGAACCAAAAAGAAAAGGTAGGGTGAGTTATAGTAGAAGACTTCCTATTAGAATGTATAACCTAATATTATGCATGTACACACACTTATGTACACACAGAATATATATATATATATATATATATATATATATATATATATATATATATATATATATATATATATATATATATATATATATATATATATATTTATATACATATATATGGTTAGAATCAATTTATCTTTTTAAAACAGTGAATGTAAAACATGGACTCTTATAATTTTGTAAAATGTATTTTAAAGATTTTTTGCTGACTCAATATGTTAGTAATTTCATAACAAGGGATTTGGTATCAAGGGAACAGTTATAGTTTCTACATGGGCCTTGAGCCTAAGTGTGATTAATGGTTAAACTATGCAGATCAACATAACTGAAATAGTTAGAAAATCTTGTTTAGGCAGAATCATTGCTGAGTACCAGATAAAAACAAATATTATTTAAAAAATATACAAAATAAACAATTTATAATTTTACCACTTTGTTATTCATAACAGTACGTTCACCTGCATATAACCCCCATATAATTTCAAATTTCGATTATCGTCACTTTTCCTCCATTTTAAGCTAAGTAGTGACTAGCAAGTTGTAAGTGGTGGAGGAAACCAGAGTACCCAATAAGAAACACTGCCTAACCTCAAACTGGAAACTTTTCTCTCATGCCCCAGTCGGGATTCGAACCCAGGCAGTGGTTGGAGACAGAGTGCAGTCCAGCATTGACTGACCCCTGACTGACCAATGCAATGGATCCCATTTTCAAACACCTCCCTATGGCACATGAGAAGAAAGTTGCCAGCGACTTGGGGTAAGTCAGTGACTTTCCCTAGACCCACCAGTTCCTCCAAAGTCAATCACTGGCTATTCATGACAAAAAGTGATGATAATTGAAATTCTCCAAATGCCAATCAGATTATAGGCCTACCTGTGCATGATGACTATCTCCACGTCCACATCCTCCCTGTCTTTGTGCAGGAAATCACTGATGAAGTTGGACACTGACTCGTAGGTGATGTGACCACACAGGACTATGTGCCTAAAACACAAAGATAAGAAATGATAATAATAATAGTTAAAAAACAATATTTGATATAATGTCCTTTTCACCTTATATGTTCAAAAGCACATAAAGAATAGTCAGTGGACAGGTGTTAGTTGTCCAAATAGGCAAGTAAACTTCTTGTGAAATAGCATTGTTTTCAGCTGTGTCTTGAAATTCTGCATACCATCAGCAGCCTTGATGTTGTTGGCGAGCTCATTCCAAAGTCGCGGTGAATAGGCACAGAATGCTCTGTCACCAAACCTAGTGTGTGGTATCTGTAATAAGTTTTTAGTATTGGATCTTAGAGTATATAGATAGCAAGTTTTGGAACTATTTTAAAGAGAGATATTCATTAGAACTCATCCTACAACCCTCCATCAAATATCTTGCAAACTTATAAATAATTAATAAGTAATTTTCAGTTGTAGCATGAATGGTAGACCAGATGATTAGATACTTTTCAAAAGTCACCCTATGCATAATAAGGTTTACCATTTGTGCCTAGGGTTCCCCCAAGGAATTATTGTCTGGATATATGATACTTGCTACAATAACTTGGTAATTGTTTTCCATATCTATGAGATGTTTTGATTATAACTTAGAAATTGAGAATGATTTTACAAAATATTCGAAGGAAAGTTGTTGTTAAGGTTGTCAGTCTGCCTTTGGCCAATGTGAGCATTTATGGGTTAACCCACTTATGCTCAGAGATCTCCTTAAAAAGGGTTGTCTGGGCCTATTGTACTTTTGAAGATAAAAAAATACATTTGAAGGAGAGTTATGGGTTTGGTTCTGAACAGCATTTCTCCATCAAATGGTTTCTGAAAACTACTCTGGTCAATAAGATATTTGTAAAAGAGTGAAGGTGCTTTAGGGTGCCATGGGCATGAATGGGTTAACCCTTATGCTGCTGGTTGCTATTTTTACAATACAAAAAGATGCAAAAAAAAGCAGGAAAATGACTGAAACCCTGGCATGTGGGTACTCATCTGAGAGTACTCTGCGAGAGCTATCTGATGAATACCAACATGACAAGGTTAAGATGATTTTCATTACTTTTTGCTTTTTTGTGCATTAGAAGAAAGTAACCTCAGCAGCAGAAGGGTTAAGAGCATGTAGAGTCTTTCAACCCTCCATTACCTACCACCCAGCTACTCTCTCCTCCCGCACAGGTGCTGAATGGCTCACCTTTGACTGTGAGGCACTCTCTAGAGAAATCAAGTCACTCTTACAGCCAGTATATGATGGGGGTTCTATAGAGACTGGGCACATAGCTACCGTCTCATCTCTCCTAAGAGCATAATTGAATGTCACGCAGAGATCGTAACTCGGAGGTTTAGGAGAAAGTCATGCGGATAGTGTCACCCCAGGGTGCAATAACATACAACATACAAGAGACTTTAACAAAGACATTTTTAGATATTTCCTAAGTTGTTCTCAAACGTTTCCTAGTCCAGATGTCACTTGTCAAGGGGATCTGTGGAATGAATGTTTTAAGCTAAATACAGCCTTTGTGTTCACTCACCGCTTCAACAGGCACTTTTTTCACATATATTGATTACATATATTAATTGATGACTATCTTAACCAATCCATGCCTAACAGTTCCTCTAGAAATTGCCATCAGGATTATGATACTTTTTATAATAACTTTGGAATGAATACCTATTATAAAAGATATTTGAAGGAATGTTGTTGATAGTGTTTTGAATAACATTTCTTCTTCAAATATTTTCTCAATTTTGCTTTAACAGGCAGGTTTTCATCAAAATTGCCAGGTTGTTTAAGCCCCTGTGAGCATTAATGGGTTATGCAAGTGGGTGGGTGGCCAAATAGAGATCTAGGAAATATTATAGTTACCAATAAATGACATTCACCTAATCAGTAAGAATTATAGTGGCACCATTCTTTATAATAGAGGACATATTCATCACCCAAATCAAGTCAAGACCGCAGATATTAGTCATAACAATCTACTGAGATGGCATAAGCAGCGCAATAGAACGCTAGGAAATATTATAGTTACCATTAAATCACATTCACCCCATCAGTAAGAATTATAGTAGTACCATTCTTTATAACATAGGACATATTCATCCCCCAAATCAAGTCAAGATTGCAGATTTTTGTCATAACCATCTATTGATATGGCATAAGCAGCACAATAAAATACTGTGGTCAAATGCTGTAGGGCATCATAAATCCAATGAGTTCTGACATGTAATACTGATATATAAATAAAAAATCTCACGCTGCAAAGGAGGCAGCCTCTGCATAATGGATTGCATAACATGTCGTTCCTTACCATTTGTCAGATATGACAAAATCAATTTTTATTACAAGCCCACGACAATGAACATAACAGTATTTCAAAATGCTATGGCATCCCGGGAAGAATCAGTTCCTCAGTTCCTCTCCTGCATAGTAAAAGCAATCCATATATAACAAAATAATGCCTACAACCAATACGAGTGAGGACGTTTTTAAGATTTATACTACAAACCCAAGGATCTGCATATGCAATGCTATATGTCACAATATGTATATAAATATATATATATATATATATATATATATATATATATATATATTCTGTTCCTATGACAATTAATTCTTACCTTTTTCCGTGTTCTTTTTTGTATGATCCCCCATATTTTTGTCTACTTCCCAGAATCTCAGCGATCTCAGGGATATAGCTGGCAAATAAACCCTACAGGAGAGAAAGATTTTCACTAGCATATTCATTACATTCATATACGTATATATATACATGCGTGTGTGGGAGTGTGTGTGTGTGTGTGTGTGTGTGTGTGTGTGTGTGTGTGTGTGTGTGTGTGTGTGTGTTGGTCTGTGTGTGCATCTGTTTTGCTAGGAATGACACTTGAAAAATATATTCATAGACTGCAAGCTATTCTTTTACAGGTAATAAATCAAAACTCAGCTTGGAATTGTTTCATGTTTCTGTGGATGCAAATTATTCATTGCTATATGAATCCTCACATTAGCCATACTCCATTTTTGAGAACGAGTTAATTCTACTTAGAGATTATCTCATCAAATCTTATATGTATGTGTGTGTAGTACGTATATGTATGAACAAACACATATAAACATATAAATGTATATAATCACACTTTCAAAAGTTCTAGGAAAACAAAATTATGAATGAACTTACCAAGCCAAACAGGATAAGAAAGATGTTAAAAAATTTCCCCATGACAGTATGACAGTTGACGTCTCCATATCCAACGGTGGAGATTGTGACCATAGTGAAATATACACATTGCCAGTAAGACAACTCTTGGTGGTTTTTAAAGTCGTAGAAAAAGTCACCAGAATTTTCAACCTGAAAAATAGAATAAATAAAATAAAATATAATCTGTTTCTTTATTTGGATAAGTTATTCACATAATGGCCAATCTCTCTCTCTCTCTCTCTCTCTCTCTCTCTCTCTCTCTCTCTCTCTCTCTCTCTCTCTCTCTCTCTCTCTCTCTCTCTCTCTCTCTCTCTAAGAAAGTTGATCTAAACCCTAGGTACTCTACACTACTAGATAGTTTCCTACAGGATTAACAACTGGCTATCCTAGAAACCATAGGTGACAATATAAAAATTCCAAATCCTATTATGAACCTATGCAATCATAATGTCATTAACTTTCAGCCCAATAGGTGTCAGCACTGGTAGTTTCTTGTGCAGCGTGGTATATTTATCTTATCTATCATCTATAAATATAACAATTTCTGCTTTAATTCACCTACATGGGCAGTTAGGTCTAGAATTTCAATCCATTTATTTTCCTTAATCCTATTGCTATGGCACATTACCAGATACATTAGCATTGCCTTGATACCCGTAAACCTAACAGTAATACTGCATTTAGTGTGAAACAGATCCCAGAATTAACCCTTGTGCTGCTGGTGGCTGATTTGGCCAATACAGAATGATGCAAAAAACCTAAAAAAAATGACTGAAACCCTCATCTGAGAGTACTCAGGGAGAGCTATCTAGTGAGTACCATCATGACAAGGTTTCAATATTTTTCATAAATTTTGCGTCTTTGTGATTTGGACGAAAGTAGCCTCAGCAACGGAAGGGTTAAGCCTAACATTGCACATAGGATGGGTAGTTAACTACTTACCAGGTGAATGAAGCCAGCTGCCGTCAGCCAAAAACTGATGCCAACACACAGAAGCTGACATAGTTTGATACTGGTGCTCGTCTTTAAAATATTTAAATATTGCAAAACATCTGGTATGGACATCAACCGCAGGGCCCTGGTGAATCTGAGGCCTAGAAAGAGCAACAGGTGGTCAATAGTGAGGTAGATTTCCCTTTAGAATATGTTATAACGGAGTGTGTATTACCAGATTTTAAAAAGTTAATGTTGGAAAACAGGCCTGAAGTCAATTGAGATGCACCGGGGATTGCTTGCAAAGTGAATTCAAGCTAATTTCAGTGAGAAATAATAGGGCTCTTTGTTGTCTTTTCATTTTTGCTTTGATTAAGAAATACACTTATGTAAGAGGGTAAAGTGAACTAAACGTTAACCTATTCATACTCAGTGCCTATTGCTGTCCTAACTCAGATAAATATTTGATGGAAGTGAATTCATGTGCATCCTCAAGCAGTTGTAAAGTTATGATCATTGAACAGAAATAGCTACCAAATTAAACGCTTTCATAAATAGGGCTGCATACCGCTAAGGGTGAAGCGGTACGGTACCATAACCGGTACCAACGAAACGATACGGTATTTTAACGGTACTGCTATCGGTATCTAGAAGTCTTGAACTATGCTAAGTACGCACTTAGCCTAGTTCCCGACATACATAGACAACATATCAATATCTGCCAAGCATGCTGATAACATCACATGAAAAGTTGTAGTATATTATGTACTTACATACAGGTGCTGGCCGAACTTGTTTACTCTGAAGACACGCTATATATAGCGAAGCGAGCACGACATCGCTGCTGCCATCAGTGCTTATTGTGATTGCTATCCCCACCGCGTAGTGGCGCTGTAGAAGCAGTGCAGCGCCACTACGCGGTGGCGATAACAATCACAATGAACACCGTGCACATGGCAGTAGCGACACACGGCACTCGCCTCGCTATATAGTGTGCCTTCAAAGTAAACAAGTTCGGCCGGCACCTGTATGTAAGTACATAATATACTATCAACATACCCAACAGAGATTGATATGCTATCTATGTATGTCAAGCACTTTAAAGCCAAGTGCCTCCATTGGTTGTGTTGTTTTGCAAAATACCGATAAGCATACCGTTAAAATCTGAAACGGTATTTACCGGTATTTTGCGAAGCGGTATTCGGTACGGTGCTGGTACCGGGTACCGGTGTACAGCCCTATTCATAAAAGGGCTAGTTCTAACATTTTCTTTTTCAAATAACTTTCATAACATCTGGGCACCTTGGAAAATGATTGTGTCAAAATTTGAGTAACCTAAAATTAGACCATTTAATTTATCTTTTGATTTTTAAAAATGGATACCTATAAGATGATTGGTTTATACCCACGTTGAAAACCATTAAGCTCTATGATAAAAACAATGAGGAATTGAATTCCAACAGAGTATTGTTTTCACCTACCTAGCCAGTTCCTGTCCAAGTAGATAGCTACAAATGATGGTGGGATGGTGAAATAATCCACAAATGAATACACTTCCACTAAAAACCATAGCTTGTCTGCAGCAGCTACAAACTGAAAGACAAGAGAAGAAAATAATTAATAAAATCTGTACAGCAAGGGACAATGGTATTTGGCAAGTACAATATAGACTAATGACAAATAGCATGGGAAAATGAATGTTTAAATGATAAAATAATCAAAAATCTACGAAATGTAAATGGTAAATATTTGGCAAGTACAGTGTAGACTAGTGATAATGACAAACATCATGAAATGTATAACCATAAGCTATGTATAGCACCAAAGGGGCATCCCCCATTTGGCCAAGTAGAGTGGTCTAGCACATTGCTTGCACCAAAGGGACATTTCCAATGGGCCAAGTAGAGCGGTCTAGCACATTGCTTGCACCAAAGGGACATTTTCAATGGGCCAAATAGAGAGGTTTAGCACCGAAGGGGCATCCTACATAGGCAAAGTAGAGTGGTCTAGCACATTGCTCACACCCAAGAGGCAGAACATTACTCACACAAAAGCCAAGAAGTTGTCTAGCACATTGCCTGTACATACTGCTCATACAAAAGAGGCATATCCCCTGCGGCAAACAGAGCTGCATAGCACATCACAAATAGTGGTCTAGCACATTGCTCGCACCAAAGGGACATCCCTATGGGCCAAGTAGAGTGGTCTAGCACATTGCTCGCACCAAAGGGACATCCCTATGGGCCAAGTAGAGTGGTCTAGCACATTGCTCACACAAAAGGGACATCCCTATGGGCCAAGTAGAGTGGTCTAGCACATTGCTCACACAAAAGGGACATCCCTATGGGCCAAGTAGAGTGGTCTAGCACATTGCTCACACAAAAGGGGCATCCTTATGGGCCAGGTAGAGTGGTCTAGCACATTGCTCACACAAAAGGGGCATCCTTATGGGCCAAGTAGAGTGGTCTAGCACATTGCTCACACAAAAGGGGCATCCCCCATGGGCCAAGTAGAGCAATCTAGCACATTGCTCGCTAATTGTTCACAGAGTCTAACCATTACACATGGTCCTAATCCAAACTCCTGCTCTAGACATATGAAAGATTGGTACAGGATTAGTTGGAGAATTCCTCCACCACTAAATACTGGCTGGTCATGATTTAGCCTTAATATGGCTATATGATAGTGACAGTTATAACAAAAGTTTCATCGTTTGATTGAATTAAAAAATTGCTTAAGACAAGTGGTACAGATACTGCAGTGTGATATAGAGGTTCCATCACGAGTGGATGGAAAGAGGAGGAATCTAGCACGAGTGAGTGATTTTGTGTCTTGGGACGAGGCTTGCCGAGTCCCAAGACACAAAATCACTCACGAGTGCAAGATTCCTCCTCTTTCCATCCACGAGTGATACAACCTGTTTCTCCCACGATAAAAAGGAGAAATTTACACGTTTTACCGTGAAGTTAGCTAGCTAAACTAGGTCAGCCAAAGGTCACCCGCGCACTAGTTCAACAATGGTAATACGCGTTTGTTGTGACGTGCACCGTTTGTTTCCCCAGAAACTGGCGCCAGATCACGTACGTGACGCTTGTTCAAATCCACGCGCGCTATTGTTGGGTCTACCTTTGACCCAGCAGCAGTGACCCATTGATTGAAATTGAGGGATCTGATTGGACAATTACACCAGTTTGACCTTTAACCCCATTGAAGAACACCCATTGAGGACGACTAATCCTTAACTGTAAAACACACCTCAGAGTGGGAGAAATATAATGCACACATTAGAACAAACAAGTATTCAAATGCCACATATTGTAGGGTTCTAATCATTTGCTTCATTAGATCAAGATTAATTATACATGATCAAGTATAATCAATAGCTAGGCTATATAGTTTGTGATTAAAAATCTTCAGTATTCATATTTTAGAATAATATAAACTTTTTAAAAATATCTTTTACTCAACTATTACAGATACATATAGCGTTTTCAAAACTGCAGAAAGCTTCACAGCTCTATCTTTTCTATCTATTCTTATTTGTTAAAAGATATGCTTTGATTTGGCATAGGACAGATCGAATAACCGAGCAGAGGAATATCATTATTGAAAGGAATATCAACTAATGCTAAGGACATGGTCTAGAGTAAGGTTAGTCAAGGTATCAATGATTTACTGGCCTTCCAGGACAAATATCAATGATTAATTGGAGCGGACAGTTTGATTGATTTAAGACAAATATTGCACATAAAATATTTAACATTTCCAATTGCATGAACACAGCGCACATAAAATATTCACTACCTCGATTACACAGATGACTTGAAATATTGATTGTACCCTTTTGCACATATACCGAGTAATTATATCATGGATATTGCATCATCTCTAAGGTAACATTAATCTTAATACATAATGTACATGGTAACGCAGTAACAAGTTCATTTTAAGGTAATATTCATAATAGATATGCAGCAGGCATACCCTGGCAATGTTTTTTTTATAATTCACACTGAATAATGTCTGTTGTCAGGCTATAGAGAAAATACAACACAGTAAGAGTTTTGCCATTATTGGATTTGAGGGATGAAATCAATGAGACATAATGACTTGATAAGCAAAAAATCAGCGTTTTCTTACATTCATACATTCAATTATACATTGTTTAAGTTGAATGAAAGATAAAGTTATGGTTTCTGTAATTTTCTGTATGTATGTATACATATATATATATACAATTATACATATATATATATATATATATATATATATATATATATATATATATATATATATATATATATATATATATATATATATATATATATATATATATATTATATATATATATATATATATATATATAAATACAGTTTGCTTTCAGGTAAATGAAATCAATAAAAAAAATCATATCAAACATGTTATAACATGTTATGACATGTTCAAACATGTTATAACACAATAACATGGGAAAAATTGTGTCAAAATAGATGGTGATCATGGTATTTTAATATGAGATTTCATGACAACAAACATGTTACAACATTTTAAATCATGATAACATGGTTTTCACTTGACCATGGATGATATAAAATGGTGAACAGCCTTATATCCAGTTGCGGGTTTTGGATCCAGGAATACCATTCAAACGACTAGACAGTATCCATGTTTAATTATTTTATTTTTACATTCATACTTTATCTTCTGATTACTAATTCTATCTCTCCAAAATATGCTTTTGTCAATGACTAATAATCAGGCAACCCCAGGACACATGGGTTAACCTATTCATGCTCACAGCAGCCTAAAAAGACCTGACAATTTTGCTTATATCTCTCCTATTTCCAAAAATACCTGAAGGAGAAATATAGATAAGACCCCAGCCAGTACAACCCTCAGTGAAATATTTTGTGAATTTATGCTTCATTCCTTAGATATTTTAGCAGTATTACAGCTGCAGACAACATTATCAAGGAGCAGTCTAGGCATGAATGTCATTGAAGTTCCGGCAGTACAAGCGTTGCATTCCTCATGTACTGCTTAATCAGCTGGGAGCATACACGGCTTATGCAATGTCAGATGATAATCAGGGTCCTTTTCACACATAATATTGCACAAATACAAATAGAATCAACCACAAATGAGAAAGACAGAGAAAATAAGCAGCTGGGACTTAAATCTATTTCCAAGCAGAAATGTAGCTTGGAATACCAAGAAACACCTAGGATAACGCAAAAATTTCCTAAGATGACTCAGCTACATAATATGAGATTATTCAGGATGACGTGATTACACCTGACAAGAGGGCGAAATGTAATGGTTTCTACTTTCAAGGCTATTCATTTTTGATTCACTGATTACCCTCACTGTTTGAGGCCGAATGTGGCCTAAAATATCAAAAATATCCCACCGAACATCAATTCTCTAAGCGTTTTGTATAGATAATATCATGCTGGGTTTGTGAGCCTGTCGCATGGGTTCCAGCAGCACCGTTGTCGCTAGCAACAGGCGACACAAATGAATGCAGTTGGTGATGCGATCAATAAATTGGATCTGCTGGCAGGAGGGAGTCTCAGGCATCCTTATCAATAATATCCCATTCGCATGAGGGAGGGACAAATACAAATAAAGCCTGACAACTCTGATGAAATCTTGCAGGCATTAAAGCATAAGTAGGAAAATATCTGATTGAAATCAGCCTCCCAATTCAGGCCTTCCCTTCCTAAATAAACCATGGAATACTAAAGATTTTGTTAAAGATTTTTCTTGGAAAATCTCAGAATTTCCAATAAAATTCCATCTTTATTCAGTTAGCTTCCCAACATATGTCTTCCCTTACCAAATAAAATTCCTTGGTATTCCAAAGATTTTCTTGGGAGAATCTCAAGATTTATTTTGAAATATCATCTACATTCAGTTAGGTTTGGGGGTGCTCCTAGGAAATTTTCATCAGAAGATTCTTTTGAAAAGGACTTAGTGTGCTGTGTTCTGATTCAACTTGCCACTTAACCCTTTCAATGCTGAGGCTACTTTCGTCCAAAGCACAAGGACACAAAGATATTTGAAAACCATCTAAACCCTGTCATGTTGGTATTAACTGGATTGCTCTCACTGAGTACTCTCAGATGAGTACCCATGCGCCAGGGTTTCAGTCATTTTTTCATTCTTTATTCCCAACTTATCATCATAAGATAAATCCAGGTGACAATGAGTAAAGGAACTTGTACACATGAATGGGTTAAGACAAATCTTCCATCTAAGGATACCCCCAATCAATTGTTTGTTCAAAGATGGTACACATGGAGTGTTTACTATATTGACTGAAAAGAAGAACTTACACGATTATGTCACCCTCTCACAAGCATTCAATTACAGGGGACATTGTTGTACTGTCAAGCTAGATGGATATACAAGATACCACCAACACATCTTATTGAACCATATCCAACTCCTATTGTGATTCCTAACAATGGCCTTATTACATTCCACTTATCTCACCTGTCAAAGCTTAAACCTTGCCAATGCCATGCCACCATGTATGTGTTGGTTGCAACACTAACATGGAGAACCATGACACACAGATATATGTTTGAGGGATGAACAAATTCATTTAAAGAAAATCTTTATAACATTGTCAAACAGGAACAACCCGCTACTGAATTTTGACCAATATTATATTTCCCATTTCAACTTTGCATCAGGTATTTGTGGGCAAACTAACAATTTGGGAATGTTTTAAGACATAATGAATAAGTCATTTTAATTATACCTATAATTTATTTTATAGTTTGTGTTGATGGAACATGATCATTTCTTCCCCATTCCACTGCCCAATCCCTATATAAGCTCCCCAACAAGTATGTCAATTGCCATTCCCTGTTAACAGATTAATTGTAAATGTGCACTGGAGCATATGAAACAACAAGACACAAAGTACACCTTATCTTAATATTCTGTTTATGGTAGAAATCAATACATTAGCGAGGTCATACACTTGAAAACAAAGGAGAAGTTCAGGTGTACCAATAAATGATTCCGCTGACAAATGCAGACCTTGCCTCAGTGCATTTCTGCAGGTACTGTTCACATCAGTATTCTTTTTTTCGCCTGATCATGTTCAGGCGATTTTTGAATAAATAGATTAAGCACTGACTTGTAACCAATTTCATGCATGTTGCACCCAAAAGCAACCTTTTTTGTGTATTCCTTTTATCAAAAGCATCTCCCATGTAACTAATGTTCATACAGTTTATATCACACAGATTTTCCACAATGGACTAAATAAAAATGGTGCTGAGGATGTTTTTACTGCATTTGCATCTGGTGGTTTCAATGTAATACGAAACAAAATTCAGTGGCAGAACAAATGTTGCTCATGAGGTGTCCATCTGAATAATTGACTGGCTGAAAGTTGTGTAAAAGAAGTAGTAATGCATGTTTCCTGGGCATTGACAATGCTGTATGGGTAGCGTAGGCAAGAGGAGACATGTTGATCACAGAGAAGAGGCAATGTGATAAATCATGGAAATAACACGAGGAGCATTATTTCAGCCTGCTGCACACGAGCGGGCTAATATAGCCTATCTGTCATGCGGCAGACTACAGCTGGAGCCAGCCGGGCTGCAGATTCACTGATTCCCCCTCCCCGTCGCTCGCCTCCGCATAAAGACAGATTAACCCATTCATTCCTGTGACGCCCTGAACCACCTGACTATCCTGGTGATATTTCTCTTGACAAAAGCTATTTTCAGAGGAAATTTGAAGGAGAAATGTTAATGGTATACTCATCAACAACTCCCCTTCAAATATTTTTCAAATCTATGTTTAATTCCAAAATTATTTTCATAAGTATAATAAGTCCAGACGACAATTGTCAAGGAAATCTGCAAGCATTAATGGGTTAAGTCCTGCCTCTGCAGGCATGCTGGCATCAAATGGAACCATCCTTTCATCTTATATCACTCTCCTGTTTATACCCACTGGCACATTTCCTATTGACTATATAACAAGCAGCATATAATGAACATTTCCGGCCATGAACCTAAGTTTTTAATATTCAGGTACTCAGTCTGGATGTATAGATATAATATAACATTACAGATTTGTCAATTTCTGTGGTGTAGTCGTATAATGCATTTCAGTCTGTGCAGTAATCTTGCTCAAGATATAGAGGCAAACGGATACTGGCCGTATCCTATCCAAAGGAATACACAAGTACAATAATAAGACTATTTGGTCTCTTTGTCTAGACTCCTAACTATGATGACATAAGGGCCTACCAGATATGATCCTAATATTCACTAACCCTTGTGAGCCTCAATTGTAGTTTTCCCCAACCGATTGTTGATGCCAAATTATAATGGGGATTATTGGCCCAAATCCAGGGATGTTCATGTTTAACAATCTTATAAGATTTTTGGTCCATCATAATCATGTGATATATCAAAATGAACCTTCAATCGAGCCCTACACTGACAGCCAATTGACAATTTTTTGAGCCATGTAGGGGATCTTTAGATTGGCAAGCCAGGCTATATATTCTTTAAATAACTTTGTTTATCTTGCATGCATATGTGCTTGCATGGTTCTCTAGGTTATGATATCAATGACATATATAAGCATGTGTGGCATTGGAAGGGTCAAGTACTAATGTTTCCAATATGTTATCCAAATGGTACAAAGAAAAACAATCAATAAGTTCTTGCAGGAAATTTAATTATGAATTATTTAATGTCCTGCTATAAGCCAAATGCTCATAGCAGAGCTTTGCTAAAAAATCAGGCATTTGTCTTACTATACCCTACAAATTCCTTCAGATCTACATCTATATACTGGCTTGGGCAAACTCCAAGTACTCCTGAGCACATCTGTTGATGTATAAGCGTGCCACCCATCTAAATAACACGTAAATCAAAACAGTAATCCTATCTCCATTACTTCCTATAAGCAATAAATACAGGACTGTAAGTGGAAACAGGGGAGTCTGATAAGTGCAAGTATTTATTACTAGCACTACGCCAGTCTATTTCTGTTTCTGCCTCTTTCTGACCTGAAACAAACTAGACCCCATCCCAGGGTTCGAAAATAGAGCCACTGAGGGTACCATAATGCTGACAAAAATTGCTCAGGGCACCTAGAACTTTTTATGTTAACCAATTCATTCCTAACTTCTCTTTGATAGGTGTAACCTGAAACTATGATGAAAATACTGCATAGACCAAGTAGTAAAGTATGACTTTCCAAAATATTCAAAGAAAAATTCTAGTTCTTATGCTAACTTACTTTTCTTATTCAAATATTTTCTAACAGAATTAGAATAAAATGAGTATCAAAATTGTAAGGCCAGTTTAGGCTGCTACAGGCATGAAGGGGTTAAGGGTCCAGTAGATACTAGATATATTTAGCCATTACATTTATCAATACTGTTAATGTTATTCTGGAGTTAATATAGAATACAATAAAGCCATTAAAGACAATCAAAATCTACTCCAAATACCAAGGTCCTATTTTGAGCATATGGGATGGAGTATGTTGCCTTCCCTCCCTGGAAAGCTGATGAAATCTTTGCAGGACTTACAGGAAGACATGCAGGCCTTCAACTTATCATATTCGACAAACCAAACATGTTTTATATTAATTAACATGTTCCTTGCATAGAGCAAAATACTTGTGGCCCTAAAACCTGGATATCTTACCAATCATGCCTGCTCATCTTTGTTTTTCCCTTAAGGTGTACACGCTGTAGTTTCAGGATATGGGGTAATACCTTACTGTCAATTTTTTTATATGAAAAGGGTACAACCAGGTTCATATCAGGCTTCACAACATTAGTGCACACCGTATCAAAAGCTAAGGTAAGTATATATATATATATATAGGGGATGAAAGTATAATCTCTACAAGAATAACTATGAGATTAATGAGGTTTTTGCTGCCATGCAGCAGAGCTGCAATTAGTGTTGATCTACAAATACATGGCTGTTTCTCAGGTACCATAGGAATAATTCAATCTTACAAAATTGCTATAACATGATCTTTACTTTGATGAAATAAATTTAATACAATATTTTCATTCATTCACATATCGATTTCCACAAAATCTTTACATTATATTTAAATAGTAATATTTTTATCTACATTATTACTAGTTCTTGCCCAATGATGTCATACTACTATGGATACTGGATAGAGGATGGAATTTAGTCCCACTGTGCAAGTGATCATCATATGGTATGATATCATTTCAGAATAAACAGAATTTTGTTTATCATCACTTATTCTGCTATATTAAGGCTAGCCATCATGACCAGACAGTTTTAACATCTATGAAATTTATGGAGTACCTACAGACCTAGTGCATTATTTCAAAAAAAAAATGATGATGATGACTTACATAAAGGATAACATTCCAAAGTTATTTTCAAAAGTTTGACAGGTCCAGACGACACAGCCCAAGTAGATTAGCAGGCATAAATGTGTTAAGCTACTTGCAGTATTGTACAGTCCCACTGGGCAGTAAAGCACAGCGGAGTAGAAGCCCTGCAGAAACCAGACAACTACTAAGGCTTTCCCAAGGAAAAGCTGTAAAAGTTTACAACATGGCTACTGGGCCAGAGGTCTACATACTGCATACTTAAATACATTTATGACACCCTGCAGACCACAGTGAAGAGGAACCATATTGTATAGCGTGTCTATTAGTATGAGATATGAGTTCTGCCAATCTTTTGGGGGAATGAATAATTGCATTTAAGCTAAATAAAGAGGATCATTAAAGGTATGAATGGCCATGCAATATATTTTACACCCTCTTTTTCTGACTTTGCGACAAAGCGCATGTATAATCATGTTCTACAAGAAGAAAAGAAAACCAAACAAATGGCAGGAGCAGGAATCATTATAGTTCTGCTGGAGGGAATTGAAGATTATGGAAATGTGGGCCTTTTCCATATTTTTAACCAATCCAAAAACTTGCTTTATTGAGTAATTTTTAGTTTACCGCATGCACTCTCATTGGTTCTTAAGCAAGCAGTTAAGCTTTCAACCACTGGACCTCTAAGGCGTGACAAAAAATAATCGAGAATGGAATATGCCAACCTAGCTACCTTGATATTTTCATTATATATATAATTCAAATCTAACTATCATAACTTATGAGTTTTTCAGCAATACACAAGTGCCTGACAAATTTGAAATTGTGCAAAAAAAACACTGCCAAACTCTATCTTTATCTTTGTAATTCAAAGCTGAACCTTTATAGGGGAGGTTGGCAATATACTGATACCAAAAATGTTTAAAGGTGCAGATAAATTGCCAACTGTTGTCTTTTTTCATTTATTTGATTCAAATATAGATTTTCATAATATGGGAGAATTTTAAGAGTCATCATTAGTGTTCAACCTAGATAAATAAAATGTCTTTGAAATCAGTTAAGGTAGAACCCTACCCGATACCCGGGTCACTTTTAAAACTTAAATATCTGAAAACTGAGTTAAATGTAGACTACGGCACTTATGCCATTGTATAGCTTATATCTCATAGTTACAGAATAATGATAAACTTATCAATAATTTGCTATTTTGAGTTGATGTGACACCCTTTACCAACATATCTGGCTGTGTTTCGTTTTTTGGCAAAATGTCAAGACACACCCTTTCCTTGAAAACCAAACTCTACAATTTGATCATTCATGTCTTTGGTAAGGTGCATGGTCCTACCTAAACCGAGAATCCGTCGATAAGTATGTGAAAAACATTTTTGAATGTTCCAATATGCCTCAAGATTACTAACAGCATGTGGTTTACGTAGTTAATGCCGATTTTCAGGTCCTGTCATACTACGAGGTACTTATGACATGACCTTGCACCTAGAATATCTGTCATATTCTAAAACAATGGCTTCTAAGACCGTATCGTTATTCACTTTCAGCCAAAAAACTGAGATGAAAATATTGGTCAAAATGGTCTATCTTGAAGGAATCTGCATGGTCGAAGCAGACACCCATGTTGTTTGGGACCAATTTAACACAGAGGGCCCAATGGGACCGCCTCTTTGTGCTCGTGGTCGTAGCACAATACAAAGTTGCGAGGTCGATATACGTGGTGGGTGACCACTACTCATGTGTAATCTTTTGTTTTGATATCCATTCTTAGGGGCCAACCAAGGACACCACCTAGTGGTGATAATCTTGGTGTACTAGACTATCACCATAATATCATCATTTTTTCATCTGAATTATTCACAAAAATCCACTCGCATAGTTGGGGAGCTCAATGCGACAGTACAACTTGCCCAAAATGCTGACAGATAAAACCAGCAGGAAACTTTTACCATTTTTATCTGTAATTCAAGTCTACACTCTATTTTGTTTGGTACCTTATAGTCTTGCATCACCCTTCGCCCGAGGACAGCAGAGGTATTTCTGAGTGCTGGAGTTTTGGAAATCTATCTGCGGAACATATGCCAGGCTCTCTAGGTAACCTAGCACACTGTGCTATGTATAGATAAGAGGTGGGAGTTCATTCAGGAACTCCACGCTGCTGGCAGAATCCAGTACGAGGTCTCTACACTTTCAATGCTCTTCTATTACATATACACATGCTGACAATGTGTACATTACGCATGTAGATCCCCACCATAAACACTAGGGAAAGCTTCAAAAAAAGTATAAAAAAGATTCCATATTTTTGTTTTATTCACCCGCAATGTTGTGCTAAAGTGTTTGATAAATACACAAGAGAAAGTGATCATGCATTTTACATGATTGTTTTACTTTTAATTTTGTGAATTAAAACTATTTTTAAAAAGAGATTTTAATAAAAAATATTGTTGCTATATCACTTATTTTTTAAAATGTGACATGCATTCTATTTTTTGAAAAAATGTTTTGGTATGTAATATGATAAAAAATTGTGACCTTTAACTCTGTGTTCATACCCACAACAGGGAAAGTGGGTACAAAATAAAAAAAAATGGTTTTATCACTTATTCATATCCATCAATCTCATCCAAAGGTCATCAGCAGTTGAACAATATAATCTGGTACATAACAAAGTCTACGATGGGATTTTGGGATTTCTAACAGATGAACTATTGAAATGCAGAAGTACAGCACATGAATGTTCATGTATATCCAGGAAGTGATGAATGCAATGTAACCCTTACACGGCCATGCAACAATCAGCTGCTCAGGAACTTGAATATCTTGATGGTGTAATTGTAACCTGGCATTAGAAACATTAAATATAGGAGCAGCAAAATAATGCATGGCAGCGAAAAGGCTAAATGTTTAAAAAATGGAATAAGCTGTGACTCCCAAGAAAACACTAGTCTATTCCTAGCAGTCATCATAGAAAATCCTGGTTATTCCCAGCTCTATTTTGTAAAAGTAGCCTTACCTTTCCCTCACAAAAAAACCTTCTTTAACCACAATTATACCACATGACATTTGCACCATTTGACCTTGGGCAGAAACAGGTGTTTTAATTTCTATGGTCTGACAACTGGTCAATGGTAAACCCTGGTTGACAGATAACATCATTTCATCATGGGTCAGCCATGTGTCTACCATGAAGAATGGTTAGAACATGGTAAGTTATGTGGCACTACCTAGGGTACCGGTGTATGGTTAGTATGTGGTAGTTATATGGTGGTCCCTAGGTGATATGGACCAATCACTAGACTTGCATGTACCACAAAACAACCTAGTTTCAGACAAAATTTGGCAAGGGTACTATAAATATCGATCTACATGCTAAACTCAGTATTTATTTAACCCATTCATGCCTCAGGAAATCTACTTGACCAGTGTTGTCTGGGCCTGTCATACTTTAGAAAAGGACTTCGGAAGGAAGCATGAATTCACAAAATATTTGAAGGACAGTTATAGGTAGAGTTCTGAGGAACAATTCTTCTTCAAAAAAAATCTGAATATTGATTTTGCTAGAGAGATCACTTAAATTGTAAGGTTGTTTTGGTTGCTGCAGGCATGAATGGGTTAAGTTGAAAATGACTCCGGACAGCAAATCCTATGAGATCTAATTACTGCTAGGATTGGCAGCAACACAACTGATCCATACACAATGATCCTCACACAGAGCCAATTAGGAATGAGAATTCATTTCACTGTGTCAAATTTTGAAGAACTAAAGGATAAATTCTTCATTATTATGTTCGGGATATCTTCCACTTCACAATGGTCTAGAGCAGCTACAGGCTTGAATAAGTTAACCTATTCATGACCACAACAGCCAAAAGCTGTCTGACAATTTTGATGAAATCTTGAAGGCAAAAACATTGCTAGGAAAGTATTTGTTAGTGAAATGTTAATCAGAACATTGGCAATAACTCTCCTTCCAATATCTTTTAAATCACTAATACCAAAGTTAATGACATTATTTGTCATTTGTCATAACAACAATTTTTGGCAAAACTCTTAAGCATTGCGTTGATAACGGAAGGACACTTTGTCATCTTCCAATGAACAGTAAGCCATTTAGTTCCCAGTCCTTTATATTTCTGTCTTGCCTTGACTGTTGGAAATGACAAGAATCCTGTATTAACAAAACAACAAAACGGTGGAAATAGCCTCTGGATACATTATGTCAACATATCTGTGCCAAAAGATCGACTTGACAAGTGTTGTCTGGACCTGTCATACTTCTGAAAATAATTTTGGTATGCAGCGTATATTTGCAAAATATTTGGAGGAAAATTGTAGATGGGGTTCTGATGAACAACTCTCCTTCTGTTATTTTTCTTTCAAGTTTTTGTTATAGAGATATCACCAAATAGTCCAGCAGTTTTGGCTCCTACAGGCAAGAATGGATTAATGTACAAGAACCCATTACAGACAACGTGACACATTTCTCATAAAACACTTTTGACCTCAGAGATTAAAACAATTCACCAAATAATTGCCACCTGCTGTAAAAGGGAAGGAAGGTCAGTAAGTATAACAAGGGTATGCTAATAGAAAAGGACGTTGGAAATTAAGGCAGTTGCACTTTTTCCTCAGGTGTGATGAAATCAGTTAATGAAATAATAGATCAAAAGAAGTCTGACAATTATGGTGAAATCTCCCAGGCTAAGGCAAAGCTTGGGAAAATGCTTGAAGGAAGAATGTTATTTAGAATATTATCAACAACTCTCCTTGAAATATTTTGTTAAATCATTCTTGATTTCAATGTTATATAGTCAAAAGTATCACATATCTGGAGGACAATTACTAGAGGAACTCATAAGCATTAATGGGTTAAGCACCTGTACTAGAACACATGAGAAAGTTATCATTTGCAGTGACTTAAAGAAAACTTAGTACAACAGCATGCCTCACCCTTACCAATTGAAGCATGAAAAATATTGATTCTCCAGTTATCTTCATACCATAAACATAATCCACCTTGACAACAGGTCATTTAACATTTAAACATTATATTGACCTAATTTAATGGGTCAGAATAATTCAATATACTCTTACCTATTAAGCTTGCAGTGCTATCAAAACAAACATGGACCTGATTCAGTGAGTCAGTTCATCTATAATCCATAGTCTCAGTCTCTATAGCTACACTGCATACCTAGATACACTAAACATAATCATAACCCTAACTATTACATAAGGCCTGAAACTGGTTCTATCATAATTAATGAGGCATATTTCCTTGACATTGTATACAATCATACGATTCTAAGAAATAATACAATCATATTACCTGGTTCAAGACTAAATGCACCTAAATGCTGGTCGAACAATAAAGATACAACAATTAGCATTATGCAATCTAGAATGAGCATAACAAAAGATTATGCAATTTGGTTGATGTATACATATCAACCAAATATAAGTCCTGGTTACTGGACAACAGGGCTTTAGCCAGAAGGGTTTCTATGCAGCATTTGGACATCGGAAAAATCACAATCAGCACAAACAATTTTTAGTGAAGAATCTCTAAAATAAATAGATGATTATCGTCACCTGTAACAACACTGCAGGAGAAAATTCCATGGGGATATTGTGCCATTTTATTATGTAATGAGGCATACTTCCTTGACATAGTATACAATCATACTTTTCTAAGAAATGATACTATCATATTACCTGGTTCAAGACTTTCCACCTTAATGCTGGTCGAACAATAAAGATACAATAATTGGCATTATGCAGTCTAGAATGAGCATAACAAAAGATTATGCAATTTGGTTGATGTATACATATCAACCAAATATAAGTCCTTGTTACTGGACAACAGGGCTTTAGCCAGCAGGGTTTCTATGCAGCATTTGGATATCGGAAAAATCACAATCTGAGCACAAACAATTTTTAGTGAAGAATCTCTAAAATGAATAGATGATTATCGTCACCTGTAACAAGACTGCCATTACAGGAGAAAATTGCATGAGGATATCGTGCCATTTTATTAAGTAAATGCATATTTATGGTTGGTTTCTAAGTATATGTTCCAGTACATTGCAGTATACCTAGGCACCCAGCCAAGCTAATTGTGATATGACTAGTGGATAAAAAAAAAACAGGGAATACATGCAATCATGTATCTAATTGGATCACAATGTGGTGACAAAGATCCACTTCTAGACTGTCCAAGTAACTTTTAAAGGAAAACAAAACTAACATTTCAAACCCTAAAAGACTTTGGATATCACTGAGGGGCTGCCCCGATAGCTGAGTAGTCCATGGTATTGCTACTGACTGCTAGCAATCTCTCACCACTGCCCAGGTTCGAATACCCACCAGCGTATGTGAGAAAGTTGTCAGTGACTTGGGGTTAGGTAGTGGTTTTCAACTGGTACTCCGGTGGCTAGCCACACTTAATAGCTAAAATGCAATGATACACGCCTCTGCCTTACTTTGACAATTCATCCTAGGAAGGAAAAACACTGGTCTATGTGAAGGAAAAAAATCTAAGTCTATGAATAGCCAAAATTAAAAATAACAGTAAAAAAGAATGATGATAATTGGTTACGGTAGAGTAGATGACAGATCATCACTAGCTTCTGCCTGAGTCTTAAATAGCCAGCCTAACCCGAGTAATTTGAGGTAAGGCTAAAAAAACAGACTTTCTTCACAGAGAGATTCTGTGAAACACGAGACTGTTTAAAACTATTGATGCGGTTAGGTCGTCTTCCATCTTTAACCCATTTGTGCTAGGAGATCTACTTGACAAGTGTCGTCAGGACCACTCATACTTTTGAAAATAACTTTGGAATGAAGCATTAATTTGCAATATATTTGAAGGAGAGTAGTATATAGAGTTGTAATGAACAACTCCCTTTCAAAAAAATTCTAAACATTGCTTTAGTTAAAGAGATACCACCAAAAAGGTCTGGCTGTTTTGGCTGCTACAAGCGCAAGTGAGTTAAGCAGTGACCAGGTAGCGTCTTATTGAGGCAAATAACTCTGGCCTTTGAGCAGGCAGCGCATGAGGCTTAATTTGTTCCTAATCAGGGCTGCTGGGAATAGACTGCACATCTCATATTACTCCAGCTTGTTTGAACAACTAACTCAAACAAACACGCTGACCCGCAGCGGCCAGAGTTTAACCCACCAAGCTCACATCAGCCAAATACAGCCTGACAATTTTGAGGAAATCTTGCAGGCAAAAGCCAAGTTGGAAAAATATTTGGAGGAGGAATGATATTCAGAATAATAACAATGACTCTTCTTAAAATATTTCGTAAAATCATTTTGAATTCAAAAGTTATGATCAAAAGTATCAATTTCAAGTGAATCATTTAAGCATAAATGGGTTAACCCATCATGCTCACATCAGTAGGGATAGCTCCCTGGTACTGATACAATACCATATACTGATATCAAATTGGAAAAAGTATGGTATCGAATTGTATTGTATTGTATTGTATTGTATTGCATTGTTAAGATTTTTAATTTTATGAAATATAAATATAAATACCTTTGCACAAAATGTATGAAAGAGTACTTCTTTGATCTTCAAATACCATTGTTTCTCCTAATTTTACAAGAATTTCTCTGATTCAGAAAATATTATCCATTGATTTGGAATGTTTGGTACTTAGTGCACAAATAGTATGAGAGCCACTGGGTCAAACTGACCTATTCATTTCCATAAGACAGCTTGTGGCATCCTTTGCAAAACTGCTATTATTTATTTCTGATATAGTATACCACTTTCTGATATAGTATATCACTAAAAAAGTGCAAAATCAGTATGTATGAGTGTGAAAAATACAAATGAATGCAATTTTGGACTTTTCATTTTTAATATAAAAACGCGAAAAAATTGTTTTTACCAAAAATACATAAGATTTCAATGTGAACTTCCATTAGCTTCTGAGAGTTTATCAATTTCCTTTATCTTTAACAGTCACACTAATCTTCGACCTTTAACATATGTAACAAACATTTCCAGATGAATTCACAAACTGCTGCAGTTCATAACTATAACATTTTATAAGCGACCCAGTAATTGTTTGTTATATATGTACTTTAAAGAGAGCTTCAATGGGCCTGACTTGTGTGGAGAGATGGGTCGGGAGCCTATAAATCTTCCTGCGTCGGGCACGCTTCGCCTGCATCACAAGATTGATGAAAGCATCCCTGGTATGTCTACACAGTACGCCGCGGACCCAGCAGTCAGGGCGGTCATTCAATGCCGCCAGCATAGCTCAAGCTCCAGGGAAGATTCTTCTTCTCTAGCCTGGTGGCAGGGTATGGGGGGGGGGGGGGGGGGGGGGAGAGAGATGGGGGCAATACGAAGATGACAAGAACTTCACCAATCAAGTAACATTGTTAATTACTGATTCAATGTTATTGATTTGAATGTTAATATACATGTTAGTGTCAGCAGGAAGAAAGCATCTAAGCTATATACGTCCCTGGTGTCAGTGGTGACTATTTATTGAGCCAATAGTTGAATGTCAGAC
>OZ012685.1:4199802-4359148 GCA_963942565.1 Maea johnstoni
TTAATCAAGTCTAGAAAGTACAATGAAAATATTCCACTTTCTACATCAGTTTCCTGCTGCTTTTATTTTTATTTCATACATTAATATTTAATACAATTGGATTTATAGAGTTGGTATTTAAAGCAATTGCCTTCATTTGCTGTCGACAGCACAATAGTGTACTAGTTTTCCTATGGAGTATTACAATAAATAATCAACCATAGATAACCCCCTCCCCCTTTATAGGACAGGTTAATGACAGACTAATTCATTCAAATAGCAGCAAAGCTTGACATTCAGATACAACTTGATCAATTTCACTCTTTTTCCCAAACATAGGCCTATGTTATATTTATTCATTAACTTGCATTCGCCAATTTCATAGAACACTTTTTCTGGTAGGCGAATGTGACAAAACTAGAATTTTGTAAACAAGTTATAAGTCTTTACTTTTTCATCAAAATATATTTCAATCATATGAATCTGATAAAGGCGAAATGTGTGAATTTTTTTGAGTTGGTCTCATCCAACTGAAAACATTCATTATATTCAGCAATTTAAGTTTTGGGGGTTTATTCTAAGATGAAATATACATGAAAATATACAAATACATGAAAAATAATGTTACAGGTTAGAAAAATAAAGTTATGTGTATGTTCTCCAATTCATGCCTGTAGCAGCTAAAATAAGCAGCTCGACAACTTTGTGATACCTTCAACTTCAGGCAAAAAGCATAGTTGAAGGAGTCTTTATAAGATTGCTATCAACAACTCTCTTTCCATATAATTTGTGAAATCGGTCTTATTAAGTTATAACCAAAAGTTATATATGCCCGGTAGTCCCAAACAACAGTTTCTAAAGGAACTCTAGTGTTTGGAAGGGTTAACGCATAATGCTCACAGTTGCCAAAAGCAGCCTGATAACGTGGGTAAAGGGGGAAATATTTGCAGGCGAGATCAATACCAACAACTCTCCTCCAAATATATGGTTTAAAGTATCACAGGTCCAGATGACAACTTCCCAAGGAACTCTGAAGCACTAATGGGTTAGTGGAATAAATGGGTAGTGACTAGCACTCCTAGAGCTACCTGTGTCTTAGCTTAACGAGTTCCGGCGAGGTAGCAATTACCTGCTAGGTAAGGCTGTTCTTCGCGGCAAACTTTATGAATGGCTTCTTGCTCTCAAGACGGAGGAAATTGCAGAGGAGAGTCGAGTCTGATGACGCAGGTGAAAACATTATGGTAATCAGTCGGGGACAAACGCGGACAACCACCTTGTTTATCGCAGAACAGCAGGTAACAATAGATGATGACAGAGTTCTTTCGGAAAAATCCATCAAAAATGATAAATTGCTTTCTCACATGCCCCTTTCCCTGTTATCATAAAAACACGCTTGTTTTTCAGCCCAACTTCTATGTGAATAGTGAATTGATATCTTTATGGACAAACAAAATATAAAATCTTTGGATGAACGTCAAATACCGTGAAAATAACATGAAATATGTAAGCATGTTGTAACAAAACAGTGATTTATAAATTTATAAATTTAATTGCTGGTGCAAATTTCTAACATGCAAAATTCTAAAATGTCAGCAAGTGACAGGCAATACATAGCAACAGATTTGCGTTTAGATTTTGAAGTTTGTATTTCATAACTTTTTCTGCAATGCCTATTAAATCATATTGAATCATACCATATTAAATCCTGACTAGTAATTACTGATAGGGGGGAAAGAGAGAGAAAACTGGAGTACTCACAACAATCCTCATCTACTACCAAGTCACTGGCAACTTTCTCGAATGCCCCTTGAAAGATTGCAATCCAGGCAAGAATGAAAGTGGCAGAAAGTGGTTCAAAGCTGTAGAACGAAATGTAGCTGAGACTTGTTAGGCAATCCTAGGATTTCCTAAGAATATCCTGGGAAATTCCTTGGTATTGCAAGCCACCTTTGGGAATGGTGGTAAGAGAATACAGATGTCCTACTTTGGTAATGTCATATGCAACACATAACCTAAGGAAATGAATGAATATCAGGATGCTCTATGAATATAAAGGACAATAACTGTTTTGAAGCCCAGTGACTTGATTATATACCCAACCCTTCAATCATAGACCAAAAAGTAGGTGATGCATTTCAAAGATTTCCATTATTAAACCAAAACCATATACTATTATGCATCAGCTTTCTTGACACCAAAGGCTATAAATAAATTACCATATACCTTCAAAAGTTAAACAACCTGATTACCTTTTTTCTACTGGTCAGGTACAATATAAGATCAAAATAAATTGATCACCAGCTTATACATATTTTTCTGGTCCAAATGTGTTTGCCTTATTCAGTTCTAATGTATGAAATGTTCATAGCACTCATATGAATAGCAACATTGACCTCAAACAATTCCTTCTGTTCCTAGAATTCACATTCTTTTTTCATGAAATACACAACAAATATTCTATTTGTGTGATTTAAAAAAAGATGCTTCATTTTTCCCCTGTTGATCATGCCACAAAGGTTTCCAACTGGGCACAGAGAACAAACAAAATGTTTTTAATGTAATTTTGATAATTTTCACATGTATTGCTTAAACTATTTTGGTCCTCAAAAAGATGCCTGGGCAGTAATTTAGTGCCAATGACATCAGCTGCGTCTAAAGAGAATTCATTCCTCCTATTTTATGCAATGTAACCATGGCAACTGCAGCCTTGGAGGGCATAGCCATCAATCTTACCCAGAGTGCCAAATGAGTCCCTTTCTGTCGCACTATAAAACATTTGCAGCATTTACCATAGCAGAGTTCTGAGATGACAGAGTTAATATCCTCTGATGTGGTATAAGTGTGTAATGATAAGGTAACAATGTTACACTCACCTGTAGGTAGTTATTAATGTAATAGACAGGTGTTCAAGAGAGTAACGACTAAGAAACAATTTTACAGACACCTGTAGATATTTAATGCAGTAGATGGGTGTTTAAGTGAGTAACGATTAAGAAACAATATTGCAGACACCTGTAGATATTTAATGCAATAGACAGGTGTTCAAGTGAGTAACGACTAAGAAACAGTATTACTGAGACCTGTGGATGTGTAAGAGAGAGGCGTTTCAGGTCTTACTACACTTTTGGAAATTTTAATTAATTTTCTTTTCTGAAACCGCATCAACAAAGATCAAAGGACAATTATCTTTAAAGCAACTTTTATTCATGGGGTCATCAACCTTGTTTGTAAATCTTTGAAAAGAAATGCAATTTGATTTTATATTTTTTATCCCTTCAGAGATACTGTCACTGAACGAAATACTGTTCTGCTATGAAGAAAGCATTTTTTGTTGTTATATAGGGATTATAGGGCAAAATCCATGAATGCTAGAAAGAGGTTTTAACACAAAAATTATTGTAAGTCAGAACTGCTGAGATAGATTTTCACTAAAAATGTTCCTAACCATCTACACTATGCTGTTTAACTTAAAAAATGAAGAAAATGACAGGTCATTGGGTTCTTCAGCCCTTCTTGCACTTTAAGTAAAGAACGTGGAAGCCATACATCCAATAATATATATATATATATATATATATATATATATATATATATATATATATATATATATATATATATATATATATATATATATATATATATATATATTTATATATATATATATATATATATATATATATATATATATATATATATATATATACATATATATATATATATATATGTCTAATTTCTCTGTTATTGGTATTTCCCCATTGTTGTCTCTTGCAGCTGACTGATCCAGCATGGTGAAACAATGACCTAATCAATACCAACAGACAGGTAGGTGCAGATACCACACACACAGTACATCTAAACCAGATAGTCAATGTTGCTATGGCGCCTGCAGTTAGTCAATAGGCTAACGGCAACTTTAGTTTTTTGCAGTACAATACTATATCAATATTCTTTGATGATACCCTATCTCAACAATACCTATTAATAAATGCTAGCTTAAGGGGTTGGTAGTAAGTTTCCAATTGGATGGAACCAAATTTATACTAGCGTAACTAGGTCAGCAAAAGATTCCAATTGTATGAGTGATATGTATCAACCCTAAAAAGTCTACAATACCTGAAGCCAGTGCTAGGATTTACCCTCTTTAACCCATTCACGCCAGTAGCGTCAAAAACAAGCTTACTATTTTGGTAATATCTTTCCAACAAAAGTATCTTTTAGAAAAAATTTGGAGAAGAAATGTAAAGCAGAAACTAACTTACAACTCCCCTACAGACATATTTCTTATTTATGCTTGCTATCAAAATTATTCTCAAAAGTATCACAGGTCCAGACAACAAAACTCAGGGGAACCTCCAAGCATGAATGAGTTAAGGTTACGCAGAGAGTGGGGAATGGGTGTATGTAGAATAATTCAGTCTGCAGCAGCTGTGTATAGATATAGCCCATGAATGCTTTATAAATCAACTCATCAACATTCACAATATGGCACCAAGTATGAAACACATCACAAACAATAATCAATTACCAAGGCTATATATCACTACACACATACATGAATCAAGTCAAGCCTTAACCCATTCATTGGCAGGAGATAAACTGAGTGTTGTCTGGACCTGGTATACTTTTGAAAATAACTTTGAGCGATGCGTAAATTCACAAACTATTTGAAGGAGAGTTGTAGAAAGAGTTCTGATGGACATTTCTCCTCTAAATGTTTTCTAGACATTGCTTTTGTTGGAGAGATATCACAAAAATTGTCAGGCAGTTTTGGCTGCTACAGGCATGAGTTAATTTAAACACATTGGGGGTTAACATCAACATTTTGAACAAGAGGCCAACCAGCTCATGGCTTATGAAAAATAGGGGCAAATGAAATATTCAGGGCAAAGAAACAATTCAGGGCAAAGGAATAATTCACATTCAATTTTTCTTAAAGTTTACTGAGATCATGCTTGTATTTCATTGTGCCATATGTATGAAACATACAGAAAACCTGAAGATTACAATTCGAGATATACATAAATCCTATTTCTGTTGGTCAACCATTGGCCACGTGAACTGAAAATTTTAGAGGCCCAGCGAAAATTCTAGTAGCACAGCTCCTCAGACAGCCTCACTGTCAAACCATGCAGATAACATTGAAAAAAAAAACAATTTCCTAACAAGATGTAACTGGGAATATCCCAAATACATCTTAAATAATGCTTATATAATGTACCAGCATTTCAGCTACAATTGGTATACAGGTAGTTTGTATCAGAGATACACATAACCTAGTTAATGTATATCTCTGCCTGTATCTGCAGTGTTAGCTGTCTATGTAGTCTGAATATCACATTTAGTATTGGCTCTGGGCTGTTTTGAGTAGCTTGGATCACTATAATGATTTTCTAAGCCCGCCAGGATTGAGGAGAGTATAACTACCAATGAAAAGAGGTGTAAGAGCAGGTGTTGATGTTAACCTTATTTCACACATCAATCCATAAGGCATGTTTCTGTTTAATCAGGGCGTCTGGCTACCCAATAGGCCAAGGTTTATATAAACTCATCAACAGGGTACTCGGTAAATGATCACTGATAATGTTTAAATAACCTAGGTATAAGATTTAGCTGATAATGGAAAGAATTTTCATGCATTCCCTTACCTAGTTATATATATACATATAAATAAATATATATGTATATATATATATATATATATATATATATATATATATATATATATATATATATATATATATTTATATATATATATATATATATATATATATATATATATATATATATATATATATATATATATATATATATAAATATATATATATACATATATAAATATATAGATATATACTAGTATACAAATAGTACAGACTGCTCATGGTAGCTTTACCTCAGATAGGTACACAGCCCTCTGTCTGTCATTTAAGTAAGAGCAAGCATTCAACTCACAATACCATTGACAGCTTGATCATGGGGGATGCCCCTAGCTCATTTTATAATGACCAATTTGTAAGCCTGCATGAGAGCCATTCATTATTACTTTGCACAGTTCTCAACTCTACCCCACTAGTAACACTGTTTTGCCTCAGATACAGAGCCTAACTCTATCCTTGGCAGATGTGAGTCACAGCAAGTTGTCAAGCCACGCAAATGACCTAGACCGCTTGCCCATTGAGGAGGCCCCTAGATCATTGAAGCACAAGTATGGTATATTCAGCACAGCTCCAAACACTGTACCACAAATGGCCATTTAACTCAGTGTTGCATTAAACTACAAATATGTAAGTCTCTTAGCCAATCATCATTAGGTATATTCTGAACAGCTCCAAACTCTCAATTACAAATGGCCATTTAACTCAGACTGTTGCGTGAAACTTCAACTATGTAAGCCTCTTAGCCAATCATCATTAGGTATATTCTGCATCGCTTCTAACTCTGCATGACATTTAAATAGCCATTTTGCCTTGATCATCACACAACAACCTATGACTGTAAGCATCTAAGGCAATCATAATTGGCACTCGACACATCTCCTAACTCTCTATCACAAATGGCCATTTCGCTCATCATGCAAATAAAAGTGCCGTTTTTGTGTCTGCTCATTACCCGAGCTATGATGTTATGACCTATCACGCTGGGGAAGAACCTGGCAAATATTTGTATCATTTTCTATCAACACAGTTCGCTGTTGATCATTCCATTGGGGCTTATTGCCATCGGTAGGCCCGAGTTTCTTTATTCAGCAAGCAAACTCAGCTTCTGAGTGTTTGCTGACGGCACATCAGGAAAGCCGTGTACGCGAGGGGCGCCATATGCTACTGCTGCTGAGTAAACCATACCAGCGTTTAATCATTTCACAGCACTACCCTACTTAGGGTTGGATATTGTTAAGAGGTACCGCGGTACTGGTAACGGTACTGTTTCAAAAAGTACCAAATCGTACCTTTCATTCTTTATAAGGTACTCTTAACGATACTTAACCACTATGAAGGTATCATTTATTAGGGATTGTCCAGGATCCTAAATATGACTATTAAGAACAAAATTTCTTTTGTAATAATGCAATCAAGTAATGTTAACAGTACAATTAAAATACTATCGTTTCATTGGTACTGATACCATACTGTACTGTTTACAATTAAAATACTCTATCGTTTCATTGGTACTGATACCATACTGTACCGTTTACAATTAAAATACTCTATCGTTTCATTGGTACTGATACCATACTGTACCGTTTACAATTAAAATACTCTATCGTTTCATTGGTACTGATACCATACTGTACCGTTTACAATTAAAATACTCTATCGTTTCATTGGTACTGATACCATACTGTACTGTTTTGTTGGTAGAGATATCCATCCCTAACCCTAGTGGTACAGTTAGGGATTGTCAAACCCTAGTGGTACAGTTAGGGATTGTCAAACCCTAGTGGTACAGTTAGGGATTGTCAAACCCTAGTGGTACAGTTAGGGATTGGCAACTTTGATATTTAGCTCCTGAAATTACCTGCACAGTATGATACTATCTTAATTTTCTTTTAAATGATATTGCCTTCCTCCCATGGACTTAGTTTTGTTAAAATTCACATTTTCAACTTTAAAAAAAGTTTTCAAATAAGAAGCAAAGTATTTGTGTTGTGTAGAAACAAGCATGGAGCAAGTAAAAGAGCAAATACAATTTTATGCCATTAACCAGTACCAGTACAGCAGATCTTAAATAATAGGATACCTATACCCATTAGTTATTGGTATTAGTTATTGGTATTTGTTATTGGTATTTGTTATTGGTATTTGTTATTGGTATTTGTTATTGGTATTTGGTATAGCACTGCTTTGTTTACCAGCCATGCCACATTCACAGTAAGTTCAGATAGCTGATTGAATAGCAGCAAGCTCAATGACGGAAACTAATAACCACCCTTTTCTCACTCTATTGATCCATCCAGAATACCACTAACCCAGGTCAATTAGGCTGTCAATCAGGTATTATCATTAACCCCTTACAGTCCAAAACCATTCCGATGGTGTGCAAAACTCCAAGAAACAGCCAAAAACATTGCTATTTCAAAAGGAGTATATTTGACTATATGGACTATAAACATCTGTCCATTGATTATTCTTTAAAGCGCTTTTTGAACATTATAGGTGGAAAGGGCGCTATATCAATTATCAATTATTATCATTATTATTCCCAGTAGCCTGTGAATGATTGGTGTATATCTCATTATTACAGTTAGAAATTCCCATCTTTGCAGAAATAAACTAATTGCTTAAGCATTCATCAAGCTCTGGAAGCTCTGGAAGTATATATCAAAATCTCCAAAGGATATGGTCATTTTATGGTCATTTTGTTTGTGTTCAATTTTTTTACCTATCTCAAAAAGGCAATCGGTGCCATTGTCATGAAGAGATATAGGGCTATATCTTAAATTTACTAAAATAAGTTGTGCTGCATTCATCAAGCTCTGGAGACCATAGAATATAAACTAAAATATCAATTTTTGGTCAATATTTGAAGTTTGAATTTCAATTTCATCTACAAGTACATCATCAAATGCTTCATCATTATTGTATGTGTCCTAAAATCCATAGAAATACTATACATGGGTTCTGTCTAAGTTATTGTTCTTTCAGTACTTAGAGCAAATACTGAGAATACTACAAGTGTACGTCTTGTACCCTGGAATATTGACTTGTTTTCCTCAGAAAAGGCGCACAGAGAACACCTTTTTTCAGACAAGAGGAACTAAATATGCCTCCAATCAATAAGATTATCATGACTAAGGCACACCCTGAAAAATTAGTACACAGGTGAACAAAACAAGTGTTTTATTAATGCAAGGATCAATATATCAAAAACAACCATGCAGAGATGGAGGAAAAGAAGTAGCATATACTATGAATCGGCACATTTGTACTATTTATTGTTTTTACTTGCCATAGCAAGTCGGATAACAAATACATTAGTGCACGACTATGTATTGCCAAACGTCTGCCCATGCAGACAGGTAAATAGTTATAACCTGCAGGTCTTTCCTCAGGCTACTGGTTCCAGTAATGTGAGCAGAAAGATCAATCAACGCCAGCACTGCTGAGCCGAGATCATGAAATGTTGATGACTACCACCTGCTATTGTACTAGCCCCGTACAAATGGTGCTGATCAATATAGATCAATCACTTCCCGCATGCACACCTGGTCTCCATAGCAGCACAATACATACATACATACATACATACATCAAAGAGCAGCAGCAGGAAACACACCTGATATAGCAACACCATAGCAATGTCACTGGTGTGTGCACAGAACAATCACATTGGTGTCCTAACCCATAAAATACTAACTCATCAACATTTCCTCCAGAAATTCCTCTGAGTTCCTTCAGAAATTGACGTTAATTTATGATACTTTAAACAATTACTTTGAAATTGTGAATAATTTTACAAAATATTTGAAGGAAAATTGTTGGTAATGTTCTGATTAACATTCGTCATCAAATATCTTTCTATTTATGCTTTTGCCTGCAGTATTTCATCAAAATCGTAAGGCTGCTTTGGCTGCCTGAAATTGTTGTCTAGATTATCAAGACTCTAAATAATATTTGAATTAAATGGAAATACTTTTTTAAATGGAACAGCTCTAAAATCCCCAGACGTGCCGGCAAGGTATAAAATGTATCGTTGACTCCAGTGAGATGTATGAGAGAGTGTTAACAGCCTGATAGATCCCACCTCCACGATAAACATGCGAGAGATCACAGCTGATCTCGTTAATATGCATCTGGGTCATCCCTAGGTTACCACTTCCCTGCTCAGTACAACCGTGGCAGACACAAATATCTTGCACTAATTGGTTTACACAGGTCTTCACAGTTTAAGTGCTTTGAGTTGCTTCTATTGAGAGAAGGGCAATTTTGTACTGTGAGCTTTAGAAATTGTGAGCTTAACAAATAAAGGGGAGTAATGGTTAGAATCCCTGCCAGATCAACTGACCGAATGCTGTAGATATTTTAACCCATAAATGCTTAAGAGTTCCTCCATAAATTGTTGTCTGGATCTATGGTACTTTTAACAATAACTTGGAAATGTAGAATGATTTTACAAAATTGGTAATGTCTCATTAACATTTCTCCTTCAAATGTTTTTATAACTAATGCCTTTGCCTGTAAGATTTCACTGAAATTGTCAGTCTGCTTTTGACATCTGTGAACATTGATGGGTTAAATGAGTGGCTCTATTATTCATAGAGAGGACAATTATAAAAGGCAAATTAAAGGAAAATGATATTATTTCTATAGAACCATTGATTTCACGAACTAATCTAGCTTTAACTCCAGCACCTGCCTTCCCATTAGAAAAGTATAGGAACAGAGTATTTGTATATCAAGCACTAATATGTTCCTTAATTATCATTTCCTGTGAGTGCCCAATGTACAGGCAACTCTGCTTAATCCAGTTTAGACAAAAATCTGGATTACACATATCCAGATTAAGCAGAGTTGTCTGTACACAGGTAAAAGTTCACGGGCTCGTACAGCACCGTAACGGGACCGTTTTCGATCCCTCAATATATCGACATTTCATGGCTTGAAAACCCCTAATGGACCCATTTTATTTACGGGCCTGTCATAACGGGCCTGTCATAACGGGCCCATTACGGGCCTGTAACAGGCTCGTTATAATGGGTTCCGAGCCCGTATCAGGCCCGTCAAAATAACGAGCCCGCATGGGCCTGTCAATTATTACCTGTGATATATGCAGGTTCCACCTAATTCTGAAGAGGGATTCATTAAAACCTGTAAACCTAATGCTCACTTATAACAAGAATGGAATTACTGTAGGTTCCAAAAATATTGGTATTCTCAAAGGGGTTGGCCTGGCTTGGTTATAAATGTTCAGCATTATGTAAGATGTTTTCTATCATTACTTTACAATTCATAACGGGAAGACTGACTTGATTCTGATCCCAGGTTTCCTATACTGGCCTGATTTGACCCTAAATGTGGATTTAGTGACAACTTGATATAGTAGCTAAAATCTAATCCAGTTCAACTCTTAAATAGCAGGATTAGAGCAGATTTTCATAGCCTAGAAGCTATCTCCCAACTTTAATCCATTCACTTCTGAGGCTTACAGCAAGTCTGACAGATTTGAAAATGGCAGAGAAAGGTAAATATTGTACTCTTCTGAATAACCACACGGTGCGGGTAGAGGTTGGCAAAATTTTCTGTAAAAGGGGTGCTGGCAATCTTCCATTTTACTGCACACCTAAATGATTGCCGATCATAGTGTATTGGCCATTATTGCTTCTTTGCGCTCTCGCTGTTCTGCTTGCTTAGACACTTGGCGCCACAAACCTACATGTAATAAGATCGTTGATTGGTCAATAGTACAAACATGCGGCGAATATGAACATTGAGAGCATGAAGAAACTGCTGAAATGGCAGAATTCGGCGCTGGTTTGCATACATGGCAAAAGGAAAGGTATGTGATTTCGCTTTTCTTACTTCTTCTGGGGGGAAGTTTTAGAAGTTTTTCGTGACAGTTGCGCTGGCCGTTCCCCCTCTAACCGTGAAAAAAAGGCATGTGCGCTTATTGGTCATGTGTGCTTAATCTGACGAATATGGTAAATGAAAATCCTAATTCATATTCAGCCCATCAGATTCTCTTGGTACCACATAGAGTGGATTTCTGTGTTTTGGTGATAGGAGAAATGCAGGAGAAATGCAGTAGCGCTCCAGAAATGGTCACAGTAAAGCTCCAGGGACTACAAAGCTCCTTCAGAAGACAATCCTCATGAGCCTTTCACTTAGTAACCTCATAGTCCCATAAAGCGACTCGCTAATAAAGCTAACCGTCGCCATCGAGTCAAATGTCTATCAGCCCTCCCTCTCTTCTCGCCTGCTGAATCAATACCAATTAAGCTTGAACAGCTTTTATGGCAAAGAATGGCAGGGATCGATACCTCATGTGCAATAATATCATAAACTGTCGCGGCTGAACGGATCACAATGGTGTGGCACTATTCCGAAGAGACCTGTTTGCATCGTGGAGGATAACTACTTGTCCCAATCTGCACTGTTCATATAAAGCTGCATCATCATTCAATTTAAAATGCTATAGAAG
Source organism: Maea johnstoni (assembly GCA_963942565.1). Taxonomy (NCBI): domain Eukaryota; kingdom Metazoa; phylum Annelida; class Polychaeta; order Spionida; family Magelonidae; genus Maea; species Maea johnstoni. The sequence continues at coordinate 4,211,914 of OZ012685.1, forward strand.
TCACTGGGTTAGACTTTCCCAGGGGCATATTCCCCTTCATTGTGCTGTGGGCCTCTAGATTTTTCAGACTAGGGTCCCAAATTAGTATGTATCACAAACAGAAATTCTGTAATTGGCCATTAGTTTTTATCAAAAGACCTTTTTCGGCCCCTAGCTTGAAATCAGAGTGTCAGACCCTGAGATATATTTCTTCCTCGTGGTAAAACTCTTAAGAAGTGGAGACCCGACACCAAAGAAACTATATAAATTGTGGTGGCTTATGTAATAATGATCTAATGTGGTCTACCCTCCTGATAGCTACATGATTTATCAATAGATAATACTATATTTCTTATTTCTTTAACATTTAGCTTGTTTCAAAAGTTCAAAATACCAAAATACCTAAAGTCTGTAGATATTGATACCTGCTATCCAGGGAACTCCTTGTGTAATTGAATATGATACGATTCATACTATTTCAACCCAATATTTCGCACAGCAGCCAAAAGCAGCCAAAAGCAGCCAAAAGCAGCCTGGCAATTTTGGTGAAATCTTTCAGGCTAAAGCATAACTGAGAAAATATTTGAAGGAGAAATGTTAATTAGAACATTACAAACAACTCTTCTTAAGACATTTTGAAAAATTGTACTTAATTCAAAGGTTATTGCCAAAAGTATCAGACCCAGACGAAAACTTCTAGAGGAGCTCTTAAGCAGTAATTAATGGGTTAATTAGGTTATTCTAATAAACTCACTGCTGTCCAGGCAACCTCCAGGACGGGAGATGGAATTCTTAAGAAGTGGAGATGAGACCAAGAGATGTGGCATTGACACCCTTTTTTATGTACTGAATAGATTGTATTGCACTGTTTAACTTTATGTTTATGTTCCGTCTTGTCATTGAAACATTTATTCAAATCAAAATCAATTAATAAGAGATACAGTATTTGCCCGATTAAGCACACGGTGTGGGTAGAGGTTGGGAAATTTTTCTGAAGTAGGGGTGTTGGCGATCTTCCATTTTACCGCACCCCTCAATGATTGCCGGTCGGAGCGTAATAGCCGTTATTGCACCTATGCGCTCTCGCTGTTCAGTTTGCTTAAACATTCCCCGGGGGGTGCGCTTATTCGGGACCATGCGCTTAATCGGGCGAATACGGTATATTGTGAATTTTCATTCAGCCGTCATGGCTGTTTTTGGACTGAAAACCTATCAGTAGTCAGCTTCCAAACTGAAAAAAGAAATCGAAAGGCATTCATAGTTTCTAAGAAAAAAGACAAGAGAAATAAGACCAGGGGCATATATCTTTTTTCTTATCACTGCTGCGGCTATGTCACTTAAAGATGCTGACAGTCAGACATCCAACTTGTTCCATTAATAATTCCCTGCATTAACCTTCTACAATTCCTTAAATAGATAAAACGTGTGCCTATGGTTCCTCGGAACACATACCTCTATGAATAATTAACATACTAGTTGAATCAAAGGGCAGTGCAGTGTTTTCTGCGAGTCAAATAGAACTGGAATGCCTATCAACTTCCACATCAATCAAGTGTGTGGTGTGTGCAGTCCCTCTCCCTAGCCGGACCACTGAACCGCCCCTGGCAATCAAACCAAACAACTAGCAACATGTTACTGTGGCACTTCAACCATTAAACCATTCAGGCTTGGAAGGCACAGAAATAAATGGGTTAACCCATCAATGCGGGTGGTCGCTTGCCGTACAAAAACACCTTCACTCTGTTGGTAGTATTTTTCAAAAAATATTTGAAGCAGAAATGCCGTTTTGAACCGAGCTAACAACTCTCTTCCCAATGTATTGTCTATTTATGCTTGATTCCTTATTTTCAAAAGAATGATAGATTCAGACGACACTTTTCAAGGAATTCAGTCTAAGCATGAGCTGGGTAAATACTCTATTTCTTAGTCTATTCATTAAAACCTGGAGGGCAAGAAACTTCTCCAGGCGTTAACAACCTCCATCAAAGGTTTATCTTTAACCCTTCCAATGCCAAACACCCATACATACATGCTAGATCCAGGTGCTGCAGATTTAGATTGACACCTCAATGTAACAGCTCACAATTACAACATATTTGATGATATATCAAATATCAATCTCCATAAAGCGAAAAACTCCTTCTCTATGTTAGAAATGTAAGACATGAAAGTGAGAGAAACGGGGGTTGCAGAAAGATTTGTATATGAGTAGTACTTCTTTACAAAAGTGCCGATGAAAGGTTGAGAACCCCTTTATTAACCAATCAATACTTGAGAATAATTCCCTTAGAAATTGTCGGTGAGGGGCCACTGAATTATCATACAATCACATTTGGCTCAGTGCACAGTAGATACATCCACCGGCGGATCCACACTGGTGATTCCGGTGACAAATCACCGCTCAATTTAAAAAGTGGATGTTTGGCACCGGTCAAATCCGCGAGCTGATTCCTGCCTGTTCACACCACCACTTTTTAGACAGGCGGTTAGAGGGCATCATGCCCCGGAATGGCCGGATAGATTTCCTTAAATAAAACCCTTGGGACTGGTGGATTTATGAAGAGGAGGCAGTCAACTCTACATTGTTCTCGCGACCGGCCGCCAGACACAATTAGTCTCCATGGGGAATTGATAAGGACCGCAGATATCGGTCGGGGGAGATAGTAATTCCCTGTGGAGATGATTATCAATCCCTGGCAAACACGTGATTATACTCGCTGCTAGGAGCGCTGGTAAGCACTAAGCAACCATGGTTGGAGTGTTGAGAGTCATGCCGCAGCTGTACAACTGAAGTCATCTCTTCACTTTAAAGTAGAGAACGACTTTGGGAACTTGGTATACAAGTATAAACATTTCAACGACTAAATTTTTAGGAAATCATGAACAATATTAGGAGGTAGTATTGTAACATTAATGGTAGATTATACTAGTCAACGTATATTGGTGTCCAATTGCTCTTTTGTCAGTTTTAGATGGAGTGTATTCAGGATTAACTAGGTAAATGCATCAGTTAATTGAATCCCCTGGACGGTAGGGGGTGGGGGATAGTCTTCTGACCTTCTGCCCTATTTTTCATAGTCCCGACACCTAGGGCACACCTTTTTGTCAGTTAGCCCCACCCCTAGGGCACATTTTGTGAAAATTGAAAAAGGAATTTGAAAATAAACTTTTCTTTTGTTTTGATTTGGACAATTACAAGAACTAATTTCATTTGTTTGCCCACTTTTTGATGGCCGATTGGGCTAATCAAAATCAAGTAATTGGGATATTTATTAAGGAGGGTTTTGGAGGTATTCACTATCCCCGCCTTGTGGGGATAGTGCATGTGAAGTGTAATATGTAAGCAATCACTACAGTTTCAGAAATAAGGAAATATTTTACCCATAAATTAGCCTTTTATTATGAAATCCATTCCAAAGATCAGTAGTGAGTAATGAGTGGTTCAGTATATGGATAAGAAATACTAAAAATAAAATGGAATTCTTTGAAAAGTAAGTCAATAAAATTTATAATTTTAAATGCCGCAAGTTGCTGAGAATACATCTCAGAGCGTCGAAAACCCTTGGGCTTCTGGGGGCCCCAGACCCCCGGCCACTAGTCCCGAGCACCTTAGGTGCCTGGTTGCCATTAAATTTTGGCACCAGTCAAATTCAGGTGTGTATCCGCCCCTGACATCTGACTGTTTTGTGCTGCATTACTAACACGCCTGCAGTGTAATAAGTGCTGCAGTGGAGTCAGAAACAGCCAGTCTCTAGAAAAAGACCTGCGGGCAACCAGTCCTTCCTATATTCTTCCCAGTGGGTGAGTCAGTTAAGCAGTTGCTCATGCTAAGTACATTACAATGATAAGAATAGCAGGTACTTTCAGTGCTATGTCAATCTGTTTCTTACCCTAATCCTGGTAAACAAAACTCTAGAAAGTCAAGGTTATTTCTGGTAGCTGCTAAGAAGTTTAACCAATTAGTGCTCCAAAAACAACCAAAAACGACCAAAAGCGGCCTGACAATTTTAATGAAATATTTATGGCAAATGCATAGTTGGGAAAAAAACTGAAAGAGAAATGATAATCAGAGCACAACCAACTACTATCCTACAAATATCTGGTAAAATTATCACAAGAATTATAGAACTAGATAACAGTTTAAGTGGTGGAGCACCCAGGGAATTTGTACTGCCTGATCCCAAGTCATAAGCACTTTTCTCACTTCCTGTTCATTAGTTCACAATGCTGATACACATTCTGTCCTAATTAGGATGATTTTCTTGTCACATACCATGATAACATGAGGTAAGCCTAAAACGTCATTATCCACTGTCCCCCACACTGCATTTCCATTCAAATAGTAGTAAGGAAATTTAACCATTTCATGCCTGCATGGATGTCAACTTGACCAGTGTCGTCTGGACCTGTCATACTTTTAAAAATAACTTCAAAATGAAGCATTAATCTGCAAACTATTTGAATGAGAGTTGTAGATAAAGTCTTAATGAACAACTCTCCTTGAAATATTTTTAACAATTGCTTTCATTGAAGAAATATCACCAAAATAGTCAGGCGATTTTGGTTACTACAGGCATAAATGGGTTAATCAAACAGCTCATCCGGTCCACGGCTAACGCTGTTTTGATGAGCCCCTCATTAAACATTCATGTCCGGAGATTGCATCAGTGTACAAGCCGATGCTAGCATTGTGTTGATGGCGGTCCCGGGCGACTCTCATTATATTGCCTTGTCACCTACTCCGGCAGTCAGAGCTGGCGAGAGAAACACTTCCCAAGTGTACATGTATGCAAGTCACAAACCACCATAGGGAAAAGCTACATTACATATATATATGCACGCAATAGAACACAAGGCGACTTCAAAAAAGTGTAGAGTATCTTGTACTAAACAAATATCAATACCAACATAGTTTGTCTAGTTGCGCGATTTGAGGCCTCTGTCGCACACTGGTTCGGCAATGCGACAGTTAGACACCCCTAGCAAAGGTACCAACAAAGGTTTCAGAATTATTTTCTGACCATGCCTCGTAAGTTAGTTTATGATTTTTACTTCTGGGTATTTGTCTGATTTTCCGTACAAAATGTACAGTGTTCAGAAAATCAGGTTGCCCATCATCAGCAAGTGTAAACTAAAATATACTTGCCAAAATCCCTTTTATTTCAAAAATTCACTAGCCGGGGCAGGTGGGCAAGTACTTATGATATGTAGCTCCCTGATAACAATTTAAAGGCTGCTGATAGTGTGCAAAACTTCAAGAAACAGCTGAAAACATTGCTATTTCAAAAAGAGTTTATTTGACTATATGGACTATAATCATCTGTCCACTGACTTATTCTTTAAAAAGCTTTTGAACATTATAGGTGGAAAGGGCGCTATATCAAATATCAAATATTACTATTAATTATTATTATGTTGTTGTTGCCTGAAGTGTCACAGCTCAAGCAACACTATCCATACAATACTCTATTAGCGTGAATGGGTTAATTGTTTGCACAGAAATCCCTACACAGTAGAAAGAAGAGCAGATAATCTGCTAGGCCCAATTACCACTATATGCCATGTGAGTGCTTAGGAAATATCACTTTCATGGTAACTTCTGTTTACCCTACAAGTGTACAATCTATCAATCATCACATAACAATTTACACAAGGGGAATAAGCTGCTTACTGAGAGTTAACTGGGAATTGCCTGGTGTTGGACCCCTTTCTTTTCAACTAGGATTACGACAAGCTTAATAATGAAGTGGATAACATGGGTGTTTATTTACAAATGTAATGCAAAGAATTCTGTAGTAATGTTAGGGTGATCTTGCATATAGGGTAAATACCCATAAGGAGGCATGTGTAAATCTCATGAACATATACCACACACACACACACACACACACATATACATATATATATATATATATATATATATATATATATATATATATATATATATATATATATAAATATATATATATATATATATATATATATATATATATATTTATATATATGTATATGTATATATATATATATATATATATATATATATATATATATATATATATATATATATATATATATATATATATGTATATATATATATATATATATATATATATATATATATATATATATATATATATATATATATATATATATATATATATATATATAAATATATATATATATATATATATATATATATATATATATATATATATACACACACATATATATATATATATAATTATATATATACATATATATATATATATATATATATATATATATATATATATATATATATATATATATATATATATATATATATTATACAAATATGACATGTCAGTGTGGATATCCTGATGGAATGTCTCCTAGAGGGAGGATGAGCGGAGCCCTTGGGAAAACCATCCTCCCTCTGGGAGACATTCCATCAGGATACCCACACTGGCATGGCATATTTGTTTTATTATACCGAACAAACCCCAATATTGTAAAATATCAATGAAAACAACAGTAGATCCGCTGGTGCGGTTGGAAAGAGCGTCTGCTGCTTTGTTCACAATGGCAAGGTCACAGATGACTGATGATTCACATATTCCCCGCTAGGCATCACTAGTGACAACGGTGGCCGTAACGCCAATCAGTGGACATGATGATTGGCAATGGTTAAGTCAGCCAATCACGGCTTACGATCTTAATGTGAGGTATAATATATATATATATATATATATATATACATATATATATATATATATATATATATATATATATATATATATATATATATATATATATATATATATATATATGTATATATATATATATATATATATATATATATATATATATCTCATGAGGCACTCTTTGTGTGCACTCAAAACTGTTTATTTGTGCCCTATAACCTTCTGATTGGACATCCTTAGTGTCAAACATAGCCAAGAGCGTTGTGGTACAAGGATAAAGGTAAGTACAAGACTGACTGCTCTTTGAATCATTCAAGAGTGAATGATAAACTTTGCTCACCTCTCATTAGATAATTAAATAAGGTTCAATCATGCTATGCATACATGAACAATCATCTAAAACATCTGATTCAAGTAAGTTTGCATGTAAGCAATACTGGCTCGTTAGAGTGTGCATCAACTAGAAACATATACAGGTGACTGACAGTGTTGCGAATACAGAAGGTATTCAAGGAGTTTTTTAAAAACCCACCCTACAAATCAAAGTGTTGATTTTTTGCTTTGAATGGTCCCTTTTCTTTGGTTGTCTTGTAAACCAATGAGGTAGATGTACCTTGCTGTTAAGTATAAATCCCCTTATACAGAACAAACCCCTTATACAGAAATCCTGGATTCGCCCCTTTCATCCAACGGGACCTGCATATTTTTTTCTTTTCTTTCCACTGCAGCGAGCAGAAGTAAAGTTTGGCCCATCACCTTCCCTGCCCTCGTTCAGTAAGACTACAGTCTGTGAGCGCTGAACTAGAACTCGTGCAGCAAGACCTATGAACCGCTAGCGTGACGGAATTAACGATTCCTCCCCACTGATCGACTAGACCGAGGAGACAGAAGCTGGAGGAAGAGGAAGGCGTGCAGGTTTAATCCAGGGGAGGGCTGAGTGATTATCAACACCACTTTCATCAATAAACTTGATACCTATCACCTCCTGCCACTGGAGGAGAATAACACACCCCATGTCCCCCTACTGGTAACCCGTAGAAACGCACCAAACACCAGTAGCCAATAGCACTGTATTACTGTACTATAACAGGCACAGCAGGCTCAGCAGCGCTTGGCTGCATGGAAAATGTCAGAGTATTGATTTTTTCACATATGTACAAGTCATGGGCTGGAGGTAAAGGATTGTTGTGCTATAATACTGCAATCAATTCCACGCTTGTTGGAAAAGAAGACACCACATGCAGCAATGGTCTCTAATAACACATTGTATTGGTGTTATATTGTACACAATGTGTCACATATACCTACATTCACCACATGGGTCCTGCATGCATCAGTAGCCATGTGGTGTTCAGCAGGTTTGGCTAGAACTGCATCCTATTTGAAATTTACCAAAAAAATGAATGAATGAATAAATAAACAATTAAATACATATATAAATAAATAAATAAGTAAATATATAATAATAATAACAATAATAATAATAATAATAATAATAATAATAATAATAATAATAATCATAATTATAATGATAATAGTAATAACAATAATAATTTTATTAAAGAAGTGCATCATATTTGAAATTTACCAAAAAATGAATGAATGAATAAATAAACAAATAAATGAATACATATATAAATAAATAAGTAAATACATAATAATAATAATAATAATAATAATAATAATAATAATAATAATAATAATAGTAATAGTAATAACAATAATCAAATTTTGAAATACTGAATGAGATATACTGTACCGCCCACTTTTCATATATTATTGAACAGAAAATGAAAATTGGCACAGGATGTCATCAACATTATCATTCTGACAATATCCACTTAATTCAGAGCAGCTAAGGTTCTAGCGCCTAATAAATAGTTGTTCGCAAACAACCATTTATGACCCCATTGATGGTCGTCAACAATAACTAGCAATTTCGACAGCCAATGAAAGTACCGCTCTTCATGAATTGTTTATAACACAGGGAAGACCTATTCTTTCACGAGATCACACCTCAGATTATATTGAATATGTGTATGTACATTTGGTTTTTACGAAGGATGCAAAAGAACAGTTCCACTGTGACCTGGAGATTATCAATCAAACATAAGGTTAAAATACATTAAGCTAATTAAGTCATCAGCAAAATAAGAATTTGCACTGTCTACTCTAACATTTGCGAGAGCGTGCTATGTCAGTCTCATTGACCCGAGGTTTTTCTCAAGCATTACTACTTTTAACCCATTTGTAACTTCAGCCTTGGCCACAATGATATTCACTAGATATTCAGAGGAGAATTGTTGGTTTATTTACAGTGACCATTTTCTCCATCCAACATATGCATTTTTGGAATGTATGACCATGATAGTGGACAGGTAGCTGCAATAGACATTAATGTTAAGAGCCATAGTAAACACATTTGATAGATGTTATGCAAAGATATAATAATTTAACTATAACCCATTCATTCCCAAAATTCCCTTGACATCTGATCAGCATCATACAATTAATATATATATATATATATATATATATATATATATATATATATATATATATATATATATATATATATATATATATATATATATATATATATAATGATAATAATAATAATCTTTATTTCAAGAGGGTAACACAGTCAAATGATTTATTGATCTTCCCAGAAACCTGGCACTTAAGTCACACCTTATATCAAACTTCTACATAATTATATTTGTATGTGTGTGTGTGTGTAAAGATAAAAAACTTTAAATTAAATTTATCAAATTTAAAATGAGTTATTACATGGACTTGTGTGAGAAATGATTGTTCTCCAAGTATCACTGAAATATTGCCTATTAAACAGGTTAATAGGTAAGGATGAGTCAAGCAGCCCATGGAAACATTTTGATTTATGAGACCAGCCATGCATGCAGGATTCCCGCCTCCGAAAAGAAAAGGGCCATAGAACTTATGGCCCAGAAATAACTAGAAAGAGGCTCTGCAGATGTAGTACATAATACTAAACCAGTCTAGTTGGTGCTGAAAATGCTTGCATTTTCTTTAGCTGTAGGTAGAAACAAAAGAGGCATCAATATCTATCCTTAAACTTGATTCAGGACGTTAGGAACCTTGTATAACATCACAATACTTGGGTCCCATGGTGGCCGGTTGCATAAAACATTCTAAAATTAAGGTACCTTTAGCTCTATCTATGAGCAAAGGTTTTCCACTTAATCTTATAATCCTTAAGTATTAAACCTTGAGTAAATGAAGGGGAACCTCGCCACCTAAAGGATTTTACCTAAAGGGATTCCTAACCTTAAGATGTTTTATGCAACAGGGCCCAGAAATCAAACATTTGCCAGAAAATGTCTCTCATACTGAACCCTGCATGGTGAAATAGCTGCCAGCACAGTCATCCCCTTTTCAATATTTCTTGCCGAGCTAATGTGCTTAAAAGCCCTCCAAGGAGCGAGTCACTGTGTGCTGGCTCTACGGAAGAAGACTGAGCGTGAAGCAATTGAGCAACCAAGTGCCAGCAGCCGACTCGTTCCTTGCCCGCCCGACAGCCGAAACAGCTCTGGCTGATAACTGAAGAGCATCACGGGACACGCGGGATGGGACCACAGGGTTATTATGCTGTATTACAGTGTAATGAAATGCCCATGTATTGCTCGTCACTCAATGTGGACAGACAGGCAGCCGTGTGATATTCAGCATATTGTTTTCTCACATAACACTGTTAACACATCAATAAGGCCAATCAGACTTAAGTAGTCCCTACACACTGCAGGGACAACTAGAAAGCTATCTGCTGAGCGCACTAGTCATGGATACCAGTAATTGATACAATACCAAATACCCATATCAAATGCAAAAAATAAATTGAAGCGAAGATGTTGAGTATTGTATCGTATTGTTTAAGATCTAAATATATGTTTATAAATTGACTTAATTGCTAACTGGACGTCTCCACCTGAAGGCTGTTCGCGATTTATTAGCAAGATTTCTGAAGCTGGCATTACTAAATTTAACAAAATTAGGTCCCTGGGTAGCTGAAATCTGCATATCGTTAAAAATAATGTTAGGTTATTGTGTAGTTAAGGAAAAAATTTAAATTGTATTGTTGTAGTGTGAAAATTTTAAAGGTGCCAATCCCTATGGGTAGGGCTCACCCTCTGGAGGCTTGAGGGGTTAGGGGTCTGATATGTTACAGTTAACATCAAACTATAAAGGTAGAAAATGTTCAATTATTTTTTTAGAAATTCAGATTTCAAAATTGAAATAACATAGACTACTATTGTAGAAAATGTTCAATCTTTTTTTTTAGAAATTCAGATTTCAAAATTGAAATAACATAGACTACTATTTTCAAAACTACATTGTTATTGTTTACATTGAAGTCATGATAAAGTTATTTTAAATTAAGTAACAAAGTTGTTGAAATAAGATAAATATTGTATGCAAATATTGCATTGGAAGGCATCAAATAGGTAGATAACTTCATAGGATGGATCCATACATATATAGATAGGGTAAATAGTGATCAATACATGCACACTAGTTGGTAGCAATGGTGTCTATATATTGGCTGATTAATTGTTAATTTGAAAACTGTCAATACTAATATTGAGCCAATCAAAATGATAGGAGGAGATTTTGACAAGCAGCCAATGAGATTTTGCAGCCAGCCAGATATGAATCTTGTCTGGAGCCACGTCCGTGTACGGCAGACACAGCTATAGCCTTAATCTATGAGCGGCTTGGCATCAACATCATAGCAGGTTAGTTCTATATGTAGGCTACTATGGAACAAAGAGAAGGCCGGAATTTCAAAACTGGGTGCCCAAAATTGGCAGTTCCAAAGTTTTGGGGTGTCAAATATTTTTAGGGGGACCACAATATACCAAGATTACAACCATAAATATGTATTAACTTAATAAAATAAGGCATAATATCCTTATATACAATGTCATGACGAATTATACTAAAGTGAAAAAAAATCAATTATTTGCTTGAAACAAATATCAAGAAATTTCTAAGGGTGAATATTTGAGGGTTTGGGTTTCCATATGATACCCTGCTGATTAAGACAATGGCCAGGGCTATGGTATACAGAGTGGGTTCAATAATGCCCCTCTTTATACATCAATCATTGGGTAGGTCCCCAGCCCCAGACTGGGCAGGACCAAGGACCTAACCTGCAGGAGTCAAGGACCCAGCCAACCTGACTGGCCTGCTTGATTGGTCTAACCTGACCCTCTACATAATACATTGGTCATGTGACCCAATTAAACAATTGGTTCTGATTGGTTAATTACCCCCACAGGAAGTGGGCTGTTTTTGGTTAAGGGAGGCGCTCAAGCACATTGCAAGTACCTAGGCAGGTGCAACCCACCAACCAAGTCAAGTTTCTGCCAATTGGGCTAGGGGCTATTCCCTTCACTGACCCTAGCCACTAGGCTAGTTGTAAGATTCAGCTACCTTGATCCAAGTGCCAAGACCACTACAGGCCCCGAACACACAGATAGCATTAGGTGGATAAACTGCCCAGTTGTTAACTATATCTGAAGGTGTGGAAGTTAAATGGATTACCTTTACATAATGGTAGGGAAGCCAAGCCCAGATTATCCAAATCGAATGTTACTTAGAAATTCCTAGAATATCAACACTTCCAATGCTGAAGCTACTCTCTTCAAAAGGATGCAAAGATTTTGGAAAAAAACATCTAATCCTTGTCATATTGGTATTCATTAGATAGCTCTCGCTAGGTACTCTCAGATGAGTACCCATGTTCCAGGGCATCAGGCATTTTTAAGGTTTTTTGCATCATTTTGCATCAGCCAAATTAGCCACCAGCAGTAAAAGGGTTAAAGATGAGATTAATATCTAAATATGCTATATTTGCTATTCATTATATCATTTTGATTAATGAATAACTTTGATATGAACCGTAACTCAGGTTAGGAATTTCTATACCATAATCCATAAGATACTAACAACCAAAAAGACAAATTTCTTTTAAAATTCATTTCATCAGTTGGTTTTTACAGAATTCAAATCGCTCTGCTGAAATATAAAAAATGCTTCTTTTGCAAAACGCTATTGTTGTTTTACTTTCCTAATTACTGACAGCGATACATTATTTAAGGGTGTATATAGTCCCTGAAGGATGGAGCACCATCCGTACAGATAACCAGTCAGCCTGGAGAAAAAATCTCACTTCCCTGCCTGTTGAGCTGTTCCAGAAACATAGAAAAAAGAGTTGTGCATTTTTTACTGTGTTGGTGGGTGGGGGGGGGGGGGGGGAAGGATGTGTGGGATCTGAGATGTGAGTCTACGTGAGGGAGGCCATGGCGGGTAGATTAATGGCTGCCACCTCTACTCCTATTTGAGGACAAGGTATTTCTGGAGCTGTTAAACCAAGACAGGCGAAAGCAGTCTGTTTCTACAACCCAAACATGCCAGACCAGCTATTCCCGTCACAGTGCATCTAACACACAGCCCTGGGACAACCACAAATAGACACGCAGTTATTTAGGATTTCTGCTGTGCACATTATTGTCCAGATAAGAAATCTGCATAACCTGCCCCAGCTGGGTGAGAGAGAGAGAGAGAGAGAGAGAGAGAGAGAGAGAGAGAGAGAGAGAGAGAGAGAGAGAGAGAGAGAGAGAGAGAGAGAGAGAGAGAGAGAGAGAGAGAGAGAGAGAGAGAGAGAGAGAGAGAGAGAGAGAGAGAGAGAGAGAGAGAGAGAGAGAGAGAGAGAGAGAGAGAGAGATGACCACTGTTCAGGTTCAAATTTCAGCTGAGGCAAGTAAGTTGCCAGTGACATGAGGTTATGGGATGGTTTTCCTTGGTTACTACAATTTCCTCCACCATTGACAACTTAAGTTTGCCATAACTTATAGCCCTGTATGGCAGAAAAAATTTAAATACCCTGAATTCCAGATTATCCAAAAGCCATATGCTACAATATTTATGATGGCTTCAATATGCATGAGGGTGATTACTGGCTATTTACTAGGTATTAGGGAGGAATCAATTGCATTCCACCTTTTTCATCTGCCAAGCCAAATGAAAAGGTGCACATACTTTACATTGCCAGACATTGCCTAATTTGAACAGGTACCAAAAAGTGAAATCCCTAAAATGAATAAGATTTATGAAGAGCTTCAGGAATGTTTCCCATGTGATATAAAATTTTTGTAAATTCTCAATTGACTTGGCCAGTAAATGAGGCAGATATGTTTCTGGACCAGGAAACAACAATAGGAAATTTTAACGAAAACTGACTGTAACTAACCGTAAGGTTTTTGGACATAAGGAAACATAAGAATCTTTTTCGAGAAACTGACCATAGGTAACCTTTTTTCTTGGGCTTACCAACATATCAACATATCGCTAAACCGTTATGTACATACATGCTCCACAATGAGAACAAGTTGGAAAACTGCCACCAGCAGAGTTGCAGTCCATTCACACAGCCTTTTCCTCAAGCCTCATTATCCAACCACAGGACAATCAAGCAGCCAAAATTAAGCTCCTTAGTTGTCATGGGGATATCAATATCGCCATCTCTTTGAAGAATTATTGGATTTAGTTTAGGATAAAAATAATTCCTGGTAGTCATTCTATCAATCAATGTATCAGCGTATTGGTATCCTTTGTTGCAATAGCCATTACCTGAATATTGTGTTTAGCTGGTGATGCATTCATGACTGGGGATTTCCGTCAAAACATGTTTGAAGAGACTTAATACATTCTGCCAACATACTTTGGCCAATGGCTATGTGCCCTAACAAAAATAGGTGACCAACTATAAATGCAATCATTACCATTAAATAATCCACATTAATGAATAGATTAACGTAATAGTGTAATATAAACTTGAAAAACACCAAACATTGTTTATTAATCAACATCTATAAATTCAACAATCTCATCCCTCATTTTGCAAATAGGGCAGCTCATTTTTTACATGTTTTATTGGTGCAAATGGGATGATGAATACACCATGAATCATTTTCCTATATAGATATTAAGTTGACCAGAGATGGGGGAAATAGTACAGTTTATAGTAAAAATAATCTGAAACATCCCAGTGTAATCTCAAAAGCCAAGATATCTGCGGTTGATGAAAAAAAGGAAATTATATGGTGAATTTTAAGCAACATTTGAATACAAGTAAACATTACCTTCGGTAAACTACTTTCTAAGATGCCCCTTCTTCCATAAAATACATATAAATATTTCATTATAAGGATTCTCAGAAAAGATGGCTTACTGGACCCATAATGGGTTTAATAATTAACAGGCCAGCTGGTACAAAGCCAGCCTAAGAGAGAATATTTCATGCACCAGCTCGGCCATATTTCTGACCACCGTTAACTGGCTTGACCAGCTGTGAAGCTTAATTACCATGAAGTCCAGCAAAATTACCTGCTAAGTCAATACCATTTTCAATGTTGTTATTAGCATTAACTTTAATCCATTAATGCTCACAGTGGCCAAAAGCAGCCTGACAACATTGGTGAAATCTTGAAGGTGAAAAAAAAGTTGGGAAAATATTTCAAGGAGAAATGCTCATCAGAACACTACCAACAACTCTCCTTCAAATATTTTGGTAAACTATTCCAGGCCTCAACGCTAACTCAAAATGATACTGGCCCTGTAGGACCAGTAACACCTAGCATCTACTGGTCCTGCAAAATTTTTACTGGTCCTACATTTTTTCTTTAACATAAAGAGAAAGAACATTGGATAAAATTCACCACAACATTTATCTTTTTAAATTTTATCTTCATTTATTTCAAAAACACTTGGTGACATTCTCAGGGGAAAACTTTTTAACAAGAATGTCTCCAACTGTTTACTGGGCCTGTAGGACCAGTTGAGTTCTATTGTTACTGGCCCGAAACTGTTTTGGGGAATTTTTTACTGGCCTGGGGCCATAGGTTCACCCTTAGCGTCGAGCCCTGTATTCTGAATTTCCAAGCTATTGTCAAAAATACCATAGATCGAGACAGCATTTTTTGATTATCTCATATTAAGCACTTATGGTCACTAAATGGTTCACAACTCCTTCTGAAGCAATGCAAGAATGTATTGTGCTTTTCCCAGAGCACTGTACATCTTCCATTTCGTTATAGCAATGTGTCTCTAGGTCATACCTCATTCATTAACCCATTCCCTCCCGGGGGTTTACTTGACGAGTGTCATCTGGTCCTGTTATACTTTTAAAAATGGCTTTGAAATATAAGGCATAAATTCACAAAATATATGAAGGAGAGTTGCATGTAGATAAAATTCTGATGAACAACCCTCCTTCAAATATTTTTTTAATGTTGCATTTCATAATGTTGCATTTTGCAACCTGACAATTTTGTTGAAATTTTTCAGGAGAAAGCATAGAATGGAAAATATTTGAAAGAGAAATTTCAATCAGAACACTATACCAACAACTCGATCTCCTTCGAATATTTTGTAAAATCATTCTTCATTTTGTTATTGTCAAAAGTATAAAAGATCCAGACAATAGTATCAAGAGCTAATAAGTTCTAAAACTATGGTAATTATATAAATCAAGGGGTGGTAGCATTGATAAGCATTTTGGTATCTTTTTATTTATTATCCATTGACCAAATATGAATTATAGTAATGGAGTGAACATCATAAAGCTTTAAAATTGCTTTACAAGTACACAATTCTAGAAAGTAGCAAATTCTTCTCAGTTGTGAGAGTCAGGTTCACAAACCTGCAACATGTGAAAAATGCTGTATATCATCAAAATGATACTTTTTGTCAGAATTTGGCAGAAATCTAACACCCTTTTTATTCAAAAATACTCCAAAATCTCAAACCCTTTACCCGCATGGCTGCCTCCGATAAGAAGTGTTTAAGTTAAGAAGACAACCTTTTTGTAAGCGTGAAACCATAGAAATTCCAGGCACTCGTGGTTCAGCTTTTACTGCAGAAAATTTTTCCTTTAATACTATGAAAGAAATTTAGCAGTTTCCAGTTACCGTTGCCACATGCATAATTTTATAGAATTATGGGTCTCATCTATTTTTTTTTTCTGGAGATTTATTATGGATGTCATCTACCAGTGTTCTATATAGTTGAATTTGAATACCAATTTTGGAATAAACATACCCAATTAGTGGAAATGTTATAGTGTTTCCCAACTGACTGATGTTAATGTTACAACTCCTGGATTTTAGCTAGGAAATAAGAAAGGGAAGTTGATCTGTAGATAAACGGGGAAAAAGCATGTATAAGGGTATGAAGATGATCAAAGGGAATATTACCCTGTATGCATAATTTCCAAAACTAAAAAATCAAAATTACATATTCCTATAATTTTAGCTGGAAAAGAACCCCTCCCCCACAATATAAACTCCTTACTCCAAGATCATGTTTTCTAAAATCAAATTCACCTAGGAGGTCAAGTGGTATAACATGGTATAAACAATTTCCCAGTGTCACTGTCTAATTATCGAGCACTATAGGTAATAATTAGGTTTAATAATTTAAGTAATAAGTTGTCAGCATCCAGCAAAGAGACAGGCGTGTTTATAAGTGCAGTTCAAGTGAGAACAGTAACCTTTCGAAACAGCAAGCTCGTCCGACATGCAGATGCTCGCTCCTACCCACAATGCAACACAACAAGAGGAAGTCAGGCAACATATCTCACGGAAAATGTGCTGACATTTTAGCAACAGGCACGCAATGCTTGTGCATCATTGAAGCCACAAATGATGCTCTCTTTTATCTAAACTAACAACATAGTTTGTGCAAAATCTCTTGGCTAAACTTGAGTAGAAATTAGCAAATAGAAAACTTGGAATTTCATTTTGCGAGTATATTATCCAAACCAATAAAGGAAATCCAAAGCAATTCAATTATCTGTAGCAAATAAGAATACAGATCAAACTGAGATATTTAGCTTTATATGGTTAATAAGGTTGCTGAAAAAGTCAAACAGAAATAAGTCCTTTACACTTGACACAAAATATGAGGATGATGATACAAAAGATGGCAATGTTGATAACGATCCAAAATCCATAATGATGATGATGATTATAATAATAATGGTAATGATAATAAGAAGAAGAGGAAGAAAAATTATAACAATGATGATGATGATGATGATGATGATGATAATAATAATAATAATAATAATAATAATAGTAATATTAATAAGACTCAGATTCAATGTGATCTATTTGGCATGTTTGACTCAGGCAATACTTTGTCAAAAGAGCTTTCATATGACCTGCCAGTTGGCCAATAAAATAACTGAAAAAACGACTCCTCTAGATTTAGCTACTCAGCTGCTTCAAATCCTCATACCAATTACATTTAATAACCGATTGTGTCTAAAAAGGCAATTCAAATATCACCCATGTCATAGAAAATGGTTTGTTAGGAAAATATTTGGTACCCCCCAAAAGTCAAAATTAAAAAATACTTCATTAGAATTTTTTTCTTGTCCAAAAAGGAGTTTTTTTAGGAAACTGCCTGTCCAAAAGGCAGGCAGGACGGGTCCTGGCTAAATCCCTGCTCTAGACTATATGACTGGTATAATATTTGCACTTGCACAGCAGCAGAAATTATAGTTCCCATTAGCCTAGGGTGAACAGGTGAACAGGTGGAATTACATAAATGTGTATTTAGCCGTCATGGATTAGTGCTCCTTTCATTACCTTAAAAACAAGTTACATAAAGACCAGGATTACGACCGCCCGCAAAGTTCAACCAGTGCATCGTAGAAGGTTAATTAGCAGAATTCTCAGTGAAAGTTGTAGTTTATGGAAAGATTTATGGATGTGGCTGCTGCATGGTTGATGGCCCTCATTTTTTTCCTGTTTATGAGTATGTCATTCTGGTTGTAAGTAGAGCCACGATGGATAGTGGGCGTCAAAATTCACGTCAGGTCACTACTTGTAGCGACTTGTGAGTTCTTCACCCCTTCATGCCTAGAGCATTCAAAATATATTATGCTCGTTTTTTATGTTACCATGCATCCCGCTTTTTTGAGAACTATTTCGACCAACAATGGGATGCCAACAACTCTTACTTAAATATTCTGCTTAAGTCTGTTCACAAATCGAGTTGTTTTTACTTTTTTTTATCATTTTCATATTACAAGTGACTCTTCCAATCAAGATAAAAAAGAATCTTTGCATTCATCTTACCTCCCTTGAAAAATAGGATGCTGATTTTAGAATTGCTGATTTTAGGCATCCAGTTTCTGGATTATGGCTAAGACACTGGTTGCTTGATCCATTTTTTTCAAATCTTTTCTAACCTGGCTACCACTTAGGAAAGACAATGCGCCAATAGAAAAAAACCTCACCCACGGGGAGGATTGAGACATCTAAATCACCAGTTTGCGGATTTTCTGCATTACTGCTCCTTTCTCAAATAGCCATGTGGTATATATTTAGCTGGGTTGAAATCCTCTGGATTACTCTCAGATTCCCATCTACGTCTTTCTACTGGCTATAATGGGTAATGATAGCCTAGAAACAGATAGTGACAGTCTACAAACTGGTAAATCTTCACCAACAGACATCAGGGCTTTTGCAATTACATCATATTGCAAAGACTACAAAAACCCTATAAATAGTACCGTTAGTAGGGCTCTTCATAACAAAGCAGAATGTCCAATAGTTCCAGACTATAAACACACAGGGCTCGAAATTAAGGGGTGGCTCCCCTGAATTCTCCTGTGGTTCCTTCAAACTTCAGCAGGGAGCCCAAAGATGTATTGGTTTCTATACAGAACACCTTTAGGTAGCTTTTGAAGATGCAGTTGGGCTCCCTAGAAAAAATCGTAATTTCGAGCCCTGATACATGTATGTATGTATGTATGTATATATATATATATATATATATATATATATATATATATATATATATATATATATATATATATATATATATATATATATATATATATATATATATGTATATATATATATATATATTTATATACACCTAATGGTGATACTTGCAAGCTGGGAATTTACTCATGGCTCTGCATGTAGTTGCAATTGAAATTGTACAGAATTGATGACTGCAAAAAGACCATAAAAACATAACAATTATGTCCTGAAAATAGGGGTAAAATCTCTAAATGCGAAAGCAATGTTGAAAAAGTGTTTGAAGGAGAAATATTACTCAGAACACCATCAACAACTCCTTCAAATATTTTGTAAAATAATTCATGATTTGCAAGTTATTTGTCAAAAATGGGTTAAAACACATGGCCTATGGGGTGCTCTTGACATGCAGTTAGCTAGTTATAAAGTGTTACTGCACCCAAAGGATTCTTGAAGCCAAACATATGGCACTGCTGGTCTTGCTGAGAAAACACTGGCCAGTTTCACATTCACCATGTCTGTTTCTATTTAGCCCATTCATGCCTGGGGATATCCTTCACAAGATCTGTCTCGACCTATTAAATTTGAAAATTACTTTGATAGGAGTTGAATAAGAGGTAAATTTTATGGTTATATACAAAACCAACTAGTACTTTAATGGTAAAAATATTTCTTTTCGTTGAGTTTGGAAATAAACATTAACCTATCCCCCTTGTTTGAAATCCAGACTAACAGCTCCTGTAACGTATTGATTATGTAAGAGTATTGATGCTTGCTTCCATAACAAGATTCTGATGTGATCACATCCGTATCCTAGCATTCCCTTGACTGCGGTCAGTTATCCAATTATGCTGGCCCACCGCATGATGAGACCGCCTGATAGCCAGGAGAATTAACCCTTTCATGTCTGGAGTTCAAATGACCAGTGTTATCTGTACTGGTCAGTCATACTTCTGGAAATAACTTTGGAACAAAATATAAAAAAGGAAAATAACTGAAGGACAGTTGAAGATAAAGTTCTGAGCATTTTTTCTTCAAATATTTTCTAAATATTGCTTTTGTTAGAGAGATGTGACCAAAATTGTTAGGATTTTTTGGCTGCTATAGGCTGGAGAGCCCCCTAGTGTTAACCCATTCATACCCAGAGCCTCCCTCAGTATTAAGCCATCCGTGCCTTAACACATCCAATACTTTAGGCTACTTTCGTCCAAAGCACATTAACAAAGATGCAAAGATCTTTGAAAACCATCTAAAGCCTATCATGTAGGTAATAATTAGATAGCTCTCGCTGAGTACTTTCTGATGAGAACCAATATGCCAGGGTTTCAGTCATTAATCAGCTGTTTTGCATCATTTTGTATTTGCAAAATTAGAAGCTAGCTGCATAATGGTTAAGTGTTCCTCAGGCCCTCTTCAGGTCAACTCAAAGGCCTCAATGCCTCAATGCTAAGATTGCTTGCCAGCCTTTGAAAGGATACATTCCCTTTGATACCTGCATGTGCCTTTAAAACTTCTGACATTATGACATTTCAGCTTAGAGTTCTCCCTCCAGTGCCCTGTGTTACACAAATGTGCCGTTTATGTGGGGAAAGAGGATCTAGTAATGAGTACTAACTATTTATACCCAGAGGGTGTCCTCAGCCTCAGCATTAACCCGCTCATTCAAGGAGAGGGGGGGGGGGGGAGGAGCTTGTCAAGATAGCTGTTATGGTCAATACAGTAGCGAGGTGCCACATAGATTCATACAAGTTGATTATATGCTACTAGTAGCAAGGTGCTATAGGGATGAATATGAGTTGATAATATGTTACCAGTAGCAATGTGCTATATGGATGTTATATAAGTTGATTATATGCTAACAGATGCAATGTGCTATATGGATGTATATAAGTTGATAATATGTTACCAGTAGCAATATGTTTTATATGGATTCATAAAAGTTGACAGTGTGTTAACACTTAACAGTAACAATGTGCTATATGGATGTATATAAGCTGAT
The DNA here is from genome assembly GCA_963942565.1 of Maea johnstoni. Lineage (NCBI taxonomy): Eukaryota > Metazoa > Annelida > Polychaeta > Spionida > Magelonidae > Maea > Maea johnstoni. The sequence continues at coordinate 4,233,450 of OZ012685.1, forward strand.
TATATATACTAACAGTACTAGCAAGGTGCTATATGGATATATATGTTGATTACATGCTAAGTTGCTAAAAGTAGCAAGGTGCTAATTGGATAATATAAGTTGATTATATACTAACAGTAGCAATGTGCTATATGGAGGTATATAAGTTGATATGTTACCAGCAGCAATGTGCTATATGGATATATATAAGTTGATTGTATGCTACCAGTAGCAAGGTGGCACATGGATGTTTATAAGTTGATTACATGCTAACAGTAGCAAGGTGCTACATGGATGTATATATGTTCATAATATGTTACCAGTAGCAACGTGCTAACTGGATATATAAGTTGGCTATATGCTAACAGTTGCAAGGTGCTACATTGATGTATATATGTTGATAATAAATTGTTTCCAGTAGCACGGTGCTAACTGGATATTTAAGTTGATTAAATTATAACAGTTGCAAGGTGTTATATGGATGTATATAAGTTGATTATATGCTAACAGTAGCAAGGCGCTATATGGATGCATATAAGTTGATTATATGCTAACAGTAGCAAGGCGCTACATGGATGTATATTATTTGATTATATGCTAACAGTAGCAAGGCGCTACATGGATGTATATTATTTGATTATATGCTAACAGTAGCAAGGCGCTACATGGATGTATATTATTTGATTATATGCTAACAGTAGCAAGGTGCTATATGGATGTATATAAGTTGATTTTATATTACATAGAATGTGCTAACCGGGTGTACATCATATGATTAAATGCTATCAGTTACAAGGTGCTACATGGAGGTACAAGTTGATAAAATGCTACCAGTAGAAACTGGATGATATACGCTCAGATAAGTTGGTTGTGTTCTGCCTGTAGCCACAGCAGCAGGAACAAGGCGCTTAGTAGATTGATTGTATTAAATTGATTGTATGCTAACAGTAGCAAGGTGCTACAAGTCACAAGTGTGCATGGGTTGATTTTATACTACCAGTAGCAGCCATATGTGTATGTATTATACCATGGCAGCAGCAGTTGCAGGGTGCTATGCAGATGGTTGAGTTGATTATTGTATGCTACCAGAAGCAGCAAAGGCTGATTCAACCGCCTTTAGAAGCCATATGCAGCGGTACTAAGCCATAGCAGCAGCAGCAGCAGTGGTAGCAGCACTAGCAGTCATAAGTAGCACATGTCTAAGTGTATGAAGACTGACGGGCGATGGAAAGGCCATCCTACCCAATGGCTATTTATATCCAGCATACACTACTCCAGCCTTGTTTTTCTTACTGGTACGGCCTAGGTATATTTAGACGCTCTTCTTTAGCACACCAGGCCATCCTAACTATTTCTTTACTTATTCCTGCTCCACATCTCCTGGATTGACTGCCAAATTGGTGTCCAGACTTTATGCACATCAGGTATCAAATGTAGATAACTCAATAATACTAAGGAGTTTCCCTCAAAAAATGTTGTCTGGAGCTACAATACTTTTGGAAATAACTACAGCAATGAGCATTGATACACAAAATATTTGAAGGAGAGTTATTAGTTTCGTACTTATTGACATTTCTCCTTCAAATAGTTTTTAAAGTGTGCTTTTATAAGGGAGATGTATTTTAAAAAGTTGAATCGTTTCTGACTGATTCAAGAATGAATAGGATAATCATTTACACAACATGACATTACAATTCCTGTTCAGATGCATGACTTTAGCAAGGACTAAGAGAGACTTTGGCACTTATCAGATAGAGTTGTTTTACACATATAACTTACAACTGGGACAAACCTTCAAGTCTTGTCATACTTTTGGAAATGAAATTGAAATGAACTTTGCATAAACTTGAGTTGATAGAGTTCTGATGAACAACTCTCGATCATATATTTTCTAAATGTTGCTTTTGTGGGAAAGATACCATCAAAATAGTCAGACTGTTTTGGCTGCTACAGGCATCAATGGGTTAAAGTATCAGAGCAATCAGATGAAGAACATCCCATTATAGTCATATATTGCTTATGTAACAGACACCTAGGAATGCCTAAAGCCTAGTGCAAGTTATACATTTATTAAGCTTTAGGACCTCAATGGCCTTAGAGCAACGTTTTGTAAGAGCAACACCAGGATGAATAGAAGGGTCAAATGATAACATGCCCTAAAATATCTGCTTCGCATCCAGGATCTACTAAATGTAGGTCTTAAGTTCCGCCTGAGAATCTGCTACAATGATATCGTGGAGTTGCAGGTTATTTTACCTATGCCAGCCCCAGGCACTGAACCGCTGAACTGTGCAAGGTCAGTGTGTGCTCCCATCATGGCTTTATGGCACACATAAACATTTATTCCAAAGTCATCATTCTCAAGTTCCACACATGATTAAGTTTCAAATTCATTACAAACTTTGCACCTTACTCAGTAGGGCCTTCATTTTTCTTATGTTTTTTTTTGAAAATGTATGTTTTCAAAAAGTGTTTTGATTAGATATGTTGTTATATTCTAACCATTTAAAGGGAGTAGTGAATACTGCTGTGGAAATGCATCATGACACCTATCAGGAAGTCAAACCACCAGAGTTGAACATTTATCCTTGATGTCAAAATGAGGAAAAAAATGAAACACTTTTTTCCAATTTAACAATCTTGACCAAAATAATTCAAATGTATTTGGATTAAAAGAATGTAAGAAAGCATCACTACTGGTTTACGATATAAAAGGTACATCAAACCTCAATATGAAAACAGTATTCTTGTTTGAGTTTAGAGAATAATGAGGAAAGATGCAATGATTGGGAAAATATTTACAGGATAGTTTTGTATGAATTCTCTATATCATTCCTTCTCTATTTTCAAAATGATGCTATTATTATGAAGATACCCATCCCTTAAATAGACAAGCCCTTGTGGGTCCTTTATGGCTGAATAGGTTTAGAGGTAACAATTTTTGATAAAAATGACAGATGAAAATAAAATGAAAGAAACTTCAAAACGATATCCATGAGTTGTCATTTAAACCTTCCCCATCTCTTCTAGAAACACAGAATCATAGGAGAACAATACAAATGTACTTCATCATTTTGAAATTAAAGAATATCTTGGGCTGTGAGCAAGCGGCCGTTATTGTGGTGAACTTGTACAGTTGGCAAAAGTTCACCCATTTAAGGCCACACACAACAAAAGGCAAGTTTCCCATATTCAGTCAAATAAATAGGAGTTAATGAAAATGTGTATGAATGTATTCTCCTAAACAAGGATTAAATATCATCTGCATTGACGTTGATGTCGACACGTACACAATACAATTTATATAACATATCTTTCCAGTGAAAAAGGTATAATTCATCTAATCAATGTCATTAAGAACACACCTAATGATAATCAACTACATTGACATGTTGCAATATACATCCTGAGACACGCGCATCCGTTTATACGTCTCTTCACACCAATCCAATATTTCCGCCACCTTAATAGTGTCGGCGAGATTCCAAGACATCGACTATCGCAGCGGCGCGGGGAGGCAGGTGAAAATGAAAGTGGCACCGCCGCCGCAGCTGGCGAAGGTGAATGATAGCGGAATCAGGGAATGTCGCAGCGACAGACTTCCCGCAGTAGGAAGCGACAGCCTACCAGCTCGCGGCCTCCGAAATGCATACTTTAATTCCTTGAACAGCTGGTCGGGCAGTGGAATTTCCCTCCATGCTGATAATTATAAATAGTAAATCCGGCGCCTTCCAGCACCGGCAGAACGGATGATCATAGGAGATATATAGACTTACCAGAATTCTCCCAGTTGTCGTCTGGCCAGAGATTAATTCCCCTGCCCAATCCTTGGCTTCTGTCATCCATCCTATTTCAGGATCGGGACTTTTGGTAAGGGCCTTAGGTCCTTTTTGAGGCGTTCCTGGCTTTTTCGCTGTTTCACTACTAGCTTTCTTACTGCAACAGAAATAGGATCCAAGTCTCCAGGAGATAACCAGCAGTAGTCCGGCAGTAAAGGTGATCGCGCTCGAGCCCAGGAAAACATACCACTTGTGAGTGTTGCCACAAGACGCGGAGTCCACAGCCGCACCCGGGGTGGACGTAATTGTCACGTTGGCCGTAGTCGCCATGTCGTCTGCTTATTATCACTAAATTTTCCTCATGAATCGCGCGAAATAAACAAACACATCGGAGCGCACGTTTCCACGTCCGATCGACATAGTGCACTGTTTGCGTATAGCAGTACTGCTGTTCATGAATTATTTAAATCACTATGTGCCAGCAGCAGGTTAGGAGAATGTAGTACTCGATCGCGAAGTACACCGGGGTATTTCCCAATGATTTCTCACATTGTTCGACTATAATACGCACCATGAAGCAAATAGATCTGTCAATATACTACTTAGTTTTGATATTTTAGTATCCTTAGGATACATTACTCTCTGTTCATATCTGAAAGTCCGGAATTACTAATGCCGGGCAAGCACGTTATCTCCCTTCGCTATATGGGTACCTCCGGCAGGTTGCAAACACACTGCATCTGGCGTGCTCCATTTCTCAATCGGTCAATAAATAGACTGTTAGGCATTTGGCATGATTTGCGCTGACAGTTTTATTTGAGGTAAACAAACCTTCGTATAGAGTGCAACCTGCCGAATTGAACAATTTCTCACAAAGAACGTCGGCGTAAATTGATTTTTTTGTTTCTCATCAGCCATTTCCTATGGAACCGACGCCGTTCTTGCAGAAAAGCACTATTTGTCTTTAAAGACAAATGAATTGTCTTTAAAGACAATTCATATGTCTTTAAAGACAATTCATTTGTCTTTAAAGACAAATGAATTGTCTTTAAAGACAAATGAATTGTCTTAAAAGACAAATAGTGCTTTTCTGCAAGAACGGCTTTCCATAGTTTCCTTTAAAATGGAACCTGCTTACATTCCGGCTAAGCATGGAAAGCCCTTCTCATGATAAAGGGTCGATTATTTGGCGAGGAATGAAGTACAGGAGAGTGTTAATTATATTTCTGACTTACAACTATTGTGCAATAAACTACTTTAACTAACAAAACAAAACAAAACACAAATTAAATATCCCCAAGTTGACCGGAATCCGTGCATTTTATAATTTGTATATTTAAATAGATAGTATCTCTTATCAAGTAATTCAGACCAGCATTGTTCGCAATGCATAAGGCCAAGGTTACTGTTTCCTATAAATACAGAGAGCGATATAAACGGGGAGTGGCCGCAAAGGACCAATCACCATACAATCACATTAGGTCCAGTATGCGGCGACGGTGACACGGCTCGTTGTTCAGCGCCAGCAGGGTAATAAGTGCTGCACTCAGGTCATTAAGGAGCCGACCAAAGAGAGTAGAGTATGCTCATTGGTTACAAGCAGGGTATATCAGTTGATCCACTGATGTGATCCGTAATGAGGGTCACGAATGTGTGAGATTTGCTGGCTTCAAATCCAGCGAGATATATTTCTAAGGTAGATAGCAGTCTGCAATATCAGCTGTGAGTGTATTCCCCTGAACGAAAAAGATGAGCGTTAGCTCTGTAACCCCTGCCCCTCACTACTGGGTGCCATGCTCCAAGGATTTTGTTAGTCATCGAACCGCTAACCTCTAAAGCACACAACACCGTGCATCTGTCAACTCTTAGATGAAAAAAACGTGGATATGAAACCAGCCGGTCAACCTGAACAAGCTCGCTGCGGCGCATAGCCCAAAAGTCGTGTTTTGTGCATGTTGGTGCTTAAGTTTCTCTGCAATGTAAACGATACAAGAGACATCATTGGGGTTTGTCTCCTATTGATTTCACATTTAGGCCAGATTCGAGACCCCTGGCATAGCCAGTCCTTCTCTATAGCGCATGTAGTAATTGGTCCCTCGCTACATATCCATTCTTTTATGCAGGAGTCTGAACAGAAACTTGGATTTGATAATAAAAAAGTAGACAGGAGACAGGAGGGTAACCATAGGATTTTGGCATTGGTTTTGAAAAAAGACGTTATACAGCGGTCCTAGAAGCGCCTTTCCCGCAGTTTAAGGTCTTACGATACTCTACACCGGTGACACCTTTTGAGTACTGAACGAACTAAAATAATTTATTACCAATGTAGAACTCTCTTGCTAAAACATATCTTATACAATAAAGCGCAAATACGGTACCTATTGGCTAACATTTTTGAACAATTGTTATGAAAATCTGTCAAAAAAGTCTTATTTCACAAACTTAAGCCCATCTGTGGTTGGAAAACTAACCGGATGACCTGTCATTTTCTGTATGTCTTCTTGTTAAGAGCATTGTGTAAGTATTGTAGGTTAGAAAAGAATTGGCGAAGATTAGACTCGGCAATTCTGACTTATACCAATTGTGGGTTAAAAACTAGTGTCTCAAATTGCTTGATATTACCCCATAATTCCTATATAACAGCAGAACAATAATTTCAACCTGGCAGAGCAGTATTTCAGGCAGTGTCAGTATCTCTGACGGGCATGATATTGCACATAATTTTTTTTCAAAAATCTCAGATAAAGTCGATGACGATGATTTTAATTAGTTTTGAAGATCACTATGTTAGGTCGGTCCCTCCGTCATGCTAAGTTTCAGGAAAATTACACTAAGAATATCGTAAGACCTTAAAGAAACTAAAATGACCGCCAGATGTGTGGAGCGCTCTTTAACCTTTAGATTCATCCTGATAATCGGCATGACAGCTTTAACGCAGGGTTTTTAACGCTCACCATTTTGCATACGAGCATTGCCCCTTTCTCTCTCTCTAGGGAAATCTCATAATGATCATGCTGAATACGGAAACACGTTTTCTACCGCATGAGAATCACCAACTAGAACATAAATCCATTCGCAAATTGGTTTCATTCGAGAACTGGTACATAAATAGGTAATGCGCCAGACATGCAATGGGTGCTATTTCGTTTACCTGAGGGAGGTGATGGTCAAAAAGACTAGCATGAGGATTTCACGATACGATACAACGAACCTATTACCTGAGGCAGACCAAGATAGAAGGTAATTATGATTCCACCAAATACAGACTCATATGAAGGTGTGTGGCGACAGTGTACTATCGCGCCTTTAGAATGGCCTGTGAGATACCATCAAGGCAGTCGAGGGTGTTCAATATCCACTTGAAAAGGTCGCCCACGGGAATTTCAGGTAGAATGTCTTCTCACTATTTCAAGGGGCGTTGTGTTGACTTTTTGGTCCATGTAACCCGTCCGTGGACCATTGTTATGCGCTGGAGCACACGGTGTTTGACCCGGGAGCCACGACGACCATCATCCCCTTTACACGTCATTAACACTGTATATTACCACATGTATCAACTATTTAGTATTTATACAATAAAGCCTCTCAGAAATAGCACTTAAAGCTAAAGGAAAATAAAAGGTTAAGAGAATTGTTTATGGTCTGATCATTTACGAATAAAGTCATGTGTGTAATGCTTGAAATACTAAGATAAGTAACACACTTGTATATTTCATTTATCACTCGTAAGACGATGCTGTAGGTAACGTAATTAAACCGGTTATTTATAATAAAACATGCGGTCACGTTTTTAGAACAGTATAAATAGTAGGTGTTGTTGTGTAGCTTCTGATGAACATTTCTCCTTCAAACTTTCTCCGAAAAAGACTTTTGTAAGTAACATATTTCCAACATCGTCAGGCCTGATTTGGTGTAAATGTGTTAAGGGTTTCCGGGGTCAGGTTTCAAAATCGATGTCCATTTATCAGTTAGCAAGGATCCGTTGCAGGTAGTGCTTAAGGGTGTTTTTACTTCGCTTTACCGATCCCACTCCTATTCCTAAGTGTCTTATAGTACATTACGTATATCTATTTTCGAGCGTGTTTCCGTATCGCTTTCGCTAATTCCTCCGATCGGAGGACCACGTAACAAGAAAAGCACTTTGTCAGGTTGCTCTATGTCAAGTGTGGGGCACATTCTTACAGTATGAATGAATTGAAGACGATGCCCCTTGTGTTGTAACCAGGACTAGGAAGACATTGGCAGTCCTTAACCCATTGATGCTCAGAGCAGCCAAAATCAGCCTGCAGGCAAAAGCATAGTTATATTTTTAATGGAGAAATGTCAATTAGAACATTTAATAATAACTCTCCTTCATATATTTTGTAAAATCACTCTCAATTCCAATTAAGTTACTTCATTGATATATTAGATCCAGACGACAACATCTACAGGGTTAAACTCTTTCTTGCCTGAGTCTTCCATGATATTGCCATCTGAATCAGTAATACTTAAAATACTTATACATCAACTACTTATGCATTGCCAAAACTTCCAGCTCGAAAGGGAGCAGATGTTCAATGACATTTTTAAAGAATGCTGACCCGGTATTAAGGAATTTCTAAATGAAAACCCAAAAGACGTATACTGGTGGCTCTTGGGTAGGAATATAGATGGGCTCACAAAGGAGGAAATGGAAAGTGTGTGGTGCATTGCCGGACACACAATTAATTCTGAATACAAGCAAGCAAGTACTAAGATAGTGTAATGCACATACTGGTAGACAGGTGCGATGGATGATTTCAGCGTAACTAAAAATGGGTTGGACTACCTGTTGAATGCCGCTGTATTAATATAGAGTTTGAAATATTCTATCCTCTCTTGACTTAGATTGTATTATTTTTGATGTTGTTTATGTTCTGTGTAATTTGATTACTTACCCCTAGTTTCCAGATGTATTTTGTGTTGATCTCGAAGTAATAATTTTCATGCTTTTTAGTGTGGTCAATACAACTACTATATTTGGCGGGAAATTAGGAATAAAGGTTGACTTCATAAAGTTCTAATCAACATTTCTTAAGCAAAAAAATCCAAAATATCATTTATTGAAGATAAATTCTAATAGTTTGGCCTTTTTGGCTGCTGCAAGCATTAATGGGTTAATTAAAATGCATGAAAAGCTGTTCGCGGGTAAGATGAGGTACATGTACAGTATAGTCATTTAATTCCTGCACGTGCACCAGTTGACAGGACGTCTGCCAGTGTCTGGTTGTAGCAATCACCCATAGATAACATGCCAAACAAAATAAGCCAAGCACATCAATGATCCACAAAGCTTACAAATCAAAGCTACCTTCGGCTGTGAGGTCATCCATGCCCATAAACTGGGTGGCAATCGGTCGTGTAATATGCCCGGACTGTCCACGCATTAAGTGCAGGAATAAAATGTTTGCACTGTATATGTGGTAAAAATGTTTTAACGAATTGTAACTAAACTGGAATGATACCAAAATTGGAATGATTCATTGGAGACCGAGGTTGATATGAATGAATAGGTAACATGCCTGAAAAGATTAATAAGTCAACATTGTTACAAGTGAATGAAAGGAATTTGGAATAAATCATCATTTTGCTGCCGTATCAACACGCAAAGGCAATTAGCCACCTGATTGGTGGTTAAAACCGAAATACCCGTGGAAACCACCGGTTGACCCTTTAAAGTTGCTTGCTTGAATTATAAAAGTAATATGGTTGAAATGAATTACAATTTAAACAGATCATGTGTTAGCAAGGATGAAATTTGGAATTTCGTTTATCGTCACTTTTGTACACATGTATCAGGTACATGTTCAATATTTAAACATGTTTTAAACAGAGTACTATGTTGAACATAGATGAAAAATATATTTGCATGTCAACCACCAAAATGTTGTTCTCCAGGATTTATAATTTGGACATTCATACACAGGCCTTTCCAAACGGTGGCATTGTCGCACATTCTTGCGACAAAGTTTTAGAATATCGCGACAGGTAAGTCAAATGCGACAGTCTGCAGCAAGCGATTAATCACGTCCCTACACGACTGCAGCTATGAACTAAGGACAAATCTATGGACTCAATTATGGCGTTGACTCAACTTCTCAATTGATTCAGGTGTACATACTTCCGTGTCTTTACGACATTTTCAGAAATCCCAGGTATATTTTCCTGAAACTTTGCATGAGTAAAGAAGAAAGCACTGCAATACTCAAAACAACTTTCATTTAATGGGTCATCGAATTTTTCACAGATCTTTGATTCATGCAACTTATGTCATGAACATCGCATTCTCCCAAACTAGTTTCTTTGGTTGGTATACATTTTCCCTTGAGATATTTGTACTGTCACTGTGGGCAAGACTTTGTATGGGCTTGCTAAAGTATGTGTTATATACCCGTTGTTATAACCAATGGCTTCACCGCGCCACCAGCATCAGCCAGTTTTGTATCGTATCGCATTCTTTATTGGCCGCATCTTAAAGATGCAAAAATACAGAAACAGAAAAATCAACACACCAATAAGACAACACATACCATATATCCAAAAACATGCTTAGTTCTCTATACGCAGCAGCGGAAAACACCAACTAAATACTAGTAGATGTTTGCCGCCCCATGTGACTGTGCTGCCATCTTCGTGCCATCAAGTGAAGGCATTATCAAGTGTGGTTAGACCAATTCTATTCTGATTAAGAAGCATGCTATACTAGACGAAATCCCGCCAGTCAAGAAGCTTGTGAGCAAGTTAACAGTGACTTCGGGTTAAGCGGCTGTGCTCTCGCCGGGTACTACGGCTTCCTCCACCAGGCCTACTACTAGCTAGTCAAGGATTAGCCTCATTTTAACAGAACATCTGACGATAATCGAATTACATCAAAGACGAACCGTCTTCACCAAAATACTGGGTCCGCCCCTGAGGTGAAATGTTCTCATTCTAGATGTGCTGAGAACCTGACCGAACATGTAAGGATGATACCAGTAGCTAGAGTTGAAAAGTTGCGAGTGAGAAAGCTGACATCTTCCGATTATTCGCATGGAATGGAATGGACGTGACTTGCCTAAAAATGAACTGTTTTGCAATACACTCCTGTCAAAGCCCCCATAATCAAAAATTCGTAACTTTACTGGGTTATGGGTTAACCCCATTTTAAATTCCTGTCACGATGACTTATTCAACTCTAGAGTATGTAGTTATCACCTATTAACTAATTAATACTGCATCTATGACTATTCTGACAATAACTAAGGATTGAGAATTTTTTTTAAAGATTTTTGAAGGTTGAGTTGTCGGAAATGTTCTGATTGATATTTCTCAATCAAATATTTTCAAATGTTTTTCTCTGCAGCATTTTATCAAGATCATCCGGCTGCTTTTGACCACTGTGGGCATTAAAGGGTTATAGAACAGTGTCGTCCTCACCAACTTGACATTACCTTTGAAAAAACGGCTGGAGACTACACATGCAACCTACGAGTTAAAAGCACCATAGTGCTGCTATGCATACTAACCCACAAAAATTAAAGGGTCTCTTCGGATTCCAATGTGAAGGATTGGGTTATTTACTAGGCAGGGTATCAAATAAAACGTCTTGGGGTGAGCGGTGCAGTTAGTCACATAACAGTTAGTTTATACACATAACAGTTAGGTAATGGTTAATCTGTTTAAAGTCAAAAAGGTCCTTTAAGCAGTGTATATGTGAATATTTCTCTAGGTGCGCGGTGCAGGCATTCACTATGTATTTACTTCATAGTTAGGTACCTCTTAGCTTTTTGACCCTGAGTGTCCCTTTAATCAGTGTGTCAGTAAAGATTTCTTGAAGTGAGCAGTGCAGTCAGTCTCTATTTATTTACGCACATGACAAATGGATAACGGTTTACAGGTTTGACCAGGAGTGTTCCTTTCAATGTGTTCCTTTAAGCAGTGTGTCGGTGAAGATTTCTGGAGGTGACCAGTGCAGTCAGTCACTCTCTATTTACTCAAAAGTTAGGTTATGGTTAGCAGGTTTGACCCAGAGTGTTCCTTTAAGCAGTGTGTCGGTGAAGATTTCTGGAGGTGAGGTGAGCAGTGCAGTCAGTCAATATCTTTTTTGAACACATGGTAGTTATCTTACGGTTAGCAGGTTTGATCCGGAGTGTTCCTTTAAGCATTGTGTCGGTGCAGATTTCTGGAGGTGAGGTGAGCAGTGCAGTCAGTCAATATCTTTTTTGAACACATGGTAGTTATCTTACGGTTAGCAGGTTTGATCCGGAGTGTTCCTTTAAGCATTGTGTCGGTGCAGATTTCTGGAGGTGAGGTGAGCAGTGCAGTCAGTCAATATCTTTTTTGAACACATGGTAGTTATCTTACGGTTAGCAGGTTTGATCCGGAGTGTTCCTTTAAGCAGTTTGGGAAAAAATTCTGAAAGTTAGCGGTGCAGTCAATGACCGTCAGTTTTACACACACCAGCAGTCAAGCATAATCATATGACTCAACCATTAACCGTTAAGCATTTAAATCATCATACTACCTTGATAAAAGGTCATTTTCACATTGCCATACCTGTAAACGGTAAGATTGAGAGTTGAGAACTTCATCTTAACGTGATCAGTGCTATTGAGACCTAGTTAAAAGCCCCACCCCAAAACATACCACACAGCAGCATAATCATATAACAAGGTGTAATCTCCAGATTCTTGCAGAGAATATCATAGCCAACCATCCTTTGTCAACCAATATTCCTTTTCATTTCAATATTAGCAACTTTTCACTCAAATGACATAATGCCATTACTATACTTACACAGGTGATAGTCACTGCAGGTTCAGAGTAACCCTAGGGGTATCACTGACTAGGGCCAATAAGAAGTAAAGTTCAGATTACTTACTGTTTACGTTTTTTACAGGCCATATTGATATAGAACGTATCTTGACTTATCATCCGAAATTAAACGCCTTTGATAATTCTTGCATAAAGAGAACTTGAGACATTTTCCAAGGTAAACAGATGCCAAATTTTGCAAGTCATAGGTGATTGTAGCCGTAGATGAACAATCATATATGCATAGATATATACAAGATATTACAAAATATAGAATATCATAACATTTCCATAATTCTAAATGTGTATTTATTCCTAAAATGTTGATATTTACAACTTTGATCTTTATGTCGTTTATCATCCGAATTCTTGCAGGTGTTGTGCGACCACTTTTGGCCGTCATCATTGCAACCGGTACGACACTAGAGCAGCTATGCGTACTAATTTAGTTAACATGATCGCCGAAAGAGGTCGGTCCAATTCGAGCCAGAATTGGGATGGCGATTCAGTTGTGCACAGCGCTTGATGTTTTATCAGATTATAGGCCTGTAAACTATGGTTATAATCAGCTAAGTTAATAAGCTAATTTCAGTAATATTTTTGTTGGGTAATTTGCCCATAATATCAAACTTAAGAGGTAGATACCAGGGGGGTGGGCATTGTGCATGCATCATCAAATTTCGCTGCCTCCGACTATATGAGTCATAGATAACCTGTGTACCGCAGGATTGGCTGCCTGCTATAAAAAATCACGTGACCAATTCTTCCCCAGGCAACACCGCGTAACCCGAGGCGCACATCACCTAGGTACTAGCATGCTGTGCCTATGGTGTTGCGGATCCAGATAGGGCCCCGTTGAAAGAGGTACTGGGAGGACAGTATAATTACAGAGAAGGGGGAAGGCAAGTGTTGCGGCAAGGCGCTAAAGGCCGCAGGAGGAATAGAAAGTGGCAGTGTAGTAAGGATCCGTGCGCCCAAAAAGTGAGTGGCGGGCGCACGGATCCAAGCCCAAAGTACAGGTGGAAGGTGCATGGATAGGGCACTGATGATCACGTGGGGACGTGTGAAAGGGCAGATAGAAGGTAGATGGGTGGGAGTTGCATAAAGTAATGCCTTATAGTTAAGTGCTGGACTCATGTCAGGAGTACCACATAAGCCATCAGTGCGGGCTCACGTGGGAACAAGGACCAATCAGGGCTCCCGCATCGATTACATTACTGAGACACCTTATCTCCACCACCAGCTGGGGGTGCCCAAAGCACCAATTTCTGGCCTATTAGCGGCTATTAGTTGACATTAGTTGTGGCTTGCATGTTCATGTTGACTGGCTGGTTTCGAATCCCCTTGTGTTTGGTGATCTAAGGTAAAGTCATGTGCAGCAAGTGTGCATGCAAGTGTCCTTCATCAACAGATATGAATTAATACTTACACCCATTAAACTTCACAGATCTCAATTTTTATATGAAGGCTAGGCATTACTTGCATCCATTAAACTATATATTTTCTCGAAGAAATTCCTAACTTCACAACTGTGGAAATGTTTATTATAATAAATCAAAGATAAAAGATTGTTTTTAGTCTAAGCCCAACATAAAGTCATCGGCCCTTATAGCGAACGGCAATTCAGGCAGACGTCTTTTCTGGGATCAACGGTTTTGACCAACAATTCATTTTAGCAAAGTTAAGTAAAAAAAATTATAGAAATAAAGCCACCGTTATTTTGAGTATGAAATATTTCTAAGTACCACACGAAGCACTGGGCGGGTGGAAAAAAAATTGCACGATCGAGAGATGGAATCGAACCCGCGACACTATGATCGGGAGTCGACTGGACCTGACTGGGCTATCAATCAGGCTATTCCTTCGATTGTGTGAAACGGAGTGAAAAGAGAAACATATTGATGAAATCCCGTAACTCTATTTGGGATCGTTCCTAGTATTCCGAGTCATTCTTGTCATTTACGTGACTGACAACCGTAGTAGATCTTTGTTAGGTACATGTACCACTAAGCCACTTTTATCAATGACCCCACACATTTACATACGGCCCGAAACTGATTATGACCTACCTTCGTCACCTTTGGTAAATAACCAAATCAAATATGGCGCCTGTTGTCTAACTACTGCCAGACGGCTCGCCATCACCCGAATGTCGTTAGAACCCAATAAGGAGCGCCAAAATAGCTGAAAAATTGTATTTGATCTTTTAATCTTATGCCTTTTCAAATAAATAAACAATAATAACTATATCAATACGCCTTTACATGTCGTTAACTTTGTGGCATCGCCAGTTTCGCAATCCAATTTTCCTAGTGTTATGAACTTGCTATTCTGAGGTTCAATTAGTTACATCTGCTGCCGTTTCACTTTTGGGGGCGCTACGCGCTGCATGAACATTTGCGTCAAGGGGATGTATTTCTCCGACATGTATTAAGCCTTCAAGGCAAATCCATCATCAAAATGATTTAGGCCCAAAATGAGTTTATACACGTCACCTTTACCAATAAGACCTCTAATCCTATCCCGTTCAGCACTCCTCGATTACTGCTTACACATGTGAGCAAGTAACAGGTCTGAGATAGTATGAGCATCTACTGCGCCACCAGTGGTCGGACGACAGCAGTAGAAGGGAAGCTTGCTTTCCCCTCTCCTGCTAATTTTCGTATCTGGCTTTCAAAGAATAAACACAATTTTCTAGAACCACAAACATCACTTTTCAACAAGTAAATGATAAACGAAGGTGAAATGAGCGATTCAAGGATACGGGGGAATGCAAATCACTGACTTACACAGAGAACTTCTTCCTTAGATCCATGTGATACTCTAGTCAGAATATGTTTACCATCCCCATGCAGCAAGTACCACCGGAGGTCAGTTTTGTTCAGAGGCAATGTCGCTTGTCAGAGACTCCACTAGAGATAAGGACAACATGGAGCCACCTATAGGCCATTGCTGGCACTACATCACACTGCATGGTTGGTCCAAGCAGGGGAGCGTTAACATTCAGCAAGGACTTAAATTATTGCGTATAGGTCTCTGCTTCAGGGGCTAGGAGGCTAGTCTTCGTCGAGCTTATTTTGCCTCAGATGCCTGAAGATAATGGAAATCGAAATGGACTTTTGGTTATCGTCACTTTTTCTACCATATTGCAGCCAAGTCATGACGAGCCAGTTGTAAGTTGTGAAGGAAACCGTAGTACCCAGCAAAAACCACCATCTAGCCCCAAGTCAATGATAGCTTTCTCACATGCACGACCGCAGATTAAGGATAGATAGCCCTGCAGTATGTCTAGAATTAGTATAAGAATTTTATCCCAAAAACGATAGGGACTTATTTCGTCATTTTTGCCTGCCAGCAATATGGATACCACTCCATCAATATTTACCTGTTTTTGTATCTACCAGCCACGTGATAATACTACATGTAGCATAGGGATTGGATGTGCAAATAATGATGCACAGCTCAATAAATGCGGCGTCCAGGGATGTGAAGGTATGAATTATTTGAATTACTGCAATGGTAAAACAATACATAGTATGCTGGATAGGGCAGGCCCCAGAGACCTTGATTCCTGAGTGCTTCGGTGATGCTTAAACATCAACATACTTCTAGTATGGAGGTGGGCATTTAAGTAGGGTTAGCCTAGATTTTTCGGTGGTTGTAGATATATAATGTATTTTTCTGCCAGGGTTTTCTGTTACCAAATACCAAGTAATCTAGTTGGTCTCACCTGAAAGCAATAGATAGGTCCACATGGTGCCATCTATATGCCATTTCTGGTACTACACCATTGTTGGTTTAACCAGATTGGAAAGTAACTTTTCAGTGGCTAGAAGCCTAAACTGAAGTAGAGTTTATTCTAAGATATTAATAATTGGGCTCAGCCTCAGGTTTAAATTATGGCGTGAGTGTATTTAAGGTCAAATTGGTATGTCAGTAGGAGAAGCAGGGGCTTAGCCGCAATGCGTCCAGCGTGTCATTTGGACACGCAGAACACTGTTTTTTGACAGTTTGGACACCCAAAAGTTTATGTCAGAATTTGCTGAAGATGACTTTTCTTAGAAGATAGAAGATGTAGGAGCTGAAGTGTCACTTTTATAAGACACACAAAGCAGTATCTGGCCTAAAAAAGCAAAATCTGTAAAGGTATAGGGCCTATCTTATTAGTAGTATGTATTTTGTACCACACTTTGGACACGCAAAAGTCTATGAAACCTCTATTTGGACACCCTGTTTCCAAATATCGGCTAAGACCCTGAGGAGAAGGACTGACAATGATAGAATAAGTGATATGCTCGCTGTGGGAATCTTGTAGGTTTCACTTGTTACTACAAGGACTAGGGAAATATTAGCAGTGCATCTATTGGAGCTCTTCTACAAGTCATCTCAAACCAACTATGATAGGCAAGCCCTTCATATTTGGCATATCTTTCACCAGATCTGATTAAAGCTATGAATTATGTAGGTTAAGGGTTACCAATTAATAACACGATGCACCAAATAAAATTCTTGGGATTTTGAATGCCATTAATATTGACCTAATCACCAGTGTGAGTGTATTGGGATACGCCATAGCCTTGATGTAACGATGCCTGTTCAGAAGTGCGAGGTCTCGGGTTTGAGTCACAGCAGAAGCTCCCTTAGTGGGTTGGCCTACCGTAATTTTGTGTGTATAAGACACACTTTTTTACAGAAAATGTTCAACTCAAATCGGGGCTGCGTCTTAAACACAAAGCTATAAATCTAGGGTGCTTTACATTGAGTCTCCAGGCCACACAGAGATCCGATGGATTACCTGAATTCAACTCTACCTTGATTCATACATGTGGTGGGGTTATTTTGCCTTATTTCAATTATAATGCGTTAAGGACAATGCCCATCAATGTTGGCCGAGGCATCTATGAATTGTAATTACAGTACGACCCTCCGCCAGAATTGATTACAAAATATATCATGCCTAGGACGATGGGTATCGGGCACTGACACAGAGTGATATATAAGCATTCATGTCACATTTCACACATTTCGATATGTGTTTTACAGGTTTTCTAGCGTTATTCGTGAGGGATTGATCTGCCACAATGTTCCCGAAAAGGGGGTGCCCACTATACACAAAGCTAAGGTCTATACATCATTTTAAAGACCTGAACAAGAGGTGCGTCTTATATACAGGTGTGTCTTATACACGCGAAATTACGGTAATCACTGTATAAATGTGCTGCTTTGTGGAGGGCTGTCTATGGGTCAGCAACTGAAAAACCAGTGGAACCTTTAGTGAAAAGAACAGAATTTCTTCCTGGTTCTGGCTTTCTTTCTTGGTGCAGTAGTAGATGTTGAAAACAGCATGACAACCTACCTATTCATTATTTGTGAATGAATATAGCAAGAGTTTTACTATTTATTACTGCAGTATATGGGTATAAGTTGGTGACAAAGGTACAACTCAGTAACATAACAAGTGTTATTAAGGAAACTTGTAATCCATTTTATTTGTTATAGGCACATCAGTACAATTCATTTTTTGAAAATAATTGCCTTGCTTCGGCCAAAAGAGCAAGGCAAAACCTGGATGGTGTATTCATTCGTTAATGGAAAGATATGCAACTTTATAAGAGATTTCATCATAAACAGTTAACAAATATGTTGCAAATACCTTGAATTGTTGAGATAACATATTTATCAACCCAGATTGATCAAAATAAAGTTATAATTGATTATCAAACCCTGACAGAATATTCATTTCTTGAATTAAATTCAAAATTTCAATATTTAATTAAATATAATTGATTGACTTTTGCGCAAACACAAAATTGTAATTTCACCGAGAAACTACTTCATTGAAATATATGCAGGAATATTTTAGAAATATCCTAATATCATTTATTTTTTTAAGATTACAATACTCAGTGTTAACCTGGGTAATCTGAATGGGATGTGATAATAGGCACCATTACGGCCAAAGAGAAAACCTATATTCAAGCTAGTGCAACTACTAGTACAAAGAGATATACATAATTTAAATACAATGACGATCCTACTGGAATTATTGCAATTCACAGGATAAAAAGGATGGCTTCTGTTGGTATATTTCCTCATCTTTCTGCTTTTTCTCTCGATTACAGGCAAATCCCTTAGGAGGTAACTTTCCACGGGTACCTTATATATCGATGTATACAACTTCCCTATAATATAACCCAATGATAACAAACCGAGGTAAGCAATAATATGGTAATGGATATACAGTCTGCTTTTTAATTGATGAACTAGATTAAGTGGTGCCTGACACAGCACCACAGCACAGCAGGGTCTTCACAGTGGTTGAATAAGATCAATTTCCAAGATGGCCTCCAGCGAGACAGGGCGACAGTCTCCTTTCCTCTCGAGGGCTAACGCAGGTGAGCCGACACGCGCTTACTCCAGGACAGTTTCTTCAACCTTGACCAAGAATTCAATCACCTCTTCCTCGAAGTTCTCATTTTGACCCTCCTCCAACTGATCAGTGTCAATTCCTGCAAAGACATCAAATAAGATAAGTGAGCCTTTGATTGATAATTTCTTGAATATAATTCGGCAACGGAAACATGGTATGGATTTGTGATACTGGCATCAAAGGGATTTTGATCTTGATTCAGGCTTCAAATATGCTCAATCTAATTTCAGGGGAGTCCAATATAGTCAGATAACAACTATGAATTAATACTTTCTTAATGAGAAAATTCATACAATCTTTTGAGTGATGCTTCTTTGCACAAATTAATAAACTCCATCTGGCTATGTTGTCAAGATACTACTACATACACCGTCTAGGTTTATTGTGGATCACTCAGAACTCACCTGAGATTCCTGAGCTAATCATTTTTTTACTGATGTAATGATATTATCATTCACATGAATACTTCTACACAAACTTAAATACACAAGCATTGGATGTGTAAAAACTTCACTCACCATTACGGAGCTCAAGACGAAGTTCCTTTTCTTCATCAAAGCGCTCTTTCAATTCAGCTTGCCATTTCATGTATTCCTCGTACTGCTGGCGACGCTTCTCAATCATTTCCTACAAACAAACAGTTAGTTGTGATTAACAAAATAAACAAATGACCAAGAAACATAACATTATAGTTATGCTATGCCAGGGTTATCTCAAGATGAAACATTGTCATGCAAAGAATAAATTTCTCTTGAACATACACTCAATGATATTTATCACAAACCACGAGTATTGCATTCATATATTTGTATCAGTAAGTGGAGACTGGGTAAATCATGAGTTTCCTCACCCAGCACTATGCTTCTGATTTACTCTAGGCCACACAGCAAGATGTTGGAACATCAGGCGCCGGTAAAACACCAGTCCTTTCAGTCCACTATCAGGTACCAAGAAAACCCTGTACATCCAACCAGTAGCCAATCCAATTAAAATGGAGAACAATTCAACACAACATATAAGCTGTAATTGAAGGCACACTTAGATCAATTTGTTGATTCATTTAGGCAGTTCTTCTTGTAATGAAATAGCACTTATAATGTTGTCACATGAACTACTGTTTCTATAGGAAAACAAGTGCATTAATGCAGCTTCTAATGTTTTATCATCGATCAGCATTGCCCAAGAAAATGCCAAAGTATTCCCCTACTCTTTTTCCAGCTTTTGTGACACGAACCAAGCCCCCTGAAAAGAACTAGTTACACTTGCTACTTATATTTCAATCAAACCAGGTCATGGCCAATGGAAGTTTTAAACTATGTACAAGAAACACTATAGTTCACTGGACAAGACTCACTAGAAATTCTAGAATTCCAATCTAGGACAAATTTAATAACAGTTCGTGGCGTAAGGATTGACATGTTATGGTAAGTGTTTATAAAGATTGGATGACCAATAGCCATAATTATGGCAAAGATCACATGCTCAAATTTCATATATGTAAGAAACATCCTATTTCATAATACATGGTATTTGCTAAATTCAATCAAAACTGAAGATGCATGTTGCCCTTATTCACCTTTTATGATGAGTCTAGCAATACCAGAAGAAAGTTTCTGTTGAACACACATCTGTGGTTCTGCCATTTAGATGGACTCGATGAAATTATCATAAAGCAAACGTGTTGCACTTGGCATATTTGTGTCAGTAAGTGGAGACTGGGTAAATCATGAGTTTCCTCACCCAGCACTATGCTTCTGATTTACTCTAGGCCACACAGCAAGATGTTGGAACATCAGGCGCTGGTAAAACACCAGTCCTTTCAGTCCACTATCAGGTAACAAGAAAACCCTGTACATCCAACCAGTAGCCAATCCAATCAAAATGGAGGACAGTTTAACTGTTCTTCTCGAATGAAATAGCATTAAAAATGCTGTATAATGAACTAGGTACCTCCACTAGCTACTACAGCTAAAATTCATTGAAAAGAAAGTTGCATTTATTATACTTTTACCTCAAAGAAGGCACCAAAAGAAACTCATAGCAAAAAGAATGAGTGAAATTGGATTTAAAATGAGAAAGTTATGGCGATTTCAATTCTGACTATAATTGAGGCCTCGGCAGCTGAAAAATGGGGAACTCCTGTGACTGGCCAAAATTAGCCAAAATACATACTATGATTGAATCTTTATAAATCAAGTTATTTAGAAGCTACAGTGATGAAACTTGGTATGGTTATAGAGTATGATGCACTCTATTAGAAAAACAATACAATATGTGACCTTGACCTTGACCCTGATATTGCACAAAAAAGCATTGATAGAAAGCCTGGTATTTGTTTTAACAATGTTAACAGAATCATATTAACATGCTTGCCATTGGTATATGTAAATTTCATGAGAATAAAGGAATTCAAATATTTCTATGACCTAGAACCTGGAAAATAACAACTTGCACATGGGAAAACATTTGCATTCAAGTTTATTTCACTTCTTCAAGGGTTAAAATTCACCAAGGAATTCAATTCTGCAAGCGGATTTGTTCTTTGATAACTCCTTATGTATCTAATTTAAACATTCCAACAAAATCCTGCTGAAAAAATACTTTTTCCTACGAAAATTCCAACTTGTGGACAGATTCTGGCTTGGGCAGAAGGTTGGCTCCATGACACATGACCTAGTTACAGGTTCTGAGCATGCTCAGTCATGCGGAATCCCCCTCCAAATTATGATGTCATAATCTTCAAGGTCAGGGCCATTTCAACATGTGCAAAATTGCCTGTCAGGTGCTGCCACCTATTGATAAGTGTGGCTGCTACCTCCACAGGAGAACAAATGAATTACTGCTGCTTTTAAATTGTTATCAATTAGCATTGTCTGGGCATTGTCCCAGACAATGCCAAAGTATTCCCCTACTTCTTTTAGCATTTGTGACATGAACCAAGCCCCCTGAAAATAACTAGTAACACTTGCTATTTATATTTCAATCATATGATTTGCAAACGAACCGGGTTATAGCCAATGGAAGTTTTAAACTACGTACAAGAAACACTATGGTTCATTGGACAAGAGACACTAGAATTCCAACCTAGGTCAAATTTGTGACCTTCTTAACACATTAACAGTACCTGTCTTAAGGACTGGGGTGTTATGGTTTTGGTGTTTTAAGGTTGGATGACCAATTGGCATAACACCGGAAAAGGTCACATCCCAATTTTTTTCAAAAATTAAACATTCTATTTCATTTTCATAATAAATCTCACGCCCCTAGGAATTTTTTGTAATCTTGTAATATCTTTACGTAGACAATTGCCTAATTTGATAGAAACTGAAGATGCATGTTGCCCTGATTCATCTTTTTCATAAGCCTAGCCACCACCCTAAGTAAATTTCTGTTGAACACACATTTGTGGTTCTGCCATTTAGATGGACTTGATGAAATTATCATGAAGCACAAGTGTTGCACTTGGCATATTTGTGTCAGTAAGTGGAGACTGGGTAAATCATGAGTTTCCTCACCCAGCACTATGCTTCTGATTTACTCTAGGCCACACAGCAAGATGTTGGAACATCAGGCGCTGGTAAAACACCAGTCCTTTCAGTCCACTATCAGGTACCAAGAAAACCCTGTACATCCAACCAGTAGCCAATCATAAACATCACACAAGTGCTCAAAAATAACAAAATCAGGCTGGTGCTCACTTTGTAACAACAGGTCTCAGATATTCAACCCATTTATTTGTAATGTGTATGTGTAACAAGAACTGACAATTTTGAACACAACTGGCGAAATAGAGAACAATTTTTTCAACTTCACAGGAAGAACATCAGCAGCAGTATATTTCTCACAATAGCGCTTTGTTGTAAGGACATTTCACTGAGCCAGACCATGAGTAAGTTTCAAACGTGAAACGGTCAAAGATAACATTCTTCTAAGTAGCAAACAGAAACGACTAAATTAAGTTTGGTAGCATGGAATATTAGGTAGAAATTTTGTCCTCAAATATACACTAGGTTATCAAGTTCTGCCTTGTTCAATGACCAAAGTGCACCCTATAAGTAATGCTGAATAGCTAAAGTGAAACCCTGCATAGCCTGCAGACAGCCCAGCTACTTCATGTTTCTCAAGAAAAAAATGGACTGGAAGATTCCGATTTCCTATATCTGACTCTCTTTTATGTATAAAACATTCATGTCACCGAACTAGCAATTATTCAGACATCTAGATTGAGATAATCAAGGGTTTCTATACCACCTTAGCAATGCCTATTGATTCATTCTTTCTACAGAATAAATATATTAATTCATTCTGCATTCCTTACACCTGAACATGTTATTTTTTTGAGAAATCAGGATGAAGATATTTACCTTGGACGCCTTGGATTGGCTCATGCGATCCTTGAGCTCGAACTGAGTGCTGTATTTCTTCATGTTCTTCTTGAGGTTTTTGAGCTGGTGTGGTTTGAGGAGGGTGGCTGGACGCGGCCTCCAGAGCAGCTGGCAGAACCGCTCCAGCTGCTGCTTCATGATCAGCTTGCCCTGGAAGGACCAGATCCAGTAGGCGTTGTCCACCTTGTGGCCCCACCAGCTGACCGCTGAGGAGATGTAGCGGCCCGTCGGGTCCCACTCCACGTCCGTGGCCATGAAGTGCTCGCCCGAGCCCATCACCTGCATGTCGGCCGTATCCACAAACTCTAGGATACCGCTCATGCTGAAAATAACACACAAACTCAATGGTCACCACCTCAAGAGATACTCCTATCCACATATTATTTCAAATATTGTGTCATCTTTCTCAAGTAAAAATTTTCCCGTTGCTGCATTTTTGAAACTGCACAAAGACATTTCTACATTAGTTATTGGATATTTAATTCTCTAATATCTAAATGGTGTACATGTACTGTGTTAATATTGCAGCAGTTTAATTAATGTGTACTTTGTGCATCCCTAAAGTCTACATTTATTAAATTGTGCATCATTATTTGGAAATCCAAACTATATGCTAGTATCGTACAGCACATGGACATAAATGCATGACTCACCTCCTAAGACCAGCAAGTACCAGGAACTGGCCCTGAGGAGACCAGAATATATGATTGGCTTGTCGCTTTTCCAAAGTACCTGCAAGAGAAGGCTTCATTTTAACAAAGAATCCTTCATATCAGTTTGCTGTATACATGAGCACTTACTAGAACTAGAAAACCCTTAAAACAACCTGTTTGTTTTATAATTTGACTTCTAAAATTGATACAGAGTAAATATTTCAAACATGGATACTAATACAAAATAAGTGAAAAGAATATTTGTGTCAGTAAGTGGAGACTGGGTAAATCATGAGTTTCCTCACCCAGCACTATGCTTCTGATTTACTCTAGGCCACACAGCAAGATGTTGGAACATCAGGCGCCGGTAAAACACCAGTCCTTTCAGTCCACTATCAGGTACCAAGAAAACCCTGTACATCCAACCAGTAGCCAATCCAATTAAAATGAAGAACAATTCAACACAACATATAAGCTGTAATTGAAGGCACACTTAGATCAATTTGTTGATTCATTTAGGCAGTTCTTCTTGTAATGAAATAGCACTTATAATGTTGTCACATGAACTACTGTTTCTATAGGAAAACAAGTGCATTAATGCAGCTTCTAATGTTTTATCATCGATCAGCATTGCCCAAGAAAATGCCAAAGTATTCCCCTACTCTTTTTCCAGCTTTTGTGACATGAACCAAGCCCCCTGAAAAGAACTAGTAACTAGTGTCTTAGGCAGGATTTAGAAACTGGGTGCCTAAAATTGGCAGTTGTTAAATTTTTGGGTGTCCAAATTTTTAAGGGGGATCACAATATACTCATATTTCAACCTTAAACATGTATAAATTCATCAAAATAAAGCATGATATCATTAAACAATGCCATGGGTATTATAAGGAGATGAAAAAATTCAATTATAAGCTTGAGGTTGAGATTTTTAGAAATTCCACACAAAAATATTTGGGTGTCCTGAGGGGTTCTTTTTAAGGGTTTGGGTGTCCAAAAAGGCACCCAGACGCCCTGCTGGCTAAGACCATGCTAGTAACACTTGCTACTTATATTTCAATCAAACCAGGTCATAGCCAATGGAAGTTTTAAACTATGTACAAGAAACACTATAGTTCATTGGACAAGACTCACTAGAAATTCTAGAATTCCAATCTAGGACAAATTTAATAACAGTTCCTGGCTTAAGGATTGACGTGTTATGGTTTGTGGTTATAAAGATTGGATGACCAATAGCCATAATTATGGCAAAGATCACATGCTCAAATTTCATATATGTAAGAAACATCCTATTTCATAATACATGGTATTTGCTAAATTCAATCGAAACTGAAGATGCATGTTGCCCTGATTCATCTTTTATGATGAGTCTAGCAATACCAGAAGAAAGTTTCTGTTGAACACACACCTGTGGTTCTGCCATTTAGATGGACTCGATGAAATTATCATAAAGCACACGTGTTGCACTTGGCATATTTGTGTCAGTAAGTGGAGACTGGGTAAATCATGAGTTTCCTCACCCAGCACTATGCTTCTGATTTACTCTAGGCCACACAGCAAGATGTTGGAACATCAGGCGCCGGTAAAACACCAGTCCTTTCAGTCCACTATCAGGTACCAAGAAAACCCTGTACATCCAACTAGTAGCCATTAAGTTCCATTCAAGGCGGACACATCCTCCCGCTTGTCAATCAGGTGGCTGGTGCCTTTTCCAATTTAATAGAAACTATATATATAAAGCATGAAAGGCTCACCAAGTTTCTCTACTTTTCCCGCCTTCTCTATATTGTAGACACTGCAGCCTATTCGAGGAGACTCTCCGTGCAAGAAGGCAAACCGGTTTCCAGTTGGCTCCCAGGCAAATGCACTGATGGTTTCTGGAAAAAAGGGCAAAATCATACAGTCAGTTGTTAAACAGCAAAACATAAACTTCATCAAAGCTTAAAAGGAGCACTTCATAAAATGGTATAGATAAGTTCACTTAAATGAGAGACTACCTTGAGTGAATATCAAAAATAGATAAGTATCAAGTTAACTGTTAAAGGAAAAACATTTAACAAAACTGCAACTTAAATGTGCAGCACTATCACAAAAATTTGCAATTATACGTAAATGTATTTACAAGACGTAGATTTGCCACTGCTTACCTTTAACTTCTACCTTATCCACAGGAATCTGCTTTTCTCTCATACGGAAGAGTTCAAAATTGTGGTACATGCCCTAAAATGGAAATACACAAGGAATCAGCACATATTAATCTAACATGATAAGAAAAATTTCAAACAAGTAAGATAAATCAACTATTTAAATATAATATAATAGAATATAGTTTAAAATCCCAATCGCAAAACATTGGATAAAGTTTTTATTGTTTTTAATTAACACTCAAATGTGATTGCGAAGAAAACTGTAAAGATACCATGTATTTTCAAAGATACTATATATATATATATATATATATATATATATATATATATTTGATTATTACCTAAACATATTGCTGTCAGCAGCAAAACATTGGATACCCAAAACCTTACAAATACACTTTATCATCCAACACTCTTTCAACACATTAATGGTCACAGCAACCAAGACCAAAAGCAGCCCCACTATCTTAATGATATTTTTGCAGGCAAAAGCCAAGTCAGGAGAACATTACTTATAACTCTGCTTCAAAAGAGTTGTACATATATTCTCAATTTCAAGTTATTGTCATAAGTAAATAGATCCAGACAATAATTTCTAGAGAAACTCAGTATTAATGGTTTAATCCTCATTATATCTCTGGATGTCTTATATGTTACTTACGCTATATTTGACTTGATCCTTCTCCTTCTTAACCTTGGTGTAACGATCGACTTTGACACAAAGGTAATCTCCATTTTTCTGCCAATGCATTTTACAATCAGCAACATTGAACAGGTTCTTGACGGCTAGCTCTTTTCTTGAAGGTATTTCGATAAGTGTCACACGGGCAGGAACGTTGTCTTCTTCCGGCACCCAATAGGCGGTCACGTTGTCCGTGGGCGACCACGAGAAATCCTTGATTCCCGTTATCTTTATACTCTTCTTCTCTAGCAGGCCAAAAGACTGTTGAAAATATTAAAAGAGAATAAATTGAAATGCTTTTTAAATAGGATTCTTAGTCACAGCACAGTAAAATCAGAATATTCAAGATACTATTTCAAGTCAAAGGTTAAAACATCCATAAATAATAAGTTACTTGAATAATTACAGAGCTAGAATAGCAAGGCCTGCAAATATGAATGTCCACCAATTTATCTAACGATAAAACATTGATGCATGTAAAAAGAAAAGATACCAAAATGCTCACAGTCACAGGACAAGAATGAATATTCACTTGCAAATATCTCTTCTCTCTGTGATAATGATAATCAGGAAACTATAATTATGTTATTATTATAAAATGACATAACTGAACCTCTGAATAATGTCTCATGACTTGTGAATAAAATATTAGCTTTCTGAAGTTAAACGTTAAGTTGAATATATCCCAAAATAACACTGAAAATCATAAGTTTCATTTCGAAGTCTCAGAAAGACTTTCAGTAAAGTGCTCTTAGAATACCCATTATAGTATAGTATTTATTGACTATATACGTAGATATAAAAAATACAACATTGATGTTTCATTTCTCACTTACTGGAGTTTCATATACACTTAGGGAATCTGTTCCTATCCTTGCAAAGTAGGTGCCAGACTTGTTCCACCTGAAAACACGGAAGTGAGATTTTGAGTTAGACAAAAGAACATGTACTCTATGTAATAGATATAACAAATGGTTTATTGATTAGATTTAACATCGCTTCACGAGAGCAACTCAAACCATCATGCCATAAATTTGATTAATGTAAATTGTCAGTTTCTAATTAGGAAACTTGGAGGAGTCAGTCTTATTATAATTTGCATCTTAAAAGCGCAGCTTACAACCATCTTAATTGCAAGTCGATAACTCTTTAAATGAATGCAGAATTTTAATTGCACTGATACGTTTGTAATGATGATGTTGAGTCTAACTTCAGTGCTCGGCAATAGCATACTATTGATTTCAAATATTATTCAGAAATCAGTTTGATACTAATTTCAGTTCAATGCAATACTTACTTGAAAATAGGCCAAACGGAAGCATTTTCACAATGGAATCCTCTCTTCTTCTTTCCTGTTCTGATGTCCCAGATAATGATGGCCTGAGGGTCCTCTTTACTGTCTGGCTTGGGGCTGAAGCTTACCATGTACCTGGAGGGAATGGAATGTAGATGTCGCATGAGAGTGAGCAAAAAAATGGCTATCTACAATGTCAAGCCACAAATGTTTTACAACTAATTTGGCTATTAAGTTCATTATAGGAATTTGGTATATGAGTAGTCTTCTAGATAATATTATTTTTGAGGCTGTGTAACTATTGGTTTTCTATAGGCTGTATGTGACATTTATATAGGTAAGCAAATTAAAGTTAAGTGGGACAGTTCCAAAAACTGGATATCTTACTTTAAGCCCATGCGGCTGACCCTATTAACACATATCACGGGGACAAACCGTTAGACCTTTATCAATACAATATAAAATACAAAAACAACAAAAAACAAGTGCAGCGAAGGGAAATAAGTGAATATAAATTAAGTTGGGGGGTCTGTAAACGATTACAGATTTAGGCACGTTCACCACGGATACGGCGGGCAAGCTGGATGTCACTGGGCATGATGGTGACTCGCTTGGCGTGGATGGCGCACAAGTTGGTGTCCTCGAAAAGACCGACCAGATAGGCCTCGCTAGCCTCTTGAAGAGCTCCGATGGCGGCACTCTGGCAGTTGCAATGGTCAAGTGGTTAGCACGCTTGCCTTCGGCGCAGACGATCCGGGTTCGATTCCCGGTGGGGGCGCAGAAAAAGAAAATTTATTTCCTTGCTGCTTTCCAGTGCTTCGGAGGGCACTGTAAGCCGTCGGTCCAGTCGGCCAAGAGCCTTAGTACCTTGTGTTTCTTGTAATTGATATACCGACTTAAAATAAAGAGTATATACATTGTGTATAGAACCTAACTACCTACCTTTCGCATGGCGAGAAGTCGATCAGCTGTACTCCACTGTGGCCAAACCTCATGATCTGCTTGAAATTTTCTCCTCCCCAGAGTGCAATACCCTTCTGATGGAAGGTGGCGAGATAGGTTCCTTGGGGTGACCACCGCACGTAGGTCTCTGTCCACCTCTGCAAGACAAGTATGGAAGATTAAACACAATAAACTGACCAGTGATCCAGCAACTGGATAACTTAATGCATTTACATGCTAATACCAAGCAGAGTTGTATTGACCCAGTACTAAATATTTCTTATGCAATAAATAAGCCACAGTTTGATTTCAATTAAGATTTTGCGTCCTGTGATGAATTGGTAAGTACACCAAAAATATGTTAATGAATTACTGAATCCTGCCATCATTTGCACAGACACACAATAAATTGGAAATAATATATGTTGAAATTCCCTCCACTTACTTCATTTGCAAATATTTCTTGATAACTGAATGTATAAAATGATTTCGCTTGATTGATTTACCTACTACGCATCATTACTAATATTAATTTAAAACTAGGATGTCAGTATTATACAAATGTCTACCCCCCTCCCCCCACACAATAAAATTTTAGAAATTAAAGGAATGACATTTCATAAATGAACCCCTGAACTGTTCTGTAAGCTGTCTGCTATTAAATATGGAGTCTCTGGAAGCATAGATAATGTATACTATATATACTGAAAAATAGAGAATTCATGGGATGGTTTTTGAGATATCTTGCAGAGATAGGTGGTGCCATCTACCTACCATTGCTGGAAGTACAACAAACTGCTTGGTGAACTCCAGTCACCAGGAACTGTGCCAAAACAATGTCACCCCTTTTAGAGGGGGGAGGGGGAGGGGAGAGACATAATAATTGCAATACTTACGGCTCTTTCCTCAACAACTGCTGGTTCGGATGAATTGTTAGCAAAGATTGCAGTTTTCTCTCCACCGTCATAAATGACACTGAACTGATCGTAGCAATCAGGATCCTGCAGCCAAGATCTCAAGTTACCCTGGTAAATAAGAAAAGAACTGATCAGAATGAAAGAACAAACATAGTGGACTGTAACACTTAGTGCTGGGACTCGGCCTAGAAAATAAACTTGAGCGCTTGGCAAATCTAGCGACCATACCTTGAGTCCATATAGAGTTTTACGGCTACATTGACAAGATCTTAAGGCAAATGATTTGAAACAATATTGCGCCTCGGCATACGCCGGCACACATAAAAGTGTACCGCGGCAGTGAGAATCGGTGAACCAGAAAATGACGTAGTGCACATTTGACACGGAGACTTAAGAAAACACATTACATTTCTGGAAATGTGGTGCAAATCGGGGAGTTTTGGCCATCGCTAGGCCACACATGCAT
The DNA here is from genome assembly GCA_963942565.1 of Maea johnstoni. NCBI lineage: Eukaryota > Metazoa > Annelida > Polychaeta > Spionida > Magelonidae > Maea > Maea johnstoni. Next base: position 4,263,935 of record OZ012685.1, read on the forward strand.
CGAAAGCATGTGTTGCTATTAAAATGTCATCAGCTCGTAATTTCCGAACGATATATTTTTGGACTCGAGCGCTTGGATCGGAGGCCCCAGTGACCGAATGCTCAGGCTTCCGATTACTCGTTCCACCACTAGTAACACTGTATAATCATTAATTGTGAGCACAAAAGGGGGTTCAATGAGCCTCCCTTCAGATATTGAAATGTCTATTTTCCTGCTAAAAGGTGTCCCCTTTCTTCAGTTTTGCTTAAAACTTATGAGGTATAGCTACCTTTTGTTAAATGAATCCCCCTTATCAGGGACATAGCCAAGACCTCTTCAGTCTGTCTTTTGGACACTCTTTCCTGACAACCTACATTTTGGACAAGCAAAAATTTCTATGAAGAATTTTCAATTCTGACTTTTTTGGGGTTATTAACCAAATATATTTATAAAAATATTCTAGGGCAGTATGCTCAATACGTCAAAGACTTGGAGGGCTGATTAATTAGTATGATTTGGAGATTGGGTTGGTACTTACAAGATCTTTGAAAGGTTGAGGTGCTGGTGTTTCCCACTGATCAGGAATTCCCATGTACTTGTCAAAGTCGGAGAAGAGATTGACAGCAAACGTATGGGTTTTGTCAAGCTTGTAACCATCGGTCATCTTGACCGCTTCCTGGGCATGTTCGGGGCAGGAATACTCCAAGAAAATATACCTATAGAAGGGAAGTTTTTAAATTAGTAAACATAGGTGTACATACAGCATAACCCATATGATCTTGCAATGGCTATTGAGCCCAAATATACTTGAATAGATGTCTAGCGAAATCTACCCATGATACTGTCAGTGACATCAGCGACAGTGTGTTAACATGTGTTCAATAAACATAACGCTGTCATGTAATAGGCTTATGTCCATCTATTCATCAAAAGGAGTTGAGTTGCTTTATTTCATAATTCAGTCAGACTGTTAAAGAAGTTATAATGAAGGGACAAGGGGAGAAGGAGTTCAGAACTATACACATGTATTTAACTTAATATATACCAGCCTCTCAGCCAGTGGAATTTTCTTTTTAAATATTTTTTATAACCTTAAGCATAGACTTAATGAAGTTAACGAAAATGGCCTAAACAATACTATAATATTTGGTAGATGGATAAGTGTGCATAAAACGGGTCATTACTTTTCTTTAAATACAAACATTTTGCGAACCATGTCAAGTTGTCAAAGTGCAGTAATGAACAAGGATGTACATACCCTTTGGTTTTTCCTTCCTCAATAGGATAGTGCTCTGTGACAATCTTTCCAAACTTCGAGAAAATTTTCCTGACGACATTTTGCAACTTCTCCTGTCGTTCAGACCCAACAACTGGTATGTTGTCTACAACAATGACAGAGTCTATTCCATCTGCTTCCTTTGGTCGCTGCTTTAAAATGTCCCCAAGAAGCTCTGTAAGAAAAAGTGAAAAATACATTGCAGTAAGCACTATAGAGACTTTGAAGATAATCTCTAGAGTAAAACTGATTTCAAAGGGAACCCTATCTTTAATGGTTGCAAGATTTTATTCATTCATTAAAGTCAATGTGAGTAGTGTGGACATGTCTTTGATGCATGTAAACAGTTTATATAATTACTTAATTAGCAATTTATGAGATAGGAATAGTACATAAAATAGGTAGTTTTGATAGGAGCCGGTACAATAGTGGACGGTTAAATCAAGTGCAGCAGCATGTTGGTCAAGTGGTTAGCACACTTGTGGACGACCCAGGCTCAATTCTCGTGGGGGCGCGGAACAAATTTCCAGTGAGCACTTCGGATGGCACTTTAAGCCCTAGGTACAGTCGGTCAAGAGCCCTGGTGGCCCGTGTTTCTTGTAATTGATATAACGACTTAAAATAAAGATTATTTAACCTTTTTTTTTTAGATGTAGCACTATTATAGTCTGTCTGACTCGAGCTTGGCAACTGCTTTTTCCATCTTTTGGTTAGCACTACTGACTCTGTGTGTATGCATAAACATACTTTTTGTCTCAACTCTGCAAAATGTTGATTTTGCTCATTAATAGGTCCCATTGCAAAATTTGCCCATTGCTAAGAATTGCCAACAATACAAACATGCAGTACTTATCGTATTGTTGGCAATGGGCTCCAACTCGGACATTTTTCAGTTTTGTCCCAAAAAAGTGCAAAAAGCAGTTGCCAAACTCGAGTCCTGAAGACAGACTATAGTAGACGTAAAAATAACAGACGGATCGTCGTGGGTGTATCCGTTTGGGGCGTAACAGGATTTGGGCTATAATCAGCTGCATTCTAGTACACAAAATCCTTGTATATATATATATATTAATATATATATATATATATATATCGGAGTTATCCTAATTACAAATGCCCATGCCACGACCAGTCACATCATGTACAAAAATGTATATTTATTGACAGCTGTCACAGATTTTAATAAATCTGTGCTCAAATAACAAGGGATTTTGGATTACACTATAATTGACACAGGCGAGTCCAGTATGGAATAAACATATGACTTATGAAAAATAGCTATTTCATTATGGGTGTTTTTATATCTCATATCGTATGTCTAAGAGCATGAATACGTTTATAACATCGCCATCGGGAGTTCAATCCGGTACAAATACTACAATTATGTCGACAAGCTGGGATATATTCCTGAACCAAACTTGCAAGGAATATTTCAGGAACTCTGTAGTGATGCTAAAATGACCTAAGCACAATGCATATATAGTGATGGCTGCTACTACAGACACCCATGCATACTTTTGCGTTGCCTAAAATGCCGAGCCGGTTATCAGAGAACTCGTAGACGCCGGCCGCGGGGTGACACGACGAAATGGGTGACCACCATATTGATCGTAAATTGAACAATTACTAGATAATTACCATCTTCGGTGACATCATCAACGAAGTCTTCAGGATCACTGAAATCTTCGTTACTATCATATCCATTCTCATCGACATCATCCATTGGATCGTCGTCCTTTCTTCTACTTCTTTTACCGCCCTGTTCACTCCAGTCGTCAGCCATCTTGGAAACCTCGTGTGGATCGGATCGAAGAGCGCATGCGTTTGAAGGATTTGGCGCATTTTTTATTTTTAAATGTTGATTATTTTCAATAAAATGAATTCATTATGTTAAATCAAACATGTAAAATATAGCTTGTCATCATGCAAAAAGAAAATAAAGCCTAAATTCCTTCTTTTAATTAGTAGTTGCACTTCCGGTTACAATGCATTTTGGGATATGTTGTAAAAATGGCAGCCAGGCGTTGCAGACGACGCTGTCAAAAAACGTCCCCTGCGTTAACATAGTGATTTGATTAGATGTCAGATAAGCACGGTTGTCAATTTTGCAAGTGCGAATAAAGTTAGGTAAGTAGGCCATGTTAGTTTCGCTGATATTGTGATTGAGGGATGAATGTTTATAGTTTGTGTGTAAATGAAAACAAAAAAACTTGCATATCCAGAAAGATGTATTTCCCTGTTTCCTTGCATTGTGACCTTCCATTGACATTAAAGCTAGGTAAATCTGTTGCGTATTGGGAAAAGATCTCAGCTCCAAAACTCCAAAGTAGTCATGACCTTGTCTTTTTTAAGTACTCCACTCCCTGGGCTAAGGCTTAGCAGTGCTGATACATATGATATGTGAAAGTGTGGTTGCTCTGAGCCTAGACCCGGTTTGTGTCTCTATCCAGGCCAGCTGTTCTTGATACTGACGTCTTATATGGCCTTCAGAGACACGGTACCACAGCATTGTAAAAACCTGGCATCCACTACGGTGAATTCACCGTAGTGGATTTCTCGCGTGATAAGGCGAGTGTCACGGCCAGACTTATACCAATGAATTAAGTACATCTTTGACTAGAGTATTTGCCCTAAGTCGGCAGGTGACAATGGTTGGAATGTTTTATAATCTTAGAAAGAAGTTCTGAAGCGGCAATTTCCGCCATTTTAAAATTCCGATGTATGCTTAGGCCTGACTAATCGAGCACCTGCCAAGACATTAGGAGCGTCTGTTATATGCGAACAGACTCTCCTAATGTCTTGGCAGGTGCTCGATTAGTCAGGCCTAAGCATACATCGGAATTTTAAAATGGCGGAAATTGCCGCTTCAGAACTTCTTTCTAAGATTATAAAACATTCCAACCATTGTCACCTGCCGACTTAGGGCAAATACTCTAGTCAAAGATGTACTTAATTCATTGGTATAAGTCTGGCCGTGACACTCGCCTTATCACGCGAGAAATCCACTACGGTGAATTCACCGTAGTGGATGCCAGGTTTTTACAATGCTGTGGTACCGTGTCTCTGAAGGCCATATAAGACGTCAGTATCAAGAACAGCTGGCCTGGATAGAGACACAAACCGGGTCTACTCTGAGCCATACTTAATCCCTATGTTATAGTTTGTCTGACTTGAGTTTGGCACACCGCTTTTTCCACTTTTTTTGTGTCAAAACCTTCGAGTTTGCCATTCAAACTTGGCAAAACTATTTGGAGCACTACCCTGTGTATCTATGTATAAACACACATTTTGTCTCAACTCCGCAAAGTGTTGATTTTGCTCAATAGGTCCCATTGTAAAATGTGCCCATTGCCGACAGTATGATCTTGCGTGTTTGTCTGTTGCGAACAATGCAAACATGCAGGATTGTATTGTTGGTAATGGGCACATTTTACATTATTATACCTCACTTGAAGATCGTAAGATGTGATTGGCTGAGTTAACAGTTGGCAATCATCATGTTCACTGATGGGCTTCATGTTCACTGATGCCATCAGTGATGGCCTTCATGTTTACCGTTGTCACTAGTGACACCTAGTGGGGAATGTATGAATCACCAGTCATCATGTTCACTGATGGGCTTCATGTTCACTGATGCCATCAGTGATGGCCTTCATGTTTACCGTTGTCACTAGTGACGCCTAGCGGGGAATGTGTGAATCACCAGTCATCATGTTCACTGATGGGCTTCATGTTCACTGATGCCATCAGTGATGGCCTTCATGTTTACCGTTGTCACTAGTGACGCCTAGCGGGGAATGTTTGAATCACCAGTCATCATTGACCTACAATTGTAAATATGTATGTATTGACATTCTTAAGAGTATTCATCAAATGGTTTTATTCCTGTACAAATCAATTGTTGTTTTTATTGTTATTTCACCAAAATGGGGTTTGTTCGGTATAATAAATCAAATATACCATGTCAGTGTGGGTATCCTGATGGAATGTCTCCCCTCGGGAAGATGGTTTTCCCGAGGGCGGAGCCCTCGGAAAACCATCTTCCCTCGGGGAGACATTCCATCATGATACCCACACTGGCATGGCATATTTGTATAATGTGACCTAATGAGCAAAATCAACATTTTGCAGAGTTGAGACAAAAGGTATGTTTAATACATACACGCGGTAGTGCTCCAAAAAGGTTTGCCAAGTTTGGATGGCAAACTCGAACGTTTTACACAAAAAAAGTAGAAAAAGTGGTGTGCCAAACTCAAGTCAGACAGACTATAGTTAAAGCATTTAATATCAACATTCCAGATGGCAGAATCAACTACTGATTAGAGCGAAGTCTCTATTGCTCTAGCTATTAAATATGAGTTCTTTACTAAATGACACTAATTGCCTGAGAGGAATAAAAAAGGGGATGCAATAGAGGTTCTTGTGCAAGACTTAGATGAGAACCTTGGATGTCAGTGATCATCCCATGAAACATATGCTGACATGGGTAATATATATTCACAATGCCCAACAGCGCCTGCTGTACCTCCTTCAAAATATCTATATAGCACACAGTTTGGAAGAATGGAGCAATAAGAGACCAGCAAAAGAGAGGTTAGGGCCATGGAACACAGCGTGTCTAGAAATAATCCAGCAGCTCTGCAAATAATGCAAGTTTTTTTTTAAATTCAGAGATGCTCTATAAATAAGACTAATAATTATACTATTTCTAAAAAGTAAAGCATCAAAATATTATTTCCAGAGGTGCTCTGAAAATAAGCTAAATATTATCCTTACTTTCAGAGCACCTCTGGAAATGGCCTTTCCTTGCTTATTTTTATGATTCCAGGTTTGATTGTAATGGACTGGTAGAGAATGGTTGGCTTTGATCCTCACAGAAAGCAGGAGCTGAGTAGCACGGAGCATGGGGTGGCAGGGGCCATCAGTGGTGTGGTTTCCCGCTCCGTCCTACAACCCATAGATGTCATCAAGATTAGGTTCCAGGTCAGTCAACTGTTCAAACCAAACCCCACCACACAAAATGAAAAATGGGATTTGCTCGAACAATATGCTATTATACAGTTCTGATGCCATGGCCATTTATCATTTTTTTTATGTTGCAGTAAATCTATTAATTTTTTTTGTTAAAAAGCAATTATAGTCTTATTATACATCTTTATTGTTAACACAAATAGCAAGAAATAACATGAATTGTTCATACACCTTTCACAAGCTATATTTAAAGATAAATGTCCATTTACCTTTGATAAACATTAATCTATTTATATTTATTAAAGTCTAATGTGAGAGCAATTATGAGTCTTCCTGTTTTGTTTTAACATCAGCTTCAGATAGAGCCTATCAGTCAATCCAAATCTGGGAAGTATCATGGTGTAAAGCAGGCTGGCCTGAAGATACTGAAAGAGGAAGGTATTGCTGCACTATGGAAGGGGCATGTACCAGCACAGTTTCTCTCCGTAACTTTTGGAGTTGTACAGGTAAGCCGTACCCAGACCAATTTCTACCAATTTATCTCAGATTTCCATACAGTTTTTAAGGTTTCAAGGAGCAAGCATACAGCAAGGATATCAAATTTCCTAGCCATTATGAATCATTTCTATAAAAATCCTTTTTTTCTAATAAAAAATTCAATGGGAAACTTATCAAATTTCCATATTAATCAGTTACTACTCTGATCCCCTTCATAGGCCTATTCAGATATCATCTCATTACACCAAGTATCAATCAATGTGAATTAAGAAGCACTTCATTTCTTACACCCTGCCTATAGCTTCCTGTGTTTTTTTTTCATTTGATTCATATCGATTGAATTATCATTTTCTTACATTTAGTAGAAAAAATAATGAGAAATAACTAATTGTTAAATGAAATTTTAAATATTTTGTTTAATGTATAACCTTTAAAGATTCCCATAATAACTTTTATATAGCTCATATATCTCATCGCAGTAGGATCTGAACCAATTCATTTTTTAATTTTTGTTTTCTCAAGTATATTTATTAAGAAAGATATGTTACCAAATGAAAGTATAACACTTGACATTTTCAGTTCGTCACCTTCGAGTTTTTGACAAAGAGGGTGTGGTTTCACCTGCCTGATGATTTTACCTTCGAGAGGAGGCCATTCACTCACTTCATCTGTGGGGCCCTGAGTGGATGCACTGCCACAGTAGTATGCCAGCCATTTGATGTACTCAGGACCAGGCTTGTTGGACAGGGGGAACCTAAGGTAGGTGATGTCATAAAAAGGCAGATAGGATATGAATTATCACAATTTCTTATATTAGTTCCTAGCATTGATGGAGATTTGGAAGCTATTGAAAGTTTATCATAAAACCATTACTCAGTAGAATGAATGTGATATAACTCACTCATACTAAGAGCTCATTTATTCTTTCTGAGAACATCCTTGGAATTCCGCATGAATTCACAAAACATTGCGACTTAAGATGATGGTAGGGTTCCAAGTTGTATATTATATATATATATATGTATATATATATATATATATATATATATATATATATATATATATATATATATATATATATATATATATATATATATATATATATATATATATATATATATATATATATATATATTTATGTGTATATATAACTAAGACACTCATTGCAATTCTTTGTTATTTGTCACTGGATATAAAGGTTCTACGTGCTTGACAATTAAGCAACAAGTTTTTTGAGTTGTTGTTTTCTGCACATAAATCATGTAGTGTTCTATGTAGATAAAGTCCTCCCTTCACCCAGACCAGCTAACTGTAATTCCATACACTGCAGCATGAGCTGGTACTGGTGGACTATCAGCTAGCACATTGAGCAGAAATGGGATATCCAGGATTTAAGTCATGTGATAGGTGTTGCATGCCGTGATTGTCATCAAAATAAAGCTTTAACTTGTGATTTCAGGATGTTTTAGACTTCACTTGGTGTATATTTTGATTGACCGGTGCAGATTGTTTTTATATATCTAGTTGTGACACCATGCCAGGATAATGTAATCTCTATTTCTTATTAGGTTTGATTACAAATAGCCATAGTAGAGGGCTAATCAGCCATTAAAAAGTATGAAGCATGAACTTTATAAAATACATCTGAGATCTGATTGTTGTTGTTGTTGTTAGCCGGGGTCTGATAAACATTTCTCCTTCAACTATTCTGGTAAGATTATGTTTTTTGAAGAGATGCCACCAGAAGTGTCTGACGAACCTATCTCTTTTAAAACTCACCCTACTTTCAAATTTTTTAGCCACCTCTTATATTGATTATATTATTTTCAGGTCTATAACTCCATAGCTCATGCCTGTAGTACTATTGCTAGAAAAGAAGGTGTTACAGCTTTCTGGAAAGGACTGATCCCTACTCTAGTACAAATTGCACCACAAACAGGATTTGCATTTGGATTTTTTACAATATTTACATCAATATTTACAAGATTGAAACCCCAAAAAGAAAGTAAATTCATAGGTAAGTTCTGTTTTTGAAAAAATGAGTAAACAGTTTGTGAATGAGATGAAATATGAATATTCTGTTCAATAAATTTGTAGAAATTTAACCACTCATATATCTTTTGTAATTTCTATTCATTTTTGTATTTCTGTTACTATAAAATCGTTACTTATTTTATATGGTACTTATTTCGCATGATCAGCATTTGCATTGTAGTAAGATATCTAAATAAGAATAAACGTAATTCTCACAATTGTTGAATTATATAGTTATATGCATGTAATTGTTAGTTAGCTTATGAGAAGGATAGGTTTACAGTGCATCGTCTGTTTGAATCATTTGTACATATTTTTGCTAATTTCAGGTATAGCAGAAAGTTTTATATGTGGGTCTTTGTCAGGCGTGACTTCTAAAATTCTAGTATACCCTTTTGACTTGACCAAGAAAAGGCTCCAGATTCAAGGTTTCGAGGAAGCGAGGGTCAAGTTTGGTTCCACCAGGAAATACAGTGGCATGTTTGACTGCTTGCTGAGTGTGAGTAAAGAGGAGGGCTACAGAGGCCTCTATAAGGGACTGACACCAAGTTTACTCAAATCTGCACTCTCGTTTGGCTTGACGTTCTTTGTGTATGAACAGGCTTGTTCATTCTTAACGCACATCACATATGACAGCTAGTCACTTGCTACTAAGTGCTTCACTCCATTCAACCCATCTGGGAGGGGTATGTACTGAGAGGAGAAACCAACCAAGGATCTAAAGCCTGACCGGACCAACCAGCTCCTCTCTCAGATGGTTGGCCAACATGCGCAGTAATCAGCAGGAAAATGCACATATTCTCTGCCAAGTATCAACAGACTAGAGGAACACCACAGGTGGTCACATGTTCTCCTGTCATCCTGGAGATCTGATCAGTGGGTATTCTGCAGGCCTGTAGAACAAGCCATCACGCATGCCACGGCAAAGATGGGGGAACTCTGCCAATCTCGGCTCTCTGTGTAACAATCTTTCTGGTATCACGTTCAATGTGATAATGTGGAGTTCTAGCTATATGGACTCAGCAGTTAATTTTATGGTCTTTAAATGTTCAGAGGTTTGGAGCTAAATTACTTGAAATAACAACACAGCCAATTTAATAGATACAGCATGTGCACTGTGACTGCCTGTACAATTGCATACTTATGTGGATTGATTGTGAATGTATGCTTATTTATGAGGGTTAACCTTTATGATATTGTAAAAGTTGTGTCTGTGATTCTATGCGCAAAGATGAGGGTTGATGTTTATGATATTCTAAAACTTGAATCTCTTGAAAAGTTGAAAAAAATATTGAAAATCACAAATGACTTTCAGTTCTCTGTGATAAATCAAGTCATTGATTTCTGTATCTCTTAGTACTAATCAGGGTACATAAAATATATTGCAATTTTTCTGTAGTGTTAAATGACATTTCATAGATACTCCCTTACATCTATGGTATGAGAATCTTACAAAGGAATGATATTTATTTTGGAATTCTTCAGAATAATTGAATTTTCAGGGATCCTCATACAATTATTCACTCTGTGATTTTTCAATGTAAAACACTTTATGTTACATCCTACGAGCTAGGCCAATTTTGCACTTAGCAAAAAATTGATGTTAATGATGATGATTGATGCTAACAAGTGCCATCATTCACCATGAACTACGCAACATTTATTGTTATTACATATACTCCTAAAATCTTGCTAAAATATACTATCAATGTGAGAAATCTATTTCACTTTGAACATTGGAAGTGAGATTGATACTGACTCTTAATTTTGGCTTAAACGAATAACCAAATATGTCCTATAGGCTAAATTGACCAACATTAAGTGTGTGCTAATGTTAAGCCTTTTAACTCTATGCAATATTTAATGTATAATCGTTTATCCTGCATGTTTTCCCCTGTACACACTAAGTGCCTTCCTATACCCTCAATGCCTTCTATAATACAGAAAACCTTGCTTACCTCTGACCAATAGGACCAATAGTACAGTAGCCAGCCACCCATTTTTGGGATTCAGGTTAACCCGAGAGCTAGAAAATTTCCGTTGGTATCATGTTTTAGGCCCACACTTGGGGCATACCGCCAGGGTGGATGTAGACTTCAGAAGTGGTGCACATCTTTTTTATGGGGTCATGTCTTAGACACCCCACTATATGTAAAAAGGCCCCAAAATGGTCCAAATAATAGGTATAGGGGTAGGAAAGCCACCCTAAAACAGTCATAACTCAGCTTAAACCAATCATAGGGATCAGTGTTTGGTATTAAAATGTTGGTATGAAAGAGAAGTATCTTTTGAAATAGTAAATACATAACCAACTCTATCCCATGATGTAATAAAGGTCATTCAAGGTCAAAATGGCTGCCAAATCAAGAATCTGGGATTTTCCAATATTCTATCGTTTCCGTTTATAAACTTCTCAGTTTTTTTGACGGTATGTATTTCTTTTTTGTAGCCACTTTTTCTGAAGGAATGTCTTTTAATGGAATTGTTGAACATTTTAGAAAGTTCATTGACTAGAGTTTTAAGTCCAATTTTGAGCTGTAAGGTACAAAGTAGGGTACTAAGCCCACCTGGAGACCCCAAAAAGTGCCTAAAATGGTAAAAATTTGAAAATCAAAATGACTTTATCTTAAATTTTATAAGTAGGAAGGGAGCAGATGATGTACCAAAACATCAGGTTTAATTTTCTCCTCAATCTGGAAGATTATGGAAAGATAATATTGAAATTAAGGGGTTGTTGAAGGTCAAATAAAGGTCAAAATGTATTTATTTCTCTAAAAATTCATATTTTGATCAAGAAATTTTGATGAAGTAGTTGTGTTTTGTCACTATTTAATTTCCAAACCAAGTTACCACAATGATTAACGGATAAATAATCTCAAATATGGTCCAACAAATCATTTTTTACCATTCACCGGTGAAAATGAAGTAGTTTTAAGTCAATAAGGAGGTGTGAAAGGTGGCATTTGGCTATTCCATGCTTATAATAAGTGTTTACGAACGGGTTGTGGGAAGGTGCTAGTATGGGACCACTGTTTAGGTCATAAAAGTTGTGAGCACCAAACAATATAGGCATTGTTTGGTATCAATTTTTTTGTTGTAAGACAGTCTTTCCATTCCATGCAACCAACCAAGGGTAGGGTCTATTGTTGCGATACTAGAGGTCATTCAAGGTCAAACTAACCCCAATTTCATAATTTGAGGCATTTTGTCTTTGAATTTTCCATTAAGCAGCTTATCATATTCTCCTAGAATACATATTTTATCCTGGAAATATTTTTAGGTGAGATATGAATTTTAAAAAGGATTCTGAGACATTTTTAGGTCATTTCAAGAGAAAGTCTAGACCAATTTGGAATATTTCAGGGCCAAAATTACAAATGTCTTGTTATGGGTGCACTCACATATTTAAGTGAAGCAGCAGAAAGTTGACATAACAGATCGAGTCATATCTTATGGTATGTCAGTTTTCATTTTCAGTAGGGAGAATAAGCCTTTTAACTTGCAGCATTACTTGCCTATTGTGCTTGTCATGTAAGATTATAAAGGCAGTGTAAAATATCTCTGAGATTTAAGGAAAAAATGAAGGTCAAATAAAGGTCAAAACATCATTTTTTCTCTAAAAAATTCAAATTTTGATGAAGAAATTTTGATGGAGGAGTTTGTGTTTTGTTATTACATAATATCCTAACCACATTACCACAATAATTGACAGACAAGATACCTTAAATATGTTTTAGCAAAACATTTTCACCCTTTACCTGTAAAAATAAAGTAGTTTAAAGTCAATATGGAGGTGTGGAAGGTAGCATTCGGCTTTTCCATGCTTATTATAAGTGTTTACGAACGGGTTGTGAGAAGGTGCTAGTATGGGACCACTGTTTAGGTCATAAAAGTTGTGAGCACCAAACATTATAGGCATTGTTTGGTACCTAAATGTTTGTTGTAAGACAATCTTTCCATTCCATGCAACCAACCTAGGGTAGGGTCTATTGTTGTGATACTAGAGGTCATTCAAGGTCAAACTAACCCCAATTTCATGATTTAAGGCATTTTGTCTTTGGATTTTGCACTTAGCAGCTTATCAAATTTTTCTAGAATACATATTTTATCCTGGAAATATTTTTAGGTGAGAAATATTTTTCCAAAAAGGATTCTGAGACATTTTCAGGTCATTTCAAGAGAAAGTTTGAACCAATCTGGAATATTTAGGGGCCAAAATAACAAAATGCCTGATTACGGGTGCACTCAAATATTTAAATGTGGGCAGAAAGTTGACATAACAGATAGAGACTCATATCTTTTGGCATGTCAGCTTTCATTTTTAATGGGGAGAATAAGTCTTTTAACTTGCCTATTGTATTTTTTATGTAAGATTATAAAGGCAGTGTAAAATATCTTTGAGATTTAAGGACAAAATGAAGGTCAAATAAAGGTCAAAACGTCATTTTTTCTCTAAAAAGTTCAAATTTTGATGATGAAATTTTGATAAGGTTCTTCTTTTTTGTCAATACATAATTTCTTAAGCATGTCACCACTTTAATTGACAGAAAAGTTACCTTAAATATGTTTTAACAAAAAAAAGTTTACCCTTTACCCGTGAAAATGAAGTACTAGTTTCAAGGTAATATGCAGATGTGGAATGTGCTATTGGACAATTCATGCCTAATCGAGTTGTTAGCAAGTGCTAGTAACATATGGGACCACTGTTTAGGTCATAAAAGTTGTGAGCACCAAACATTATAGGCATCGTTTGCTATCAAAATGCTTGTTGTAAGACAATCTTTCCATTTCATGCAACCAGGCTAATGTAGGGCATTTTGCTGTGATATAAGAGGTCATTCAAGGTCAAACTACCCCTAATTTCATGACTTAAGGCATTTTATCTTTGAATTGCCTGTGTAGTATCTCATCAAGTTCTCCTAGAATACATATTTAATGATATTTTTTCCTGCAAATATTATTTTTAGGTGAGAAATGTCTTTTAAAAGAGAAACTCATGCCTTTTAAGGTTATTTCAAGACAAAGTCCGTTCTAATCGTGAATATTCAAATTCGAAAATGCTCTATGTGACCTTTTGACCTTGGTTTGACATTCCATTTTTCCTTAAATCTCAATAATATTTAACGCTATCTTTAACCTAACATGGCAAGCACAAATTGGCAAGTTAAAAGGCGTATATGCCCAATTGAAAATGAAAGCTGACGTACCATATGGTAAGGCTGTTGTGTCAACTTTCTGCTGCTAAATTGATATTTGGGTGCACCTTAAATCAGACATTTTGTCATTTTGATGCCTAGATATTCACGTTTAGCACAGACTTTGTCTTGAAATAACCTTAAAAGGCATGAGTTTCTCTTTTAAAAGACATTTCTCACCTAAAAATAATATTTGCAGGAAAAGATATCATTAGATATGTATTCTAGGAGAATTTGATGAGATACTACACAGGCAATTCAAAGACAAAATGCCTTAAGTCATGAAATTGGGGGTAGTTTGACCTTAAATGACCTCTTATATCATTGCAAAATGCCCTACACTAGCCTGGTTGCATGAAATGGAAAGATTGTCTTACAACAAGCATTTTGATAGCAAACAATGCCTATGATGTTTGGTGCTCACAACTTTTTTGACCTAAACAGCAGTCCCATATGTTACTAGCACTTGCTAACAACTCGATTAGGCATGAATTGTCCAATAGCACATTCCACATCTGCATATTACCTTGAAACTAGACTTCATTTTCACAGGTAAAGGGTATTTTTTTTTTGTTAAACATATTTAAGGTATCTTGTCTGTCAATTATTGTGGTGACAGGCTTACCAAATTATGAAATGACAAAACAGAAGTACCTCATCAAAATTTCATCATCAAAATTTGAACTTTTTAGAGAAAAAATGACGTTTTGACCTTTATTTGACCTTCATTTTGTCCTTAAATCTCAAAGATATTTAACACTGCCTTTATAACCTTACATAGAAAAACACAATAGGCAAGTTAAAAGACTTATTCTCCCCATTAAAAATGAAAGCTGACATGCCATAAGATATGAGTCTCTATCTGTTATGTCAACTTTCTGCTGCTTCACTTAAATATTTGAGTGCACCCGTGATCAGGCATTTTGTCATTTTGGCCCCTAAATATTCCAGATTGGTTCAAACTTTCTCTTGAAATGACCTCAAAATGTCTCAGATTCCTTTTTAAGAAATATTTCTCACCTAAAACTATTTCCAGGATAAAATATGTATTCTATGAGAATTTGATAAGCTGCTAAGTGGAAAATCCAAAGACAAAATGCCTTAAATCATGAAATTGGGGTTAGTTTGACCTTGAATGACCTCTAGTATCACAACAATAGACCCTACCCTAGGCTGGTTGCATGGAATGGAAAGATTGTCTTACAACAAACATTTAAGTACCAAACAATGCCTATAATGTTTGGTGCTCACAACTTTTATGACCTAAACAGTGGTCCCATACTAGCACCTTCTCACAACCCGTTCGTAAACTCTTATTATATGCATGGAATAACCAAATGCCACCTTCCACACCTCCATACTGACTTTAAACTACTTCATTTTCACAGGTAAAGGGTTAAAATGTTTTGCTAACACATATTTAAGGTATCTTGTCTGTCAATTATTGTGGTAATGTGGTTAGGATATTATGTAATAACAAAACACAAACTACTCCATCAAAATTCCTTCATCAAAATTTGAATTTTTTAGAGAAAAAATGATGTTTTGACCTTTATTTGACCTTAATTTTTTCCTTAAATCTCAGAGATATTTTACACTGCCTTTATAATCTTACATGACAAGCACAATAGGCAAGTAATGATGCAAGTTAAAAGGCTTATTCTCCCTACTGAAAATGAAAACTGACATACCATAAGATATGACTCGATCTGTTATGTCAACTTTCTGCTGCTTCGCTTAAATATGTCAGTGCACCCGTAACCAGACATTTGTAATTTTGGCCCTGAAATATTCCAAATTGGTCCAGACTTTCTCTTGAAATGACCTAAAAATGTCTCAGAATCCTTTTTGAAAATTATTTCTCACCTAAAAATATTTTCAGGATAAAATATGCATTCTAGGAGAATATGATAAGCTGTTTATCTGTTTATCATCTGCTCCCTTCCTACTTATAAAATTTAAGATAAAGTCATTTTGATTTTCAAATTTTTACCATTTGAGGCACTTTTTGGGGTCTCCAGGTGGGCTTGGTACCCTACTTTGTACCTTACAGCTCAAAATTGGACTTAAAACTCTAGTCAATGAACTTTCTAAAATGTTCAACAATTCCATTAAAAGACATTCCTTCAGAAAAAGTGGCTACAAAAAAGAAATACATACCGTCAAAAAAACTGAGAAGTTTATAAACGGAAACTATAAAATATCGGAAAATCCCAGATTCTTGATTTGGCAGCCATTTTGACCTTGAATGACCTTTATTACATTATGGGATAGAGTTGGTTATGTATTTACTATTTCAAAAGATACTTCTCTTTCATACCAACATTTTAATACCAAACACTGATCCCTATGATAGGTTTAAGCTGAGTTATGACTGTTTTAGGGTGGCTTTCCTACCCCTATACCTATTATTTTGACCATTTTGGGGCCTTTTTACATATAGTGGGGTGTCTAAGACATGACCCCGTAAAAAAGATGTGCACCACTTCTGAAGTCTACATCCACCCTGGTGGTATGCCCCAGGTGTGGGCCTAAAACATGATACCAACGGAAATTTTCTAGCTCTCGGGTTAACCTAACTTCTAAAATAGAGCACTTTTCTTGATCTGGCTACTGGACTACAAGGAAAAATGTTTGAGTTAGCTGAAATCTAAGTTTTGCAAACCTTAGATTTTGTTCGAGTTAGGCGCAGAATTCTTCAACTGCTCATGAAAAATCAAATTTTAAAGTGAGTGGTCCCAATATCAATGGAAAAGCAACAATGGGCACCTTTTTGGTTTTGATGTCAACTTGTGCCCAAGACAAAGTAAAGATTCGTTTTACTCTATGTTATGTTTATCCAGGTAGATATCGCAGAAGTATATACAGGCAAACTCAAACTTGCATATGACGGACCACTGTACGCCAGACTTCTGGCTATCACAGACGATATGCTTGGTCCCAGTCCCATGCATATCAAGTATTTGTCATTTGTATATGACAGACTTTGCATATGACGGACCAATTTTCCTGGTCCCATTGAATCTGTCATATTCAAGTTCGCCTGTATATTTTTTTGATGTCAGTAGCCTGCACAGACTGCAGTTTGGGTAATTATCTCTATCATATTGATATTTATCCCGATTTTGCTTGATTGTCAGCAACATGTTCTCCCTTTTTGTGTCAATGCTTGCTAAGGCGTCTTGTCAAATTTGGGAGGAATAGTGTAAAAATCCTAGTAGTAATGTATGTTTGTATGACCAACCAGCTTCGGTGTGTTGTGAGTTGGCTGGGATATGAGTCGACCTGCTCCTTAACATGCTCTTGTACGAGGTAAAGAGGTATATAAGGTGATATGTGGTAGAGAAGGGACCAGTTCCAAAGTCTGAGTTATGCTAGCTAAGTGTCTCAGACTTTTTTTGAGATAAGTGAAATAATCCTTAAATGAAGAAAAACAAGTGAATATGAAACCAGACAGTCAACCTGAACAGGCTGGATGCGGCGAGTAGCCCAAAAGTTGTGTTCTGCGCATGTTGGCTTGCAAGTTTCTCTGTAATGTAAATGATATGAGACCCCTCATTGGTCTTTGTCTTCTTGTAACATCACATGTAGGCCAGCAGTCATACAATTATTCACTCTGTGATTTTTTAATTAGTGACCCCTGGTATAGCCAGACCTTCACTATAGCGCCTATAGTAATTGGTCTCTGGCTTCATATCCATTCTTTTCTTCATCTAAGCGTAAACTAACATTGAAGTAGATAGGATGATTTGGGACCAGTGCAGGATACGTTTAAGTCTGAGGTAGATGAGTCTGATATAAGTGAGGTTTTCTGTACCTGCCACCTCTGCCTGTCACATCTCATGTGACTTTATGTGCCAGCCTAAGAAGTTTACCAAGAAGATTGTGATCAATTTTTGTTTTTTTTACTCACTTAATTCAATTCATCAATCTAGTCTTCTATTTGATATGATTATCAAGTTAGAAGTAAAGACATCTAAGTAATTCTAGCTTATTGAAATCAGAGGGGTAGATACCAGGCAGATGCAGCAAGGGTCAAATTATCATACAATCACATTAGGTCCAGTGTGCTGTATTGCATTTATATTGCAGGTGTGTTGGCCAGTATAACTGGCATGCCCAATTATATGCACTCGGGTCGTTAAACAGCTGTTCTCATGAAAATATAAGGCCCCTATTGTCTTGTAGCAGGGTATATCAGTTCTGCTGCGACCCATGCCCAATGTCGCGTTGCCAGATCTGCGGGTGAGGAATCCCTGTTATATAAATCTCAGTTGAAATATTTGATGAAATTAAAAATTGAATGGTTTTATGTAGGCATTCTACGTTTACTTTCAATTTATTCAAAATCACAATGTTGTGTTTTTTTAGTTGGGCAGGTATTATAAGGTTGGTTAAATCACACCCACACACCGGATTGAACACTTGTAACCAAATGAATATTAAGACAAGCTATTTTTCCACACTATAGACTCTTTGACATGAACAGAATATTAGTTACACATGTATTTTATATATCAATCAATTTGCATTGCACGATGAAAATTAAAACTTTTACGATGTTGTATTTACAGTAAACCTATGCACAGGGTCTCTCTTTGGCCTGGTGTGGTCTTTTTAAGTGAATATTTGCTGTATTGGCTGCACTGGTATTTCCATTTTGTAGAATGATCATGTTTGTGTTTTGCATGTATGGTGTGTTATGCATACCCAATGATATCAAATTGTTAAATCTCAAACACTTATGTCCTTGAAATATAGAACTAAACTAGTATAATACCCTAGATCTCTGGTAGTAATTAGACAGTTAACATTACAAGTTGCCTTATTCAAATCATTGCAACTGCTCCCAAAGCGATCTGGTTATTTTAGTGATATTTCTCTGACAAGGGCATCTTTTGGGAAATAATACTATGGAGAAATGATGAGCAGATGCAAACTTACGGTTTCCTTCAATTACTTAGAAGTTATTTTCTTTTTTTATTTATCATTCAGACAGCACTTTAGTTCTCTGATTAAGACTGGGTCAGTGACTATGTTGCAAAACAAAGAAAAGTGACACTGACAAAAGTGATTTTAATTTATAGAACATGGGTTGTAGATATGAGTACAGTGAAACCATTTAGCTATGATCACCTTGAGATCAGGCAAATGTGTTCATATATGAAGATGCTTGCCTTTTGTTCATCATTTACGTTTAAAGATGTTTTTAAAGATTTTATGTCATTAACGTTTTAGGTGGTTGGCCTTTGATATTTGATTCTGATTTTAGCTGTTATCTTCACATTTGCACTGATAGCTCTAAGGTTTCCCACACCACTTTCACTCTATAGACATATTTCCAGCTGTTATTCACTGAACCATCCAAAGGTTTATCCTTAAAATAGTTTAATAAGTTGGTTAAGTATTATTGGATAGTAATTTTCATGTAGCCATCCTTGTTACTTTTGTTTTCAGAAATTAAATGGAAAATGTCTTTTTACCACAAACGACTCCATTGTAATCACTAAAAATATAGCACTTGACACTCTCTCCAATACATATATATACATATATTTATATATATATATATATATATATATATATATATATATATATATATATATATATATATATATATATATATATATATATATTATATATATATATATATATATAAAATTATATATATATATATTTTTATATATATATATATCTTTATATATATATATATATATATATGTATATGTATATATTTGTATATATATATGTATATATATATGTGTATATATATATATATATATATATATATATATATGTATATATTTATAGGTTTTATATGAGTTAAATATGTCTCTGGTACTGTCCAGCCCTCAAGACCGGTTGAAACTTGGGTAGTTCTGAGCCCCTTTCTTTTTATAACTAGCGTGTAATGTGTGTATGTTGCAATCCCCCAGAACCTGACTCAAGAATGCCATAGACAACAAATATAAATGTTGATTTTATTCTGGATATGTTGAAGTTATGTGTTGTTATGTCTGCATTGTTTAAAAAGCATTCACTTTGGAATTTGTGAAATGAGAAAAAAAATTGTTATGTGTGTGTCAAGAAGTGGTAGACATGAATCTATAATAATTCAGTCTTTGATTGTAGGGACCCATCTCGAGTTTATTCCATAAAACATTAATGGATAGTTAAATTGTGTATTGTTGAATTGTATTCTGATAAATTAATAGGGTGTATGGCAATATTCCTGATAACAATGAAACGGTTCAGAATAATGAGTGTGACGCAGCCTGCATGCAGGTAGCATTTGATATGAGGATTTTTGTTATATATTAAATCAAACATGGTATTTTTTGCCTTATTGTACACATAAGGAGGTCAAGCCATAATTCACTGAAACAAACGATTTGGAAGTAATACAGGTTCTTTTGTTTGTTTGAAATCTATACTAGTAACTGTTGGTAATATATTAATGTTAAAATAAACTTAGCATTTTCCCTCCTATGTTTCAGAATTTTCGTATCATGTGACTGGTCTTCATAATTATGAAATTGATGGTGGAGAAAGCTAATGAATGGACAAACGAAACGTATATGATGACAGGCGTATAGTTCTCTCCATCATGGCTTCAAAAGTTTTAAAACTTCTATTTATTATTTAAACTGCAGAAAGTTGATGATGATGGTTTTCTTTAATAGTGTTTGCTTTATGTTTATTATCAATGATATAAAAATATTTGACAAATATTCAAGAGCCTGTCTGGTTTAGGAAGCTTCAACTGATTATTGTACCTCTCTCAAATTCATAGGCAATTGTCTATTTAGCACATACATTGTTTGATTTAGCATAGCCACGCCTAGCTAGGGGTCCAAAAACGTGTATTTGTGGTAATATCCAATTTTTCACATAATCAGAACCTGCTCTTGTAATTTAGAGGTACATGTCCATTGGCTGCCTGAAAGTATTGCCTGTAATGCCTTCACGGGTGGCAAAATGCTAACTTGAACACTTACTATATACAGCTTTTATTAGTTACACTCATATTATGCAAGAATTACGAATGGGATCCCAACTGTATGGAACGCACAACCATTGGCAGGGATTTTCTGAATAAAGATATTGTCTTATGATTTAGTTACGCAGTTATTTTCTTTCTGCTTTGCAAGCGTATTACATGTGTATTTAAAGGCAAATTTAAACGTTTTTCAGATTCTGGTTTGCTACCTGATTTGACTTAGCTGGCCATTTAATATGAATATTTTGTATTATAAATCATTGAGTATTCTTTAAATCTTTCATAGACTTTTGATTGATACTGTTAAATAATAATAATAATAATAATGATAATAACAATAATAATGATAATAATTGAATTCAGAGGTATTATCACACCCACATATTGCGTTTCAAACTTAAACTTTTTTAAATGTTTGAACTTGAAATCCTAGGTATCAACAATCTAGGAAATTACAGTCGATTTTATATTTTGTGATTAATTGATCTTTGAGGTGAAAGTTTTGAACATTTTCTTGGTTATCTTAACATCCGACTTTAAAATGTTCTGTTCACACATGTTCACTGTTAAGATTATCATTGCGACTGCGAATTTCATCCGTTGTGTAGTAACATTTTGTTCGCTAAATCACACAAAGAGGGCGCCACGTACAGAGCATGCACAAGTAAGTGTCTGGAATGTGAGAATTGTTTCAGTTACCGCAAATGGCAGAATCCAAATTCTGAAATGAAATTAAACAGTATGAATGGTTTCATAACATGTGTGTAATCGTCATTAAATGAATCACAGTTTCTGCCTCAAACACAAGAAGACCATATGTGCACATTAACCCACAGCGGAACCTACTGTGCTAATACTCCTATCACCCAGATGATTAGGTCGGCAACGTTCGACTCGAACCGGAATCGGATTCTTGTTAGAGCGACAGCGTTAACAGTATTTCCGATCCAGCATTATTTTCTATGATACCATTATAACATAAACATCTTTGGATGACAGAATTTTCAGGCCATTTTTGAATGAAAATGTATTTGCAGTAGTTTTTTTAAAATATATTTTTTACATATTGGAATCTACAATCAAATTGTTTGAAATTACTACTTTTCTTCGCTCTGCTAAATAGGGCGCGACACCAGGACAATATTCATATTATTATATGCCTACTGCTCATTCTCTGCTGTGATTGGTCAGAGCATGGTCACATGACCACCTTACAAAATTGATATTGGGGTGAAATATCACTTTCCAACACTCCGACTCAGAGCTTTCAGGTTCATGTGCTCTATTCTCAACTTAAACTTCTGAAAAAGAACCCAACATAAGTGAATTGAGACAAGGAACTCAGAAGAGTTTGGGCTACTTGTAAAATCGTGATAAGGAATGGACCATTGCAAAAATACAAACTTCATTATTTATATTAAGACAAAACATATTTTCAAATTCGATAAATAAATCTCTGAGACTAAATTACTGAAACTAGTGCATGTGACTTTTTTATGCATTCATAGAATTTTGATTGCTATATTACTGAATTAACACAAAAATATATTTCAGCTTCGATATTTACAATAACCCAATGGTTTTTGGGAAAACCTGGAAATGGAAAAACATATCAACACTATTTACATTTTCATAATTCTTTAAATTATTGAATTATCTAATTTGAATGAGCAGTAGGCATATAGTAAAGCAAATATGGCACTTTGGTTTCGTGCAATATCAATATCATTTTTCAGAGTGCAATAAAGATTGATATTGCACGAAACCAAAGTGCCATATTTATATATATATATATATATATATATATATATATATATATATATATATATATATATATATATATATATATATATATATATAATATATATATATATATATATATATATATATATATATATATATATATATATATATATATATATATATATATATATAGTCAGTATTGCACTGTTACAGACAACCATAACATGCAGATGTAAAAGCATACACAGTATTCATTATGGTGGAGCTTTATGATTTTAGAATATGACTCTCTTTCTATAAAGGTGTTGTTAGGTCAAAGCGCAGGTATACATCTAGATTGCCGGGATATTAGTATTCAGCTTTTTCGAAGTCAGGGAGGCCAGACTACATTAGTGGTGCATTAGGCGACAACGTGCCATATTGACTAGGCTCCTAGTCCCTGATAAGCTGATATTCCCTTCTGAGTTGACCAACCAGTGTGTATTACCAGCAATGGTAGATAGATGGCACCATCTGATCCTCCTATATCTTGTAATTTCCAAACTCAAACCTTAGATGACCAAACCTTTCTTCTTCTAAGCTCAAACTGAATCTCATTTTACTACTCGGACCATGCTGACCGCTTTAAGTTCCCGGAAGCAAGAAAATTTGAAGATGGAAATATACACAATACACATACTAGTAGAAATCTAGGCGATTTCCAATTAAGCTGGCCCTGTTGCGGGTCTGCCCCAGGGGCCCTTCGATGCCATAGTGACGAATGTCGCCCAACGAGAGAAACTCGGCTAACGTGACACGCTGTTTCCCCTGTGGGCCCGGCCAGGGACAACCTGTCCGCCATTATACACCAATGATCATCCGGTGTAATGTCCCTGCTATCGACTTTCTCATTAGTAATAATCATAGTCAATCCTGTAGTCAATCCACTAGGCGTCCTACGTGCCGGTGGCTCGGTCACCCGGGAGAGTCGGTTTCCCTTCGACCATAAACTCTCGATGGCCAAAGTTCTTGGAATGACGGAGCGGTGATCATTGAACGAGACGGATCTCTACTTTACTACATCGTACTAATGTCTGATAAGGGGAGTGATGAGGCTGGAATGTTATATTGTAGTTGGTGGTTGGCATCTCCTTGAGTCATTCTGTGTGAGCACGGGATCTAGTGCCTTCATCTACAGTGCCTTCAAGCAGTTCCCATCGTCATGTGTGTTGGGAATTGCAGTGCCGACATAAGACTGTGCTTCATGATAGTGCTGCAGTGCAGTCCATTTAATCGCAATTGCAAAGAATTGCCACAATGCAATCACATTTTCTCACCTGCGAAGTACATATATATATATATCTTTCTTTCTATCTACTTATCCATCCATCTATCAATCTATCTATCTATCTATCTATCTATCTATCTATCTATCCTTCTGTATGTGTCATGTCTGTATAATGAAATCTTATGACAACTATTTCATCCACCAAGCGACAATTGCCTTTCGAGAGTCAACATTTGCATATCGCATACTTAGGAAGCACGGGCACTCACTGCATGTACGGCAGCGTTTGAAATTTACACGCATTTTATATGATCTTTAATCAGAAAGATATTACTTTAATATTTATAATTGCACTATTCTATTTACCCGAGATAAAAGTGAAACTAGCGTTATATTGTGAATCAAAAATCCATACCTTGGAAAAGGGTGCCTATTTTGTGGCACAACTCGCGGAAGGAAGCATCTACCCCGGTAACCAAGCCCAATATTTTGATTGAATCTTAAGGTGATGGGTACTATTGCAAGCTAGATAAAAGGCCCGCCCAAAAACACACCTCATTGTAGCATAATCATAGAACAAGGAGTATCTCCAGGTTCCTGAGTGCTGTCAGGTAGGTATTATTATAGCCAACCGTCCTTAGTCAACCCATATTCATTTCAATATTTACTTTTCACTCAAATGACATAATTTCATTACTTACGCAAGTGATGGTCACTACAGGTTCACATATACCTTAGGGGTGTCATTGACTATGCCCAATAAAAAGTATTTTTTTGATTCTTTACTGCTAAAGATTTTTACGGTCCATAACATTTGAAAATTTTAGAGAGATATCGTGTGTGTGCAGCCTATAACCCAGTGGTGGTTTAGCAAGGACATGCCTCGTTGATCCCATGTGGGCTAGGAACAAAAGACAGTTGTACAAAGACACACCTCAGTGGTCGCGCGTCACAGTCAAAACAATGCCGAGTACCCGGCATGCTATAAATAGTTGAAAAGCTTTCTATCTGTACGACCCTAATGCACTTGGGGTCAAGATTTCTCACTAAAATTTTCAATGTTATAGCCTGTAAAAAATCTTCAGGAGTAAAAACTCAAAAAATTACTACTTATTGGGCATAGTCAATGATATCCCTAGAGTAACTCTGAACCTGCAGTAACCATCATCTGTGTAGGTAATGAGATTATGTCATTTGAAAGAAAAGTTGTAAATTTTGAAATAAAACAGAATATGGATTGAATAATGACAGTTGGTGATGATATTGTCTACCTGAAAACACACAGGAACCTGGAGATACACCTAGTTATAGGATAATACTGCTTTGAGATGTGTTTTGGGATAGAGCTTTTAACTGGCTTGCAATGGTACTCATCACCTTAAGAAGTTTTTCCACCTGATACTCGTGGATTAGAGTGTCCCCTTTCAGAATCTGCCGGGTGATTCAAGAGTGCGTCCAAGTTGGCTGCCAATTCAGGGTATAATATACAACGGTAATTAATTTATAATGTGCTGCCTCTCTGTCATGTGGGCAAACGTAAGCGTATGCATCATATTCATATATAAAAGGTTAATCAATTATTATACAACATATGAATTGCATTGGCGAATTGATTGGACAGGCGATCTATCTGGGGTTAGAGCAATATATCAAAATTATGTCCATTTTAGAAACTGCGGATGTCACGTATTTTTCATAACATCTTGCTGATCATAGCGCAAGTGGCCTCGCTAAAAGGTTACAATTTAGGATTTAATTTGAATTTGCAATTAAAGAGTACACTATTGGGTTATTTATTGAATGATAATAGCTAGGATTTTATTCAATTAACGTGCCAGCATATTCATTATGTCATATACTAGTCGGAGTTGTCCCAATGTATTGTCCGTTCTACTATGATAATCGAATCACTCGATTCATAAGTAGCAGGCGGCGCTCGCGAAATCAATCATAAAGTTTCATAGAGGATGGAATATAAAGGCCGCACCTATATCTATTCATTTCTATTGCAGGATTATGTGAAAGTGAAGTAGATAGATCTGACCAAGCACGTCCCTGATAACTGTTACTTAATCCCAGGAACAAGTTGATCGATCCATTTCCATGTTATATGCATTAGAGCTACTTCCATGATTATGGTTGGATTAATCTGAATAGACTCGTATCAGGTGCAATGTGCCGTGAAGTTTGTAGAGCGTAAAATGACTTCAGAGCAACTGTTATATGAAACTGTTATATATAGTTATATGAAACTTTCCATCTTAACAACCTTTTGGTAGAATGCATATCAGTCAAACGGTCGTCCTGTTTACGCGTTACCGTAAATATATTTGGAGTTTCGTTTTTTCGTTTTTCATTTGCCATATTAAGCCAAAAGTGGGACTAATCAGTGATAGATCGTCAGGAAAAGGGAGTACCCGGCGAGTATTACCGACTTATCCACGCGCCACGGTTCATAGTCGAACACGAATCCTCGGCAGCGGAGACAGACTTTGAGCACCAGGACTCCAGGAGGGCCGAAATGCGTTAGATCACTCAGCTATCGAGGCATACCCGATTCACCCCAACGTCTAACATGTGCTGAGCAAGGCGACAGAATGGCTTGGCCGGTTTTGACAAGATAAGGCTGGCCCTTGGAAATAAAGTTTGGCTCACAGCTATCAAAATATTCAGAAATAGTAACCCTCACCTAATAACTTGGGTGAGAGTTTAACCTAGACCATTGTCAATACAAACGAAATTTAGCATATTTTTAAATTGATTGTATGAACTTTAGGCATCAATCAGTTGAAGTTTAATAAGTACAAAGCCGTTGAAATACGAAATACACTCCTTTAGATATTTCACACATTGAAGGATTTTGTAGACCCCGCCTTTATCACCAAATATGTCTATTACACCCTGATCAACAAACATGAGTCGAAAACCTTACCTTTATCTATACCAATTCGCCTAAACGTCTACTCTCAATTATACCAAAGGTCAAAAAGCATATCCGAAGCACACCCCGTAAGTAGGTATGTTTACTTATTGACTTAATGCCATATGTATAAGATATACAATACATGTATACCGACAATTGAAAATCCTCTGACCATGGGACACGATTTTTAAAAATGAGTTATGAGATCTATACCAGAATCTCAAAAGGCATTCCATCGAATCCCCCGCCCACGAAGCGCAGCCATTAGTAAAAGGGTGCCCAGTGGCCTTATTGAATATCATGTCTACACTTATGATACTTGCAAGATGTACTCTTGATTCTAAAGATGCTTCGTTCAATTAGTTGCCAATGTCAAGATTGAATTACTGTCGCCTTCTTTCGATATCATGGCCAAGGATACATTAAACGTCATGAAAACAAGAAAACAAGGTGATTAGCTAGTAAGCCAGTAAGTTATTTACGACCAGACAAAACGACACCCAAACTATTTAAGATAAATTTTGAGAATAAAAAATGGGTAAATATGTTTAATGAAAATTTTGCAATTCATACGTTTTTGCACTTATATACACCGCTGTAAAGTGGTAGGTATAATCGAATAGGATTGTGTGATTGGTATTCTTGCTCACATTCGTCGTTGGCGTCTCATACATTGTGACTGAGACGTTGATGGACGGCATTTTGAAACCGACGTTTCCTTTCCCTGTTTTGTTTGTATTTCCATAAATGAAGCATATAATAAGCAAAGCAGAACTATCAACGACATACTATTCTTATTATGTTGTGCAACCGTTCATCGTAACTTCTTACTGTCATTGCAATTCGATTTTTGCGATTCCAAAACGTTCATTGTTAGGAGCCCAATATTAATCCTGTATTGGTATCTAACAATGCTTCCTACAACGTTCATTGTTAAGGAGCCCGCTATTTCCCGTGTTGCCATGGCAATCATCGTTACGCAAACCACATTCTCTGCCGCTAGATGTCGCTTTACTATGCCAACAAAAATGGCGACCACTGCTGGTCGGACTAGCGTTAGAAATTGTTCTTTGGTGTTTAGAACACTATTTGCGCATTTCAGTTTGCCAAAATGGTATATATCTGTAAAGTTAGATGGCAAGAAGTAATTAAGATGGATATAGGTATGTAACTTCACGCGAGAAATCCTTGCTGTTCGCTCTACCTGATTCGAGTTTTACAAAGAGTTATCGGATGTCCACTGCATTAACCTTTGACTTTGAACTTGTTGTGCTTATCGTAATTCATATTTTATGCGGGATGGGGGTGGGAGCTGATTATAAATTCGTCATCCTTATTGTGAAAATGGTGTACGGCAAGATGTCTGTGAGGAGCCAATAGGTATCGCACGAGTCCGTCTGACTCCTCGAAGACATCTTGCCGTACACCATTTTCACAACAAGGATACCTAATATCATCACCTGCTCTGCTGTAATTCTCTATGATGATTGGTCGATAAGTGTTAGACCTGGAGCCGTTCACACTTTGTAGATTCAATATCGAACTGCAGAATTAAATATTACCACTTGACCAGAAATCTGACTCCTCGTTCTGACCTCCAAAGTTATTCTAAAATTTTATGTGATGTATTTGTTATTTTTTCTTAGCATGAAAGAGCAGGTGATATATTCGTTATGCCCTTTCGGAAAGTGAAATCCGGCTTGATATGCGCCCACAGCCATCCAGATCCCACTCGGCTCCTACTCGTAGGACCTGGGTGACTTCGGTTGGATATCAGGCGGGATTGCACTTTCCGACAGGGCGTAACTAATAATATCCATACAAAGTCATGCAAATCTCATTCGGCTCTGCCTCGTGGGATACGGATGACTTAGGCATGGATAGCAGGCCGGACCGCACTTTCAAACAGGATGTAACGAATTTATCACCTGGACTTTCACGATAAAACAACAAGTACACCCCAAGAACTTTTATTCTTTGAATACAAAATACAATGGTGGACAATAATTCCTCTGCCATCGGAGTTGCAGATATCATTGAAGAAACTTTAGGCATTTTACGGTTAACCAGAACCCTGTATGTCCACTGAATCCGCTATTTAACCCATTAATGTCCACAGTGGCCAAAATATTGCTGGCCTGTTGTGATATTAATTATGCTGGTGTGTCTAGTGGTAATTTTGGATATACGATTGCTGGCCAAGTGGGGATATCGATTATACTGGTGCACCAAGTGGTATTACTGAATTTCAAAGGTTCAATAAGAGATCTACAAAGAGTGAACGGCTCCAGGTCTGACACCTATTGACCAATCAGCATTGAGAATCACAGGAGAGCAGATGATAAGGAAACAGACGCCAACATAGTTCATGAAAACTTGCGATTATCATATTGTTTGTCAACGTCATCTATTGGTGATATTAATAAGATCACTGAAGACACTATCTAATGTGGAATTATGGGACAGATACCCCCTCTATGTTCACACAGTAGGGTTTCGGTAACATATATCAGTAATGAGAGTGAGTGGTTGGTGCAAAGTGGGATTTGCGTATGAATAAAACACACACTATCAGAGTATACACAGGCAATTTGGTTATGAAGAAATGCACGCAATTTGCGCAATGGTACACAGTAGAATATTCAGTATGACTATATGTTCCATTGACTTGATACCCGTAAAATTGGAGGAGAACGCTTCGTCTGTCCTCGCAGTAACAAGAAGAAGCAGCCTGACCTATCATCAAAGGTAGCAGGTCCGGGCTGACTGAGTAATGGGATTCTTAAGGTCGGGCTGGGATCTCTTTGTAGACGAGGCGAGACCACCACACGTCAACTCAACACATTAATAACCTTCTACAACAACATGCTTGGTGTCAACAGCACATAACAGCGTCGTTTTATATTGTTTCTGTGGTATTTCTCATGGCTAAATGGAGAAATGTTCACCACAAGAGGGAAGCACGTCCATGGATAATTGAAAACGTGATGTGGACAGAGGCTGTACATATACCCTAGCTATCTGCGAACGTTGCAAAAATCAAATGAATGAATGTTTGAATGAGTGTTCAAAGGCACATCGACACACAAAGGTCATTTAGTGCCATTAAATATTTCCAAAAAGTGGTCCATTGTCATTGTTGAAGACCAATGACATAGCATGATAATTCTAGGTGAAAGAAGAAAAAGAGGGAAAGTAAGACCAGAGCCTTCAGATCCAAAGAGGACCAAGGGATATTTTAGATGCAGGGTATCCATAGACAGATCCACACATCCCCCTGCTTTTATAAGGCGAGCAGGGTGCCCACCAGCTTAGCGTTCCCCGGGAGGTGCACACCCCTAGTTCACACCATAAGGTGTGCCTCTTGCGGCGTTTGCAAAAATTAAAGGTGGTAGCTTTACCCATTTCGACAAGATTTATGAATCACAAGCCTACTTGCTCCATTACTTATAATATTATCATCATTTAAATTAAATGTTTCTTAAATCAAACACTTACTATGGAATGAACGTCCTATGTTTCTGGCATAGTTTCTCAGTATTGTCACATCAATAAAAAAACAGGACTTAAATAAGTGGATGAAAGCATACAGTTAAGTCGACCCTTTGGACCTGTTCTGATTTACTATACAAATTACCCAAATTTTCCAAGTTTCGAGAATTCAACTGAAACTCATACGACCATGTAGCTGAGGTGTTGCTTGTTCATAATTGCTAACATATTCCCCAACCCTGGCCCTGGATATTGCATATGGCCACTCTGAAATGACATATGTCAGCATATTTGCTTTAACTGTACCCAGCAAGAGGCACACCCTCTTGGTTTGCTCAATGGTGTGCAATAGGAGGTGGCACCTCCCGGGGAACCCTAAGCTGGTGGGCACCCTGCTCGCCTTATAAAAGAACAGGGATGTGTGGATCTTTCTATGAATACCCTGCATCTAAAATATCCCTTGGTCCACTTTGGATCTGAAGGCTCTGCTCGTACTCCCCCTCTTTTTCTTCTTTCACCTAGAAGAATTATACTTTTTTTTTTAAATTTTGGTGCAATCAGTCTTTGACTGTGCCACCTGTTTTTTTTTTATCAATATAATAACATGGATATCAGGTATTTCAAGAATAACATTCGCATAACATTATATACTGGTGTAGAAATATATAACAGGCTATTGTAGAAAGCATATTACTTTTGCATTTCTATATATATTGGCGACCAAAACCCTCGAAACGATTTGAGTCTGCCATTTTCTGTTGCAATAAAGAACTCAATTTGAAATTGGTGTTTTAGTTTTTGTATGATGGTGTCAAGTGGTACCCTCTGACCTCGAGTCTTTTTCCTAAATATTTCTGATTTGGTGATAAGTATGATTCTATTCAAGATAGGATCTAGCCTTGGATCTCCGAAGATAATCTGGACATCAGTTAAATAATCCAGCTTATAGCCAAATGAGTTGTACCACTCAACAACATCATCCCAACTACTAGTAGCAATATCACATTCACAAAATATATGCAGAATAGTTTCTCTGCTTGTCTTACATAAATCACATAAATCGGTGTCTTTAATCCCATACTGAAGTAACTTATGGTTAGTGGGGAGAATCCTGTGTAGAATTTTATATTGGAACATTTTCATCCAATAGTCAAATCCTACTGTAAAGGGTAATTTAAAAATGGCGTCCCAAAAAACTGGTGAGTCAGAAATAGCTAAATCTTTCCTCCAAGCACTGATTGCTGGGGAAGCAGAAATATTTGACTTTTGGAATTCCCTTCTAATTACCTGTGACGCTTTGTTGTCACTTAGTATCAATGAACAGAATGTCTGACACCATGGAGTAGTTTCAGAAAGATTCCATGAATATCTGGTGGAGGCCCAGTCAGTTGGTAATGATTTTATCAATAGAGCGTAGTTTAAGAAATTGAGTGAAATTCCAAAATCATTGAAGATTTCTTCTTTCGTTTTTATATGGGCCTCCTCCGATATCAGATCTTTTACTATTCTTATCCACTTATTGTCCCAACTTTACATGTAAGTTAAGCTAATGGTTGGATGAAACCAAAGAGGTTCATAAAGAAGTTGGATAGGAGGATTATCTTTTTAAATTATTTTCCGAAAGACTTTTAAAGCTTTGAGTACAGAGTTCCAAAATGGGTTGAAAGTTGTGCTAATGCGAGCATTAATGTAATCCGGTCCATAAGGTAAGGAAATTAGGAAATGGACAATCTTGGACAGGGCCAGGCTTTTGACTACCGTAACTCTGCCCAATAGCGTCAAATTCCTTTTATTGAAATTGGCGAGAAGTTTTTCTATTTCAGTTAATTTCTCTACACAGTTTTGGTAAGTAATATTTTCCAGGTGCCTTACATCGTATTTAATGCCAAGGGCTGTAAAATCATGGACCCAGTCTAGTTTGAGAACGTGACATATTCCATCATCCCTAAATCGCTCTGAGCCAATCCATACTGCTTCGGTTTTAGTTAAGTTAATCTTAAGTCCTGAAAATTTGAGAGTGTTTGAAGAGTTTTGAGCAGGACTTTTTTTGAGGGCTGGAGAAAAAGTGATGTGTCGTCTGCAAACAGATGTTTAACCCTACACTGTCTCTATCAGCCCCTTTAGAAGAATTATACTTTGTCATTGTTCTTCAACAATGGCATAGGACCATTTTTTGCTAATATCTTATGGCACTAAATCACCTTTGTGTGTCGCGTCGATGTGCCTCTAAACACTAACTCATTCATTCATTCAGCTTTGACTGTATCCAGTTGATCAAAAACATATTTTATGGGTATACTCTGAAGATGTGGGAGGGGATCCACTACTGATATTTCATAGCAGGCCGTACTCATGGATTTTGATAAAAGCCAGAAATTTTCAATGTAGTCATCTTGACTTATGACCTTCAACAAAATGGTAGCCTCCATGCCTCCTAATGATATTTGAGCCTATGTGGAAATGGTTCCAAATAATAACATTGCCCGCTGAGCGCGTTCAAGCGAGGTTAATATGTTATGTATTATTGAAAAATACAGATTATGTGGATTTCGTTTGAACGGGCTTGCTGGGCAAAAGGGTGAATTTTGTGATTTAAGTTTCAGTTACATTCATGAAACTTGAGAAATTTGGGTAATTTGTATAGTAAATCAGAACCGGTCAAAATTTCCATTCAAAATAGGGCTGTATAATGAGTCAAGCATCAACTGCATAAGTAAATTATGATAGAATTCACTCCTCCTTGTGGGGTCTGCCCTGATGGCTGAGTGGTCTAAGGCGTTGCCACTGTCTGCTCGCTGTCTCTTAACAATACCCAAGATCGAATCATGGCCGGGGCATGTGATAAAGTTGCATGTGAAAATATAATTCCCAAATTCCAATATCCTCATTGCTGTATTGAGCCCCTTTAGACAAAACGTCATTCGTTTTCACATCTGCTGCAGTCTGTTTATGTTTGATGAATACTTGCCAGGAAATCAATTAAAGAGGAATATATTAATCCATGTAATAACAAAAGCATCCTTGGAATCAAGTACTGTAGGCAAGTTAAAAAGCGTTTATTCAACCAAATGAAATCGGAAGAGTATTGGTCTCTCCTAGCGAATGAGATGGATTTATTTTCTAGGAAATGGTAAAGGAATGTAAATGATTTATGAAAGTTTATTCAATTTGACATATTTACATATTTTTTTAACATAATGCTTTCATGGTAATTTGTTCCATCACATAAACATGTATACCAGTATACTAGGAACCTGCTTGTACATGTATGCATCATGGCACATTATCTGTACACTATTCCCATTGTATGAATGTATGATGATACTTAGTGAACTAATAGGAAAATTAAAAAACACCTGTTTTTACAAAGAATAATAAGAAAGTACGGTTGGCAAGGATGTGGGGCAAAGATTGCCAGCCTCCTTGTGTGAGGAAGAGGCTGCCAAACTACAAAAAACACAGTTTACTGGTGTATTCTGATAACATTGTATATGCATAACATTAAGGTGAGATATTGTACTCATTTAGAAGTTTCTCAAACACCGTGTAAAATGCATAGAAAGGATTACCCATCTATAAATAAGAGATTTGTATTCCTTAATCACTCTCGAGAAGGCTCACGTTTCAGAACTGAGTATGTACGTTCGTTGGTATTCAATGGTTAAAAAAGCCAATCACTTATCCCCAAAGCCCCTTTTACTATACCAAGGCGAGCCGCCAAATCAGAGGGCAGGCATCACTGCTAATCGAGTATAAAACTCCATCGATATCACTTTATCACCTATTACATAATGAAGCAATCATAAAGTACATGTCTTAATGACTTTGATTGAATTGTAATTGTGTGAAAAAGGACGTAATAGGTGCAGTAGGGGGTCCTGAATTCACTTTCCCATATAATAAGTTCATCAAATGTACCATCAACGTGACCTATCAGGTTATTGTATAAACACTTTCGCTCATAATGGGCGATTGATATAGCGACTTCAGTGCTTGGGGAACATCATTCGGAAATTCTCGCCTCATTAAGATTTACCAAAGTCGACAAAAATGCGCCCTTTCAAACACATTCCGAAATGTGCAGGAGCAATTTCATCAAACGCATTTTTATATGAAGGTTGTTTAACATCAAATTTGCTTTTATCTTAAAACCTATTATCACTCTAATTTCTTAAAAGTATATATCTCTGTTACAGGTCATGTTATTCAATAATAAGGAAACTATGCTCAGTATTCTGTGTTTGTACTATTTTGAACGGTAGTGCTTTATAAGAGTCCAGTTTGCTCGCCTATTCAGTTCCCTTCCCCATTTTGAAATCATCCTGCAAATGTGTAAGCAAAACTAAATACGTATTGCTGGAAAAGGAAGATTAAGATCTCTCTGGTTGCCACATGGATAGGACTCAGTAGTTTGTTCATCATCACACTTTCTACCATATATAGAGGCTCCGCCGAAGTTACGAGTAACATTCCCATATGTGCAAAAACAAGGATTTGAACCTCTCTTAACTCTCAGGGAAGACATTTTAGCTTAACTTTTGGATAACTTGATTGGCTTAAATATACATATACTGTGATAACCTTCCCACTGTAATACTCTATACACTAAAGATTTTCCATATTCCAAGCGAATCCGTCAAAACCTTATACCCAAAGTATGTGTTTGAAGCGACCATTAGCCTACATTGCAATGGTTATTTATCGTGGGACGTCATCAAGCGGACACCTTGACGTAGTTGCTCCATCCGTATTTCATTTGTCATTGAGTAGAGGTGTTACACATAAAGGGTTTTCTTCTATTGTACAGTCTGTGTAGGGATATAGCTGTTCCAGGAATTTGATTATCGCACAGGATTAATTCTAGTTTCTAATTCTTAGAACCTTGTTTATGTTAATATAGAGTATATCTATTCAGAACATGAAGCATTAATACTTTAAACAATCCTAATTATGGAAAGAACATTCGGTAAAGATTGCGTTAGTTTGACTTTTGCGTTTTTCGCGTTTAGCCTCGGACACAAAATTGAAATTCGCAATTATTAATGTTGCCACTTTAAGTGGTTAGCGGGCACTCCATGTTGTGGCCAATTCGCAAAGTTAAAAAACACAAAATTTGATTTTCTGTAAATTCGCAAAATTTACTCTACACAATCTTTTGTGAATCTACAGTATACAAAGCGGTAAGAATGACTTGAATCTAGTAACAGTAATGTCCTAATCTAAAGGATGTTTCTCACAATTTCAACTGTTTTGCCACTAATATAAAATTGTAAACTTATCTTGACATTGTTTACTTGATAACTGCCTGCGAATATTTCAGCATCTCTTATACACTCTTGTATGTTTTATAGAACAAGGTAAATCGCTTGGGGTATTAACTGTGTTAATGGTAAAAGAAATCTGAAATATGGTCTTTATATCAAGATCTGTATGACACACATCTTACTAGACCTAATCAAATCAAATCAAATCTGTCCATTTACATGTTTTTAAGATAATGCTAGTACAAATACAAGTGGTTAAGAGAGTGTCTTTATAATTTGTAGGCCTGCCCAGCTACTCCACCACTTACAACTGACTAGTCACGATAAGACGAATATGGCAGAAAGAGTGACGATAATTGAATTCCATATAATTTGTCATTGTGAAGTGTTCAACTGAGTTGCAGTAGCCAGATAGCAATACCATGTCATGGAGCAGGTGCAGAGGACTGCTAACATTGTCAATAGGCGTCACTCTTGTCCACCTCTAACTTTGCCTAAATTGCCAATGCAAGTACTCTTAAGAAGTATCAGTTCCCCTAGGACTCTCACCATGAAGACTGTCCATTGCAAGTCTTTATTAAACATCTGTACTAATGTGTGCATTGTCACTCACCTGTGGCCACTACTTAGCTCTCTACTCCTCACGAGTCTCCTTGGGGTAACGTGTCCTTATCGGTATTAATACTAGACAGTGGTGTCAGTCGGAAAGTGTTGGATTGAAAGCAGATGAACACCTGAACTCATCCATTCAATGCTGTACATAGGTACATCGTCACTTTTTCTGCCATATCGTGAATAGCCAATTGTAAGTGGTGGAGGAAACCCGATTACCAAGCGAATAACAGCGCCTAATCCAAAGTTGTACATAGGTAGAATACATTTTCAGAATAGTTATCATAATGAATGCGTGTTTAAAGGCACATTGACACGCAAAGGTCATATAGTGCCATACACTATTATCAAAAAGTGGCCCTGTGTCATTGTTGAAGAAAAATCACAAAGCACAAATATTCTGGGTGAAAGACCAAGGGATATATTAGATGCAGGGTATCCATAGACAGATCTACACATCCCCCATCTTTTCTAAGGCGAGCAGGGTGCCCACCAGCATAGGGTCCCCCAGGAGGTGCCAACTCTTAATGCACACCATGAGGTGGGCGTTTGCAAAACTTAAAGGTGGTAGCTTTACTCCTTTCGACAAAAATCGTAAAGTTCATTTAACCGATATACACATAACATGATAAATTGTGGGATATGACTCGCAAGCCTACTTGCTCCATTACTTATACTTTTATCACCAGTTAAATGAATTATGTTTTCGAAATCAAACACTTACTATGGAATGAAGATTTTTACCAAAGTAAAACTACAATGAGGTGTATAGTTATCATAAGTGAGGTAGGCATCACACGAATATATCTAGTGATATCATATCTATATTTATACATATACATTTTAAATGTTACGAAATAAAGACTCCGTATTTACGTTGATCAATAGACATAATACTTTACGAAATAACAGGACATTTAATACACACACGCACAAACATACTAGGATATATATATATATATATATATATATATTATATATATATATATATATATGTATATATATATATATATATATATATATATATATATATATATATATATATTTATATATATATATATATATGTATATATATATATATATATAAATGTATATATATATATATATATGTATATATATATATATATATATATATATATATATATATATATATTATATATATATATATATATATATATATATATATATATATATATATATATATATATGTATAAATTTAATATATATATATACATATATATATATATATACATATATATATATATATATATATATATATTATATATATATATATATAATATATATATATATATTTATATTTATATATATATAATATATTATATATACTATATATTATATATATATATATATATATATATATTATATATATATATATATATATATATTATACATTATTTGTCGTGTTCTGATGAAAACTTCTTCTTAAAATATCTTCATAACTAATGCCTTTGGCTCAAAGATTGCACTAAGATTGTCAGACCAGTTTAATTCCTTGCAAGCATTAATAGGTTAAGGAGTCGTGACCCGGAATGTCGTCAGATCTATTAGCGGAGAATGCATACATAGCTGTGGTGTATGTGACGCACACGAGCCAAACTCGACCACTGGTTAGTTGTTTCTGGCATCGATTACGGGTACTTATAGTGGGGGTCCAGCTCTCTTAACACGTGTGCTGCTCACTCAGCGGAAAAGTGCTTGTAAACCACCGCTATCTCTTCATCA
The DNA here is from genome assembly GCA_963942565.1 of Maea johnstoni. NCBI lineage: Eukaryota > Metazoa > Annelida > Polychaeta > Spionida > Magelonidae > Maea > Maea johnstoni. The sequence continues at coordinate 4,301,932 of OZ012685.1, forward strand.
ACTTACGGAGGCTTATTTGATTTGTGAATATAGTGTCATTTTCGGATTGTCGCATATTTTAAAGCCTGTGTTCTCATTCTCATAATCAGACCTCATGTAACTATCTAGGCTACCACTGAGCAACGTAAGAGACCACATCTCTCAGAACCTCACATGGGGTTGTATGCAGACAAGAAACGTTTCTGGTTCTTTCTCCATGCTAAATTTCACCAAAACAAGAACTCCTGCAGGTTGATACTATCTTACACCCTGCAGGGAGGGTATTTTGTAATGCTTAATGTATTCCTAATCTGAAGACCTTTCAGGCAATATATACTTTGTTTCGGCTGAATTGTCAAATAAAAGCAGGGTAGGGTAAAAGTTGACACAAGGAATTTAACCTCCTGAGCTACCTTAAGTTATAACGAAAACGCACTAAAAATGACCATCGACAGTACTATTACTATCATAATGCACCTACTTGAAATTAATGGTATGCTTATTTTTGAATGTACCTTTTCGATCCATATCATCACTAGCATTATTTCTTTTGAATGATCCCTCACAAAATAAATGTGACTCACCAAGAATGCATTAGAATGACGAATATGACAACACATTTCCTCGAAGGTTTGAATGGTAACTCTGTACCAAACTAGATATTGCTTTTTCAAACTAGACGGTCATTGTTTGCTTATTTAATATTGATTTTATATACTAATTACCGTATAAAAGTTAGGGCTTTTATTTAATATAAAACTGTAGTTTGAAATAATCATTGGCTAAATGCGCCATGATAGAAAAAACTGGAATTCTGTTTAATGTCATGTCTAAAATCTTGACTCACTAGGTTTAAGTCATTGAACCATCGACCAGTCACTGTCAACTTTCTTACATTGCTTAGTTGAAACTTGAACCTCAGACCTTCGGCGTATAGACAAACTGTGTAATGTATTTACAGCTCGGCCATTGGGGCATCCCCCAAACTTTAAGGTAATGTGAATATCCCAAGGATTTAGCCTTTCTTTAACAAAGATTTATATAGAATCAAAGTGGGTCACTAAGTATCAGTTTTTCGTAATACCAAGGGTGAATAACTCACATACAATATCTAAAAGCTTAAGACCCACTTTAATAATGTTTTATACAAAATGAAAAAGACCTTTATGTTGCCAAGTCCTCTTCAGTTGAGTGAATCTTGTCTGTGGGGCTGTCCCGCTAGCCTAGTGGTCTAAGGCGTAGACATTGACTGCTCCATGTCTAATGCCACTGCCAGGGTTGAATCCGGCTCGAGGCTTGTGAGGAAATTACCAGTGACTTGGTAATAGGCGCAGGGTTTCCCGGTTCTCGGCACCTTTATAGCATTAGAGGGTAAATATTAATCCCCGTTTTTTACTTTTTTTACGACTCATTAAACAGAGCAGCTTATCAGATTAATTTCTGACAAGTCATGATTTAGCCAAAATATGGTGGAAAAAGTGGCTATAAATGAGCTAGTCCTGATTTGGCCTCTATATGACAAAGGAAGGGACAATAAACACATTTCTAGTTTCCTATGGGAAACTTGACAACTGTTCTAGAGGGGCCGTGTGTATATGTGTACGTGCTGGTAGTCTAGCAAGAGGTAGACGCTGAGGTAGCCCGCCGTCAGCCAGCCAGCCAGGCAGCCTTCGCGCAGGCCCAATCCACCGCTCCCTGCACCGCTCCACTCCCGCACTCCAACACCACACTTACTACTACCAGGACGGTCTACTGTGCCACCAGGGCCGCCGGCGGAGAACTACCTCACAGCAGACAGCCAGCCAGCCAGAGCAACTGCTGCTGCTACTGCTGCTGAAAGTACGTTGTGTGAACTCGCCAGAGGTACTTACAGAACACGAGAACATAGACCATAGTGAAACTACTACTAAAGAACAGTGTCGACTCGAAACAACTTTGGACAGATTTCCTCAACTAGTTTGTGTATGCTTGCAAAACGGTAAAGACTGCGAGGAGGGATAGGCTATACCAAGGACTTATAATACTCTAGTATATAGCTCTCTGCCTATACCCTGTATGGGTGTGTGGTCGTAGCCTATACGTGTGAAGAGAGGGTGCTGGTATCTTGCCACTAGGAGACAGCAGCGCGTGTGGGGGAAATACGAGCAACTAGCAGGAACTACTACGACTACTACAAGCTGTAGGTAGTGTACAGCGGACGACGCAGGGAGCGGTGGCTCTAATCCATAGCAGGTGGGTTAACACATATGTAACTGGTGCCATTTGTAATATACAAGTTTAGCACTCCAATTCATCTAAGCTGGTGCTGCTGCTGTTGCTGCTGGTACATGTACTGCTGCTTGCTGTGCCGTGTGAGTTGCAGCACACGGCGTACAGTTCACACTATATGTATTCATCTGGGGCATAATACCTAACGCCCTGTGGATGTTGTCAATGGGACCTATTGTGCCTCATGCAGGTAATTGATTTTTCACCTGCGTATTTCAAGCATATGATGTGATTAAAACTAGGTCTACTATCAAATCATAACAACACTTAGTTGTGAATGCATTTTCACGATGGGCACCCTAATCAGTACGGCAGAAAACGTGTATTAATATTGAATATGCTATGATGGATAAGTGAATACTATATATGCCAGTGTTGTATCGTAGAACTTGTTTGCAGTGCTCGCGTCCCATTGGGATTGGGATGAAATCTAGCATTTGGAGCGCTATATACACCCTGTTAAATGTACCCCATATATATATATATATATATATATATATATATATATATATATATATATATATATATATATCCACACACACACACACACACATATATATATATATATATATGTATGTATGTATGTATGTATGTATGTATGTATGTATGTATGTATGTATGTATGTATGTATGTATGTATATATATATATATATATATATATATATATATATATATATATATATATATATATATATATATATATATATATATATATATATATATATATATATATATGTATGTAAGCTCTCTGTTTCACTCACTGGGCCATCTCGAGCGGTCTACCCAATAAGCTTCGCACCGTCGGTTTGGTTTAAGGAAGACAGATGCTGTTGGGGTGTGATATGTATACCACTTACCAACTAAGCATTCCAGTATCCATTTCATCACTGTCACCCCAATCACGCCCCGCCACATCCAGCCCCAGAACACCTGATACCCTCTCTGACACTAAGTGTATCATTAGGTCATATCACACTTCAAAGCTTGACAACATGATTTAGACATTCGGGCGTTTGATGAAGTTGCTTATAGTGAATTTCGCAACCTACGTATAGGAGCAGGAGACCTCATCCAATTATTTTGGTCAAGGACTTAAGGTCGATTGGTCACATAGCTTCCATTGAAGTAGCGTACCGAGACTATTGGGTACATTTGAGAGCTGCTGTGTTTTGTTTCATGCTCAGGATGAGTTTTTATACGGTCATTATATATATATATATATATATATATATATATATATATATATATATATATATATATATATATATATATATATATATATATATATATACATACATACATACATAAACACATACATTTATCATTTTGATGAACATTTTAAGGTCAAGCACTTTGATATATCTTTCTATGATTCTATAAAAGTATTGACACAGAAAATATAGGTAAAGCAGAAATAAAAATGTGGTAATTGGGGTTCATGACAATCTAAAGAAAATAGAAATACCATAACATAAGTGCGATTAGTTGTTTGTTCCTGATGTACCAGTCAATATATTTTATTTCCATATTAAAATTCCTAACACGTAAAGCTTCGTTGTGAATTCTTTCCTGATATCCTAAATAGAGACTATTGGAACCTCTCGGCTCTAATTAGGCCAAACGTGTAGTAAGAAATACTCAAAACTAGGCCAAGCAAAGAATTCACACGAAAATATGTACATTCCACGTGTGAAGCAGCGTAGGTGTATTTCTGGTGAATTTGTTAGAGCATTACCGGAAGTATCGTACGTTTAGAGGTTATAAAAAATAACCACTACACAAGTGGTTTTGCAACATCTGACAGCGCTGGTATTCGGTTTATGTTTCGTGTTTATGTTTTGTTTGAGCGGCTTATATCTTATTTAAAGTAAAACCTTCATTTCCATCAATGCAATACTGCATATTCCAAATTTAAGCTTTGAATCTAGTAGGTATTTAGTCAGGTAGAGATCTATTTAAGGAGCAGTTAGCGTAAGAATATCTCGCAAAGAAAAATCGCGCCCGTTTTGACATAAAGAAAAGAAAAAGAAATACGTTTAAAAAGTGTCTAAGAAGAAGAGCTTTTTGCCAATGGCGGACGTCACATTCTATGAACGATGATACGAGATGAATATGAAACTCTTTAAAGTAATGTATCCTTATTATTTGGTGTCGGACGATGAAATATTCAGTGACTGGTCTGCAGACACTAAAACAATTGCGTATGGATGAGTAATAGAGCGCTTAATTCATGAAATTCAATTTGATGAAAACAGAAGAACTTCACCTAAACATTGATATTTTTTAAGGAGCAAAGGACAAGGTAAACATTCAATAATGGCTAGTTATCATAATTATTATCATTGTGAACTAGTAGTAGTAGTAGTAGTAGTAGTAGTAGTAGTAGTAGTAGTAGCAGTAGTAGTAGTAGTAGTAATCTTATAATCATGATCATCAATTATAGCTTCGTCGTAATCAACACCACATCATATATAGCATTAAAACCCACATACACGCACTTATAATTTTGCCATATCGTTGTATTTATATATGCCTTTGCAGTGTAGTTGTAATTTATTTCATTACTCTAATTATTTGATAACCGTTCAGATATAATTAATTATCTTTAGAATTATCTATAAAAATGATACTTGATTATAACTTACCGTTAATGTCTTTTATGGGTGCCTGCTTGTGAAGTCGGATAGTGTTCTGTTAAACATTAGACCGAATTGATAGGAAAATACCTAGACATTTTGGAATAGAAGTGTCATGATCAGGCAGCACAATGTTCTGCACATATCTCCTGGCACACACACACACACACACACACACACACACACACACACACACATACATATATATATATATATATATATATATATATATATATATATATATATATATATATATATATATATATATATATATGTGTGTGTGTGTGTGTGTGTGTAAAGGAAATACAATGTAATAGGCAACTTAATAAATCAAACGTTGAACCGGGAACTTTCTATTGATTCTCAGTTTGTGCATTACTGGTCACTAGTTTGTGGAGGTTTACAATAGAGGCTTAAGTTGTTTTGCAGTATTCTGGTAAGCCGGGGATTTGTTATAAACGGAACTGATTTGGCATTGGGATATTGTAGTGGAATACTGTAGCAAGGGTCATCTAGTGCTGGATACCCTCAGGTCTCTCAACCCACTCATATACACACGTATAGGTGTATTCTTTAATAGTGTGACGGAATGACCCCAGGGCTAAGAAACAGGTCATGTTCCGTCACTTCTATTATTGTAAGCTGGGTCTCCGCCTTCGCAGAGCCTAGCATTTAGACGTGCTACAAAGTATCTAGTTATTCCGAGTGCTCAGTGACGTAGCGCTCGTGCGGCCTCAACGATTGATGTACCGCGCGTGCGATTGGAAGGAAGGGCGGGAAATTAGGTTAGATTCGAAATCACGTCAGTCTTAGATTAGAGTTAGAGTAGAGTAGAAGTAGAGGTAACGACAGAGGTGTTTACAGACGGATTAAGGTGCTTGAGAGCTGGATTTAGACTACCCAGAGAGTAACGATTACAAGGTCAAGTAGCCAGAAAGAGACTGAAGCTGTTCACGGATTATTATGTGTATATAGAGAGGATTATGCTGACAGCATAGAGAAGAACTGTAGCTGAGCAGAGTGTGTATTTACATCCGGATTTACCAGACATTGAGACCAGATATTAGAGAGATCAAAAACTTTTTGTGGACTTGTGATGTCGTGATGGTCATTTACATAGAGTGGACTTATTGTGTTGATGCTGCTGTATAGAGAAAGAGTGCGGTGGTATGTATATTGTACTGTGATGATTAAACTGTATTGTTGATTTATACTTGCTCGTCCCGTCTTCTCTTCAACACCACATCCATCCCCAACCTTCGCTAAGCGTTATTCTAAGAGTCAGAAAACCCAACTGAGCTTTATTTCATTTCAAGAGAGAACTAAGAAACCTTTTATTTAAGTAAGGTGATTCTGTTTGTCAGTCGGATCATCCCTTCGGCCAGGGATCCATTCCGCTACATATAGCACACTCTTCTTTGGTGACAGCGGTGGGATAGTGTTTAACACTATCGGCGAAATTCTCGAAACTTTTTGTCGGAACGAACTCACAGTTGGTAGTAATAATCAGTGGGGATGGAAGGTGAAGCGGAACGAAAGCAAATTGTCGAGGTGGTGGAGGAACAGGCGGACGGTGCGTTGCGGCTCGAGGGGTTAGACATCACGCAGCCGTGGCTGGCGGCGCAGTCACTGGCGATGGCGGCGACCAACAGATCGGGATCGGAGTTTGGGCGAGAACATTCACCAAAAGTGGCATTGAGTCCACCTCAAGACACAGAATTATCGTCCAAACCACGCATAAAGCGAACCTTTCTTACGCCTGAGCAAACCGATTCCTTACGCATTGAGCGAACCTTTCTTACGCCTGAGCGAACCGTTAACACTTTCAGAGAACAGATCTCGGGTGCCCGTTTGGACGATTTTATATCAGCAGATCGTTCATTTGGTGCAACCTGAGCGACAGAGTGGCCGTCCGAGCGACCGGTAGCTGAGAGACAAGCGGTTCTTCAGAGAGATAGCAAGGCAGAGGCGGGAGATTCGTCGTCAGATGCAGAGTCGGTGGCGCCAGATTGACCGTGCCGTGACGTCACAGGGGAGCGGGTGACCTCCAGAGCCGAGCAGAGGACAGAAGCTGATTGCGGTACACGAGCACCACCAGGCCATCCCTCGGCGAGTAGAAGAGGAGCGGTCAACGCTTCGTTGGACACTACGGTGCCCCTGATGGAAGTGCCGTTGGCCAGTAGCAGCTCCGGGGTGATTGACTTTCCCAGGAAGGGAATTGTGGGGGCGGGGCGGACGACAGCCCCGACCCGAGGTACAGAGTCACCGCGAGAGAGAGAGCCGATTGGTATGGAACAGGTGATAGCAGACATGGCAGCCCTGATGGGAGGAACGTTGAAGACGATAGCGGAGACGCAGCGGGCCATGGCAGCACGGACCGAGGGAACGGGCGAGCCCCAACGGCCGAAGACATCCGAGCACTGGCGAAACGCCCGAGTGGACCGCTTTGACGGGGTGAGCGAGTCATGGGTGGATTATCGCATGCACTTCGAGGCGACAGCGAAGCTCAACAAGTGGAGCGACAGCGAGAAAAGCCTGTGCCTTATCGCGGCTATGAAGGGAGGAGCCCAACGGGTGGTGCAGCACCTGTCCGACGCCGAGAGATCCTCGTACCGAAACATCGTCAGGGTTCTTGACCAGCGCTACGCATCGGATGACCAGGCCGAGAAACACGCCATGGAGTTAGCGCAGCGTCGCCAGAAGCCAGAAGAGAGTCTGCAGGAGTTGGGTGACGTGTGTAGACGGCTGTTCACCCTGGCCTACCCCGACGCAGAAGGGAAGTTGAAGGATCGTCTCATGAAGAAGGCGTTCATCGAGATGATTGCAGACGAGAAGATACAGCGTTTGACCGCCAGAGGGGATGCCCAGACCTTGGAGGAAGCAGTGCACCTAGCCATCAAGTATGAGGGCACCGAAAGTGGGCGTGGCGCGAAAGAGCTGAAGGGAAAACCCCTGCTGACCACGGTAGCCCGACAGGTGGGGACCGTGACACCCACTGCGGATAACACCATCCAGGCGAAATTAGAGGCCCTGGAAGAACTCGTCCTGAAGTTGCAGCCCAGAAGATGGGAGGGTGCTGGAGGACCACAGAGGCCGTTCCTGTGCTATAGCTGCCGACAGCCAGGTCACATGGCGAGAGACTGTCCCAACAAGACCGGTTCGGGAAACGGACCGAGTGCCGCCCCCGGGGCAGGAGGGCCGGCACAGGAGGAGTAGAACAGACGCCCAAGAAAATACACTTCGACGGGGAAGATGAGGGGAGCCCCTACATGATTGGAAAGATAGGAGGAAAAGAGTACGAATGCTTGTTGGATACCGGCACCACGAAGTCGATTATCTCGCCCGAGGTCTACCTGAACCACCCGAATAGAAACGACCTAGCCCTGAGAGAGTGCAGAGAGAGGCTAGTCTCCATCGACAAATCACCAGTGACAGTTCGGGGAGAAGTGGAACTAGAAGTGGATTTGTGTGGAACGATATTAGTAGGACACTTCATGATCGCCGAGATAGCCGATGACGTCGTGTTAGGTATAGGACTACAGAGAGCGGGTGGAATCATGGTGAATCATCATACTCAACAAGTCGAGTTCGAGGGAGGAAAAACAGTCCCCTACATCAGCCAGAGAATATCAGGGCTGTCGAAGTGTTGCAAGGTGCTGGCGGACAGAACAGTGGTGATACGCCCCCGAAAGGAAATCCTGACTACGGGGTATATCTGCGGCCGCACGAAAGAATTGGAGAGAGTGAGAGGATCAGGATTGGTGGAACCTAGTTCGAAGGGGAAGATGGGACAGAGGGGCGTTATGGTGGGGAAAGCACTGGTGGATGTGGGCAAAGATTATATACCCATCCGACTCCTCAATACCACCAGCGAACCTATCACGATCTACAAGGGCACGCCAGCAGGAGTAGTGACCCCGGTGGCCGGAGAGCCACCCGTCCCCGTGGAAACCAAGAAAGAACCAGAGCAGAAAAGATGTACAGAAAAGATGCCCGACTTCCTGCGGCCATTGTGTAAAGAGGGAAGTGAAAACCTGTCGTCGGAAGGGAAGAAGAAACTGGCGGAGCTGCTGACCAAACACCAGAGTGCTTTCGCTAGTGGGCCAGACGACCTGGGGCGGACCCATTTGGTCCAGCACGAGATCAGGACACCCCCAGACCTGCGACCATTGCGACAGCCGGCCAGAAGGTTCCCGTTTTGGAAACAAACAGAAGCCAAGGAAATAGTGGACGACCTGCTGAAGAGGGACCTGATAGAGCCGTCGGCGAGCCCGTGGGCGGCACCAGTGGTGATGGTGAAAAAGAAAGACAACACGACCCGTCTGTGCGTAGACTACCGACGTCTGAACAGCCACACCATCCAGGACGCCTACCCCTTACCCAGAATCGATGATTCACTAGATGCCTTGGGAGGAAGCAAGTGGTTTTGTACCCTTGACCTGGCCAGCGGCTACTGGCAGGTGGGAATGTCCAAGAGTGCACAAGAGAAGTCCGCGTTCATCACCAGCGGGGGGTTGTATTCCTGGAAAGTCATGCCCTTTGGCTTGAGTACAGCACCCGGTACTTTCGAGCGGCTGATGGAAACAGTGCTGTCGGGATTACAGTGGGAAACCTGCCTCATCTACCTGGATGACGTCATCATCTTCGGGAAAACAGAGCAGCAGACCCTGGACCGCCTGGATGCGATCCTGAGCAGAATAGGACAGGCAGGAATGAAGCTCAAGCCCAGCAAGTGTCGCTTATTCCAGAAGAGAGTACATTACCTGGGGCACGTGGTGACGGAGGAGGGAGTCATGACGGACCCTGAGAAGATCGAGACAGTGAGAGAGTGGCCAGTGCCCACCACGCAGACAGAGGTACGCAGCTTCCTGGGGACTGCGTCGTACTACAGGAGGTTTGTACAGAATTTCGGGACCATTGCCCGTCCCCTGCATAGGCTGACGGAGAAGAACAGACCCTTCTTGTGGACCACCGAATGCCAGGTTGCCTTCGAGACACTGCGGAAGAAATTGGTGGAGGCCCCCATCCTAGCCTACCCTAGCAGTGAGGAAGACTTCATCTTAGATACCGACGCCAGTGCCACAGGAATCGGGGCGGTATTGTCGCAGGTGCAAGACGGCGTAGAGAGACCCATAGCATATGCAAGTCGGGGGCTGAGCAAGTCGGAGAGGAACTACAGCGTGACAAAGAGAGAGCTGTTGGCGGTGGTTTTCTACTGCAAGTATTTCCGGCACTACCTGATAGGAAGAAAGTTCAAGCTACGCACAGATCACGCCGCCTTGAGGTGGTTGCAAACCTTCAAAGACGCCACGGGAATGTGGGCCAGGTGGCAGAATACCCTGGCAGAGTTCAACAAGGAAATTGTGCACAGAGCTGGCAGGAGTCACGGTAACGCCGACGGCTTGAGCAGACGGCCAAACGAACAACCAGAGAGGGGGAGAAGCTCCGACAGTGGTGACCCCGAAATCAAGAGTACAGAGAGTGAATCGCCTGAAGAGGTGGAAGAGAACATCACCTGCCTTCGTCCAGAGGAAAACCACAGGGTGGCAGCGGTCACTATACAGCCGCTGTGGACGAATGCTGAGTGGAGAGAATTACAGAAAGAAGACCCCGACATCGCGCCAATCTGGACTAGGCTGGCCAGGGGGGAAGAGAGACCCAGATGGAATGAGATATCCGAACACAGCTTGGCCACCAAGTCCTACTGGGGAGAATGGCAACGCCTGAAGATGAGAGAAGGTGTCATCTACAGAAAGTGGGAGAGTTCCGACGGAGCGAAAGTTCACACTCAAGTGCTGGTTCCAAGGAGCAAGCGGAAAGAGTTCCTACAGCAAGCCCACGGTGAGAGGTGGACAGCTCATCTGGGAGTGAAGCGAACAGTGGCACGTCTACATGAGAAGTACTTCTGGTATGACATGCGAGCTGACGTCAGGAGTTGGCTGGCCCAGTGCAGGGTCTGCGTCAGAGCCAAGGGACCGGGAGGCAGGACCAGGAAGAATCCTATGACCATTGTGAGATCGGGGACGCCCTTTGAGAGAATCGCCATAGACATGTATGGACCGCTGCCTGAGACAGCCAGAGGGAACTCGAAGATCCTAGTCATCACTTGTTATTTTACCAAGTGGGTAGAAGCCTATGCCTTGCCGGACGAGACAGCCGAGACGGTAGCCGAGGCCCTGGTGAATGACTTCGTCAGCAGATATGGTACCCCTGTCTCCATCCACAGCGATCAGGGAAGAAACTTCGAGAGTACGCTGTTCCAGGAGGTGTGCAGATTACTGGGAATACGCAAGACAAGAACTACTGCCTATCACCCTGAGGGAAATGGAATGGTGGAGAGGTTCAACCGTACGATGGGAGCCATGATCAGAAGCCTGATAGGAGAAGAACACGACAACTGGGATAAAATCTTACCCCTCACCCTGATGGCTTACCGATCCAGTGTGCATGAGACCACTCAACAGACACCACACATGATGCTGTTTGGAAGAGAGATGACCGTCCCCTTGGCACTCACCATGTCCGAGTTGCCCACCAGCCTGGTGGAGCAGGACGAGCTGGAGCACACTTGGGACCTCCGAGAGAAATTGGCTAAAGTCCACCGACGGGCCAGAGAAGTCACCGGTCAAGCAATGCGACGACAGAAACTGCAGCATGATCGGGGGGCAATGGGCCACCGGAGAGACGTGGGAGACTTAGTCTGGCTGATCACCAAGGTTAGAAGACAGGGTAGAGCTGCCAAGTTTGAACACAAGTGCAAGGGACCCTATACCGTGATCGACGTGATGGCCGACGTGACGTACCGAATAGAAGACAAGAAAGGAAAGAGAACAGTGGTCAATGGAGAGAGGCTGATAACCTTTGTCAAGCCCGGGGATTGGTCTAGCACCGATGGAGCTGAGGATGAGCCGAGAGAACACGAGATTCCGACATCGGTAGACTCCGAAAGTGGTGATGACCAACCCGACGTGAGACCAGAGAAAGAAAATTCCCAGAGAACCTCGGGGCGGAGAGAAAGAAGAGCTCCGCAGCGCTATGGGTGTGAATAGAGAGTGAAGGAAACCAGGTGGTCTAAGGCAGAGAGAGATCGTATGGAAGTGTGAAGGATAGAGAAAGACAAGACACTGAAGTTCGAGCTACGAAATACGCATGTATATGCTGTGCCGGCTGGTAGCAGGGGAAATGGCAAGACTAGCCAGCAACAAGGATAACTCCTACAACCCTGGATCATGCTGACATCAACTCAAAAGCTAATGCACCGTGAGGACTGAAGAATATTCGTCTGGCTGGAGGAGGAGTCGTTTTGAAGGGAGAGAAGAACGCCAAGTAAAGTACCAAATCCGAAATTGTCGACACCCTCAAGATACCTTTTAGCTCAAGAATGGTGATTTCGTCCGCTTGGAGAAGTGACAACCGCCTGAGTACCAGCAGGAAAAGACGATGGAGAGAAAATGTCCGACAGAAAGTCCTTAAGATGACACCTGGGGAGAAATGGTTGCCATAGAAACGAGAAAGGAAGGCATCCGGAAGAAAAATCCCAGAACAATCAGGAGATTGTAGCGTAAAAGAAGAGGGGGAGTAGGGTGAAGGCATCATCCAGACCACCAAGAACAGTGAAGACAAAAGAAATTTCTGAAGTGTGAAAACTGAAGAGAAGAAGAATCGCTCTAGCGTAGGAAATCGCTGGAGAAGAGAAGAAGAATCGCTCTGGCGTAGGAAATCGCTGGAGAAGAGAAGAAGATTCGCTCTGGCGTCAAGAAGTTGCTGGAGAAGAGAAGAAGATTCGCTCTGGCGTTAGAAAGTTGCTGGAGAGAAGACATAGAGACGCTCTGGCGTGAGAGACTGCAGGAGAATGGAGACTGTGGAGAGCGGCGAACTGTGCCTGTTGCTGCGTCGAGTGTTGGCGAGTCGAGTGAGAAGTCCCATCTGGAGACCAAGGGGTTTCCCCGCACGTGAGAGGGAGTCCCCGCATGACGTCACGGCAGTGGCTGAGTTTGACCTAGTTGGCGAAGCGAGGAATTTGCCGTGGGCGAAAGTACAGAAATAATCTCCGCGCGGCGAAATAGAAACCAACCGAGCTGATGGCAAGCAGTCAAGCAGTAACTGAATAGAATGCGGGAACGTGGAGGCTGGAGAACGGGGAGACTTGAGATATTTCGGCGGTGATGGTGGAGGATGGCGGCGGCGAAAGAGTCCGAGAAACAACAAGTGTCGCAGAGGTCACCTGAGAACCAATCAGATGTCTCCAAGGGGTGCCACACCCCCGGAACCGCATCACCAGATTGACCCAGTTAGCGGAAAGACGCCATTCTTCATCTCACGCCTGAGCGAACCAAACAGATCACGAATTAATCGCCGCTAATCCCATTGTCAACAAGTCATCCGATACAAAAGAAAGCAACATGAGCATGCAGCCGACACACTCGCTTCGAGAAGAGGGATACTGCGGCATCTGCAAGAGGAATTTTCGAGATATGGGCCGACACAACCTAGACTTGCACGATGGAAGGGGAATACACGCGTGGAGGTGCCTGAGCTACAAGGGAACGGGACATGGCGGACGGTGCACCTACGTAGACTGCAACTTTACCGAGATGAAGATGCACTACATGAAACATCACGCTGAAGAACTCGAGTGCATACAAGTCAAGTGGAAGAAGGGGTATTATGCAGTCGAAGACGGACACATCGTGCCTGGGGCTCCATTCTACCCATCGGAGCACCCGTTTAGCGCCGTCGACGACCCGGATTTCCCTGCCCGACGTCTTGAGATCGACGAGGAGAGATACCAGCAAACAGAGAGGGGAGCGACGCCGTTCGATCCGATGGTGCGGCCTACTTCGGCGAGTGCGATGTATCGCATGGAGGCGAGAAGATGGGAAGGCGAGACTCCACCACCAAGGAAGCGAACGAGGACACCCTCACCACCTCGCACCCGCAGAAACTCCCGAGAAGAAAGCAGGCGAGATACCGACAGGCGCAGCTATGGGGGAGGCGATAACTGGCACCAAGGTAGCGAGCCCGGAGCGGCGGGAGGCTACCCTCGAGACGACCATCCCCGTGGAGTGCAACCGGCTCACGTGCGGTATGAAGCTAATACAGACAGGGCGAAGAGGGCCGAGGCAGAGCGGGACGAGCTGGCACAGCGAATCCAGAGCGTCGAAGCAGAACTTTTACAGTCCATGCAAGATGTGGAGGACCTCTGGAGGGAAAAGTACAGTGCCCTCGAAGAAAGCCACAAGGTATCGCTGAAGACGAAAGCCGAGATGGAGCAGAAAATCGACCTGATGACGCTACACGAGACCGAGTTAGAGCGGCAGTACAGAGAGCTGAGCGACAGGTGTCGAGCCCAGAAAGACTCGCTCCTGCTAGCCCACCAGTCCGAGCAGAGGGCCGTGGCGGGTCGACGAGACGATGGGCGAACCATCCAGCAGCTACGCCGGAAAGTGACCAGCATCCGACATGAAATGGCAGAGTGGGCTGGCGCAGAGACAGCGAAGGCAACAGAGAACTACAAGAGAAAGAAAGAGACCACCGAAAAGATGCTGGCCGAAACCCTGCTCAGCATGGAAGAAGCTGAAGAAGTCAAGAGGCAGCTTGACGTTCGCTTGAAGGCAGCAGAACAGGATGCTGCGAACTACAGAGAGTGTTGCGAGACGGCGCTGGAAGATCTCCGGTTAGAGAAACACACCAACAAAGAGGCCACGAAGGTAGCCATGCAGGCTGCCCACTGCCAAGACCAAGAGAGGCTGACTCTACAGAAGCAGGTGACGGAGATCCGACTAGAGGCCAAAGAAGCGCAAGAACTGGTGCAGAGTTGCCGATTAGAGATCGACCATATGCAGCACCAGATAGAACATCGAGATCGGCAGCTGACGGCGGCGGAGAATGAAATCCGACTTGTCCAGGAGCAGTCAGCCGGAAAGCAGGAAGAAATAGACGCCCTGACGACAAGCCTGGAAGACCTAAAACTACAGTGGAACGAACTGAGCGGAGGCCGAACTTCGAGACCGCGAACGATGGTGGGGAGTGAAGCGACCATGGCCCGATTCCCACCAGTAGAAGACCGAGAAACAGACCAAGTTGAAGTGAGGCGAACCCTGGCAGTAGCCTACGACATCAGAGCAGTCCAGCGAGGACAAGTTGTCGAGCAGTCTCGTCGTCTCACCTTCGATGCCAACGTGTTGAGCCCCATCGTGAGAACCAGCCCTGATGAACTGATGACATACATGGAGAAGTTCACCAGGGCGCGCATCGATGAAATCCGAATGGACCTCGAGAGGAGGGCCTTTGATCGGGGGGTGTTGGAGGGGATGCGACGACAGCAGATGGCAGACCGGGATGCGGCTGACGGGATCATCCTTATCTCCGATTCGGACCCCTTCTCCGACTCGGAACCCATGCCCGACTCGGATGCTTAAGTGAAGAAACTTGGGGCAAGAAAGAACAGACAACCTCGATCTCACGCATTAAGCGAACCAATTTATCTTACGCCTGAGCGAACCATTATTTATTTATTTATTATTTTTATTGTGATCATCATGAGACGTCTACTTTTATTTCCTGGCGCTGGAGTACCCAGCAGCAGCGGTCGAACCTTCGACCTGCCTGCCCTTCCTGATACAACCTATTTCCGTCCATCCTCTGTGGCGCTGGATTACCCAGTCACGAGGATTTGTGTCTCTTCCATGGATAATTACCCGAAGTGCCAACTTACTACGTCCATCGTCTGTGGCGACGGATTAACAAGTCACGACGATTTTTGTGCCTAATTATTGGATTATTATTGACTACTCTACGAACTACCGGACCTGTGTACCATCCATGACGTCCCAGGAAGAAATCGGCGACCAAGGAGAAGTTTTAACGAAGTGACACTTGAGAGATTTTGGACTATGCTGGTGTGTCGGAGTCGTTCACATTTTTAGTGAACTTAAAATAAGCGAACAATTTTGAGACCTTAGCGACACAACAGCTGGTAGCCGTAACGTGAGTAAACCACTGTATTGCATGATTTTGATTGTTTTTATCTTGCCATGTTTTTATCAATGTTTCTATTGTTCTTAGAGTTAACTCAGAGTGCTATTTTTCTAGTCAAAGATTTTATATAAGTCGAGTATTTTAAGAATTAACGTTTAACGTTTAGGTAATAGAGATGCGTTTATTTTTTAATTAGTAGTCATAGTAGTTCTTTTTAAGTATTCCGCTCCAGTGCAGAGTTCGTGTTTATGTAGATTTCGAGAGTTAAGAGTATTTCGCTGAGCGATATTGAAAGTAAACAAAGTGAGCGATAATTGGGAGAGTTGGACCGGAAGTCCAGGACTTGTCCACTCTCGGGAATTGTGTACATTAGAAGTTAGTATTCCTATACTGTGTTTAGTGACCTGTGTGTCACTGGGTTAGTCTGTTCATAACAGACGAGTTTAGAACTTGTTCGAGAGAATTGTTTGTTAACGTTCGAGTTACGTTTAGAGTTCCTTTTTTGGAAATTTTTGAAATTTAAGAATCGAGGACGATTCAGAGCAAGTCGGGGGCTGTGTGACGGAATGACCCCAGGGCTAAGAAACAGGTCATGTTCCGTCACTTATTATTGTAAGCTGGGTCTCCGCCTTCGCAGAGCCTAGCATTTAGACGTGCTACAAAGTATCTAGTTATTCCGAGTGCTCAGTGACGTAGCGCTCGTGCGGCCTCAACGATTGATGTACCGCGCGTGCGATTGGAAGGAAGGGCGGGAAATTAGGTTAGATTCGAAATCACGTCAGTCTTAGATTAGAGTTAGAGTAGAGTAGAAGTAGAGGTAACGACAGAGGTGTTTACAGACGGATTAAGGTGCTTGAGAGCTGGATTTAGACTACCCAGAGAGTAACGATTACAAGGTCAAGTAGCCAGAAAGAGACTGAAGCTGTTCACGGATTATTATGTGTATATAGAGAGGATTATGCTGACAGCATAGAGAAGAACTGTAGCTGAGCAGAGTGTGTATTTACATCCGGATTTACCAGACATTGAGACCAGATATTAGAGAGATCAAAAACTTTTTGTGGACTTGTGATGTCGTGATGGTCATTTACATAGAGTGGACTTATTGTGTTGATGCTGCTGTATAGAGAAAGAGTGCGGTGGTATGTATATTGTACTGTGATGATTAAACTGTATTGTTGATTTATACTTGCTCGTCCCGTCTTCTCTTCAACACCACATCCATCCCCAACCTTCGCTAAGCGTTATTCTAAGAGTCAGAAAACCCAACTGAGCTTTATTTCATTTCAAGAGAGAACTAAGAAACCTTTTATTTAAGTAAGGTGATTCTGTTTGTCAGTCGGATCATCCCTTCGGCCAGGGATCCATTCCGCTACAATAGCACTCTTTTGAAATAGTCTTTGTCAAATGCAATCCTAAACCATGTTGGCTAGAGACACAGGAACTGGTATTACGCGTACGAGAAAATGTCAAACCCTTATCCTGACAATATCACAGGTTATGCTAATCTCAACTCCTTAGGTACTTATCTTCAGTGTTTATTAATCTAAGACAACGAGCGTAAAGCCACAGTTGATATAAGTACTTTTGCTTTACACGTATGGTTCAGCCATTTTTGTGCATCTTTGACGATTTGAAATGTGCATCTTTGCACGTCATGATTGTTACAGCTCTGTGGAAAGTATTTTATCATTGGAATTCATCATCTAATATTATTCTGACAGCAGTGAACCGATAGGTTTATCATTGATGACCTGAGATGTGTTCCTGTATGCTTAAGATTGACTACCGCCATATTTGTCATGTTTATTTCAAAATTATTTATAAACCATTTAGATTCATCACTTAGAACCTCTATGCCAGCAGCATGTTGCAACTTACGTATGCTAGAAGGACAGTTATGAGCCGTGTGGTCTAAGGTTTGGTCCTGACTGCTAGCTGCCACTCACCACTGCCCGGATTCGAATCCCGCCCGTAGTCATGTGGGAAAGATACTAGGGGTTAGGGGGTGGTTTTCGCCGGGTACTTCGGTTTCCTTCGCCACTTACAACTGGCTTGTCACGATCTAACCGCAATATGGCGGAAAAGGTGACGATAATCGAAATTCCAAATTCCTGTCTACGTCTTCCCCTCAATTATAGTTGCATCCCCTGTCGTCCTGTGTGGGTTTAACAGGGCTAAGCTCGCGGTGATGGGAACTACGCCGATAGTATATCGCGCCACTGGAGCCGCTAGATAAGCACTTATTAAAGCCCCATCCTCTCAAAATGCTAGATAGAGCCGCTTAAATGTCATGTTGGACGCACAACGACTCGCACCTACAGGAGCAGCCAGATGTCAAAGCAGGTGCCAATGTGCTACTACTCAACGAGGGCGGCTGGTAGTCAGGGTGTCACTCTACTTAGTCTTGAACGGGCTGCTTTCAGAGTAGTCGAAGTGAGGAGGTCCTATCTATGATAAAAGGGAAAATTGCAGCCGTTGGTCTTCTGTAAATGCTCAATTGTCAAAAACGTGCCAAAAGGAAGGAAGTCACGTGATGGGATGGCATTTTGACAGGTATGAGTAATTGATCTGTTATCTTTACCGAAACGAACGAAAAGACTTTGTTTATGCCAGGATGCTAAGAATAAACATTTACATAATACGGAAGCAGTAATAAAGTGCAATGATGTAGTAACACTCTGCTGAAGTCTAGTTACAACCTTGGCCTTTTAGTTCTTTGATTATTTGAATGATCATCCATATATATCACATTGCGTTCTTTGTCTCCATATGAACCCATAACAGCACCCCAAAGCGGATCGATCCCTCAACCCCCTTCCCCCCTTCCTAAAGTTACAGTAGACGATTCCAGCAGGCCACCCCACCAGGAGGATGTGAGAGGCCAAAGTGGACTTGTCTATCCTTATATATCCTTTGGGAGAAAGCCCCTACAGCTACCCCGTGTTGCATTAGAGAGCCAAGACGCCCCTTCCACAAGGTTGGGAGAATGACAGGGAAAACTATGACACACCCATTAATGCTTAAAGGTCACTCTTGAAATTAATTGGATTTTTGATGCTTTTGCCTCAAATTCTTTAGCAAAATTGTCAAAATGCTTTTGGCTGCTGTGAGCATTAATGGGTCAACTATCGTTGTATATCTTGATTTAAAAACGCCCCCTCCCCCGGCCCCCCTCCGATCTCTTCAGGCAAAATGGGCCATGAAGCCGTTTCTCATCATCATCATCATCATCAGACTAGGGCGGTGACACAGCAAAATATGACTTGTCTATTTATCACTCAATAACCGGCGTAACTTTTGAACATTATCGCTTTCCAATTAGAGATCAATTGATGGCTTCGCGGAAGTTGACTATTTTCCTCCTTTCTGCTCAGGCATGCGCATTGATCCGTGGAGTCGTTTCATTGGACGCCGCCATGACGATTGATTAGGTGCTGGGCTAACACTAGGAGCTGAAAAGCCAAACATTCGGGAGCATGACCAATGGGCTGCTTCCAATTATAAGCCAAAGGTAGAGCACTGGCGGAAACGTCAAGATTGATGTCATATTGATTTGGTTTGGGATACAGCAGTTATAATAGCTATGAAATATTCGACGCACATGTCGTTAAAAAGAGGTCGATTCGACATAATGCCTTCTCCAATGAATTGTGAATTGATTTCTTATGAATGCATTGAGAGAATGGGTGTTGCTTGTTTATATGTGTAGATGATTCCCCAAAAATCTGCAAACAAAAGCGCTTTACGAAAATTACAAAATCTGGTAAAAAAGAACCTCAAAACATTTTGTATAGAAAGAGTATAGAGTTTGATCTAACAATTGTGTATTTTACACAGATAATTTCGCTTTGGGCACATCTTACATTATATACTTTTCAGAAAGGAAATAATGATACCTTAAATAGAAAACTCCTCCCTGGATATAGAGCTAATTCTGTTTTTGTATAAGCAATTGGCCGTAGCAAATTGCTCTGCCGAGGCCAGGGATCTTTCTCGGTCTAATGCAGCACTTTGGATGTAGGTAATCCATCTCCCAGGGTTCCTCTACTCAGACCTGTCCCGTTCATTTTCCCGCCGAATTCAACAGCCGGGGATTTAGATCTATGTCTTCCCAGCATCCCTCGGGAGAGACCTGGACACGTGCGCAATTTGATAATTGCTGAACCGAGAAGCAAGCGATCTTTTGGTAGTCACCGCTTGATATTTCTTAGTGCCAACATTTCGCAACATCGAGTGCGAGAAACCATTTATCAGTGGCAATGCTTGGGGCTTTTATCCGCATGGCCGTGCAAGTTGAAGCGAACTGTCGATACGAACAGGCAGGGATGCCTTTCGCTAAATGTTAGCCACTTCCATAGATTTAACCTCTTGTGACAATGCCACACCCGAATAAAATACGATTTTTCTGTAGCGCATTGGTTCTATTACTAGATGCTATTATTTTGACACATCATTTTTTTGATTATTATTTTACTAAATGTATTGTTTTGACACAGAATGTTCAAATGTAGCCAGATGCATATATGTATAGATGCAAACAAAAACAATCGGACAATTTCTACACTCACAGAGGTTAAGACCTCTTATAGTGCTGAGTTAGGCAGATTCTCTCCTTTTCTTATGTTATTATTGTATTAGCGTAATATTCAGTTATATGTGTGTTAAGACTTTAAGCTCGTCTTGGCTGTATTTGTATTAACATTTCTTAACCTTATGATATTTAATGCTTTTTATGCACAGTCATAGTCAATAAACACACACACACACACACATATATATATATATATATATGTATATATATATATATATATATATATATATATATATATATATATATATATATATATATACATGTATATATATATATATATATATATATATATATATATATATATATATATATATATATATATATATATATATATATATACATATATACATATATCTCTCTCTATATATATCTATATCTATATCTATATCTATATGTGTATATATATATATATATATATATATATATATATATATATATATATATATATATATATATATATATATATATATATATATATATATATTGCAGTATACTTGCAATAAAGCCAATCCAATTTCTATCAAATATTAACTACTCGTATTCCATATGAAGCCGCCAAGTCTATAAATAGCACGAGTTATCTTATTTCCATTTTATTGGAAGCGGTGGTTTTTATCGCTGGCCTCTTGGGGGTGAAATTGACGTCATCCGTTATGTGAAGCAGCTAGCGTTAAGTCTCCGATGCGTAGGATATGTCACTACATGTGAGATCCAGTGTCACCTTCGTGTCAGTCTCCTACCCGACTGGGACATTCCCTGCTCTATCAGGTTCGCCAAAAATAGCCCACAGCTTCACGCCCAATTTGCCTGTTACGCCCTGCCTGCGTTTACAGGGAATCTCGGCACTGGAGAGCTGGTGTGGCGGGCTGCGCTATACCTCAAGCCAGCAATGCCAACAGCCTACTGCAATTTATGTCAACAAAGAAATCAGCTTGTCGACAAATTACCGGAGCTTGGCTATCAAGCCATACGCCTGCAAGCCGAGAGAGGCACTGCGACTTCAGTTCCATTAGGCTAGTGGGTACATATCTATAGTCTACTGTAGGTTCGGCTCTGAAACTACTGTTACACTTATCTGTGTTGATAGCTAAACTCTCTTTGTATGATATATATTCAACTGTTGATTCTTTTAACTGGTTAACATCCTGGTTTGTTTAAGGATATTTCAAACAAATCATTCATGGAGTGAGTGTTTGGTGAGAAATGGGTCACTGCGTTTTTTGTTCATAAGCATATAGTAATTGAATATATGCCAATTTACATATGTGCGGTAGTATATAAATTCGTGATTTCATTCTAAATAAATGAAGGTCTCGAATTCAATTTTCATGTCATCTAAACCTCTACCACTGGCGTTCATTTATCGCACATGCAAAACGGCACTTTCAAATTGTTTTACATTGTTAGTTAATCCAAGTGTTTTATCTTTTAATCCTATCATTTTTGGCAGACTTGAAGAACTATTTACAAGGTTAACTGATTAACATAAACTGCATATCTGACCATTACATATCAGCGGGTTGCCTACAGGGCCGAGTGGTATAGCGCATTGTACAGTAAACGCCCAACACACGTTTCTAGATTCAACTCATACTCAAGGTTAAGTAGCCAGCGACTAGTGGTCACTTACTGCTTTTACACTATACCTCGGTTTCCTCCACCGACATTTATTGGCTTTTCACGATTTACAAATAGGTGGAAATGTGAAGATAACTACATTTCCATTTGGTCTGCTTCAGCTCCTGGAGGTTCCTGTCTTCAACCTTCATTATTCAATTCTCTCTGTAATCGAATTCACCCCACATACAGACCCGCGATTAATGCTCTCTATATGTATATCCTGCGGCTGGGTCATCGGGGTTAACTGCATAACAATACTGTCCAGATGTTCGCCGTGTCTGAATATAATTCACACCAAGCTAATCCCATTTATCCAGTGACCGGTATATGGCTATTATTACGGCGTCCACAGGAGTGTTATGTGCATGCATCTATAATATGACGGTAAGCGCACAAGTAGATACATGCCACCACATAATTCTACTGAAATTAGCTTGACCAGTAGTATATATATTGTATTTCGTGGCTTATTTTTCTAGGATATATCAGGAATAGTGGATAGATATTTGAATATCTATCAAAAGGGTATACCCTATGATTTGAAATTTATTATCATCATTATTACTATCATTGTTATCATTAGTATTGTTATCATTTTTATTATTAGTAGTATTATCATTATTATCACTATCATTATTAATATTATTATTATCATTATTATTATCATTATTATTACAATCATATCTATTATTGTTTTGGGCCATGTATCTAGGACATATCAGGAATAGTGGATACTAGATCTAGTAGATACTTGGCTATCTAATAAAAGCGTATAGGCTATGGCGTATCAAATGCCATAAATAGATAGGACACCAGCTTGAGACACGAATAGAAAGACTACTGGTGTTGCACCGATATTAGCTGGAGTGAAATTTGGGATTATATACTGGGCTAGTATTTCTGCCATTTAACACTCAATCGTGGCTTTCCAATTCTTGGTGGCGGAGAAAACCG
Organism: Maea johnstoni; assembly: GCA_963942565.1. NCBI lineage: Eukaryota > Metazoa > Annelida > Polychaeta > Spionida > Magelonidae > Maea > Maea johnstoni. Next base: position 4,324,964 of record OZ012685.1, read on the forward strand.
GAATATAGTTAAAGGCCACAACTGGCAGTGTCAGCCACAATTTTCGCGTTTATTCTTCAAAATAAGCTAAAAGACACCACACAGATGCTCTCGTAGGCATACACGTATATAAATATTTCTTCCTTCCATGCTCGAATAATGTCAGTGTTGTATCGCGAACATTGCTCATATTTTCAATATCTAAGTGTTGCAGAAACTTCTATTTTAGCATACTAGATCTAGTATATGACGTGACAACTGGACTTGGTAGTTATATGTTCAGATGAGAGAGTGTATACGTGACTGTTTCGGTGGTACATGAGACGCTAAATGTCGTGTAGGGATTGTCAGTTTCATCGTCAACCTAGTTTGTATGATTGATAGCGTAGATGTAGCTAGTTGCGTAAGTGTGGTCTAGGTCTAGGTCTGCGCTTGGCGGCCTGTTTGTTCTACAAGTAGCTGGACACACATACCGCAAGTGGCAGAGTTAGCAGTAGTTTTATTATAGAGCGCTATATCAGCAAAGCCGTCAGGCCGGTATGCGCCATATATACCAGAAATATCATAGGTCAAAAACCGCAACTCATGTGCTCTCGCCTGTCAAAAAGCAGCCATGGCCTCAAGTTGTTAATCTTAGGAACCTTACACATGTATAAATATCCTACTAACAGCCTACCTACTCTACATGTACATATACATGTAGGCAGACAGTGAGTGCGTCCTGCTAGCTACAGTAATCTCAATACTTGGCTTGCGCGGATAAAATGAATAGGGTGTCAGCGCATTGACCAGGCAATTTAAGTTGAATTCATTGGTATTTTATTTCAGTATTTGTATTTTTGTATAATTATTGACTATATTCTAGCAGAAAACAAAAGCATACTTCATACAGATGGAAGTTATGAATCAAACATATACTACATATAAACGTATAAGGAATTTAAGGTATATAACAAAACTACAGATATCTATGTGCAGAAATGACGAACTTTTGTGATCTTAGGTTTTTCACTGCAAAACAGTCATCATCAAAAATGTCAAATTACTATTATATTTGTTATTATTATTATCATCATTATTATTATAATTATCATTTTTTTGTTATTATTATTAGTATTATAAGTATTATTATTATCATTATTTTCATCATTATTATTATTATTATTATTATCATCATTATTGTTATCATCATCATCATCATTATTACTATTATTATCATTATTATTATTATTATTATTATTATTGTCATAGTCGTTGTTACCGCCATCATTATTTTATACTATCGACGGTACTACTAGTATGAGTGTAGTGTTGCTGTAACGCTGTAGTATTGTTTGTAAGAGTGTCGATTGTTCTGGAGTGTTTGATTATACATGTAAAACACGAGTATCCAGTTCCTCGTGTATTCCCACAACTCCCGAGTGTCTACCAATGACGTGTACGACATCCAACGGGGACAAAACACTATACACACGAGCCCCTCTCTCCTGCAATGAGTCTCCCACTTCATGCATAATATAGTGAGAGCTATACCATTGTGCGGAGCAGCAGCAAAACACGGGAGAGGCTGTCACAAAGAAGGAGAGGAATTCATAAAAAGATTAATCCCGTCCCGTGGGTATCAGACATCCCGTATGCTATGGTACAAAACAATGCTTTGGTGTCCAATGGAACGCCTTGGGAAGTGGCACTCTCTCACCTGAATGTGCTATAATTGGGTTTGCGTCTCTTGATGTCTGATCAATTACAAGTCTTTTTTCAGATATAATTAGAAAATTTCAGACCTTTGGAATGAATGCTTGGGCAATCTTATGATCTGCGTCATCAAATGTTTTATTTAGTTTTATGAACCCAATACAATAATTATTGATGCTAGCTGTTTGGCATTGTTTCATGTAGCATGCTTAGTACGAAGTTTAAAAATTCCCAATGATCGCCGGTATATTTTGATATGTCATGTAGAACAAAATAATCCATAAAAGTTGTTAAAAGCGAACCCAAAAAGACGGAGCACATACATCATATCTATGCTACCTAACCAACTTTGTACATTGGTCATATATGATGGGGCAGCCTCCCTGGCTGAGCTAAGCACGTACCACACAAACAATGCAGGGAAACAGTACAATTCTATTCCATTCCACAGCATTCTTTTCCATATTAATCTGGAATATCGGTGATTGCTGTGGCGGAATGGGTAAAACGTCATCTTGACCTGACCACAAGTTTTTATTGGTGGACATGTGCAAGGGGTATAAAGATATCGCTTTTGGAGGGTGGACGAGTAGTAAAAAAAGAGGTTTTGAGGCAAACTTCCGAATGGAATGGATGGCCATCTGCCAACGCGTATGTATCATTTCCGAATTTTTGTAGCTTGGTGCGACAAAGACTCTATATTGGCGTAATTAAATAATGCTAACTGTGCTGTTTCGCTACAAATGATTTCAGATGACACACACACACATACATACATACACACACGCACACACACACACACACACACACACACACATATATATATATATATATATATATATATATATATATATATATATATATATATATATATATATATATATATATATATTTAAAACTAGAAAATTGTGTTACACCCCTTACCTATTCCTCAAGACAAGTGTGAGATCTCTCACTTATGGTTCCTGGCCGTGGAAAGGAGTGAATTCCCTAACTTGTCGCTTACGTAAGCGTCTTGACAGAGGTATGTGGCGACATTTATGAGGCTAATTGATTAGATTTGCAATCAGCTTGGCCTTCGCTAGCCAGGCCTTTAAAATGGAATTGTATGTTATTGGGTCATAAGTTGAACGACTTCATGACATGAAATACAGCGTGATGGTAATAAGAAAATGATAACTAGACTATATTCCATGTTTAACATTTGAGATAAGCTTTAATGCCTCAATAGAAAACTGATGAACGACTAGAATACAGATAAAGGATTCTGTGCCGAGTGATAAGTGGATAGAGTAACGAGGATCAAATTGTGCTTTTCATGAAAAAAATCTTTAGCCATTAATCGTGTTTTTTCCTTTTAGCAGTTTGATAGGTGTTCTATCGTCCTGAAATTTCACCGGGTTGCAATTTGTAGAATTTGGTAGAGGAGTGGAATCAAAGAAAAACTATTAGCTGATTCAAACAAAGGCGAGACGAAATTAATTTTTTGGATCCTGGCCACGTATTTTCTTGGAAAAAATTAAATTGCCAGATTTCTTTTCTTTTCTTATTTTGGCGGCATTTATTCCGATGCAACGTGAAATAAAGAATGTGCAATGATAACTCCATCGAGTTTTGCAATGTATTTGTTTAAAATATTAGTAAAATTGATAACGAAAATGGCTTGCATTTTAATCTTTAGTGCTTTAAACGGTTTCCTTCAATATGAAATACCATATTGTCTCCAATATATTCATCTAAAATGTTTATAGTGAATTGCTAACGGATATGACCTGCATTTTTCCATTTTTTTGCGTTTTTAAAAGTAAATTGCTGGCGGTATAACCATTGCTGATTTTCCTATGTTTTTGTAATGGCGGATTCCCTGGTATAATTATGATTTAATAACGCTTCTTTCTGCCTTAGTTGTGTGTTTGGGCGTTTTCTACTTGTTAGTAACTTCATTTTCTATTAATGTATATTTATTGACTATGGCTAGCGCCACAAAAGCAAACATTAGGAAATACAATATATCATAGTGTGCGACAGTGCACAAAGTAGCATTAACAAACTTAAAATAGATTAAACAATACAGATAAACATGTCTTTAGAGTACATCAAACATAACCAAAGCAAAGGAGAGGACCAAAGTAAACTTTTGTCCATCGCAACTTTAAATGATACGCCACAATGAGTAAAGTATGGGTAATTTAGATAAGTTCTTTATACTATAAACATATGTGCTTTAATACTATCGATGTCCACCGCCTCTATTTATCTATGATTTGTACTTTGCCTTTGATTTATGTATTGTTGTACTTTATTTTATATTCTATACGCTATGTATGCACAAGGGTTATTTTTGGAGAGAGATAATAAGTGGGATGGGTCAAAATGACCTCACTGCGCAGGTGCAGACCGAACAACTTTGGGCCATGATTATCCGGGCGGTTTTCGGCTGGGATACAATCTAGAGTAAGCGTAATCAGTAAGTCTGTGGCAGCGGTGGCCACCTCACATCAGAACTGCCCACTAATTGCCAGCAAAAGGTCAGACCAAGTCAGACAAAATGTGAAACGCACTCAATGATCATTTGTTCCCAACACAATGGTTTATTTTCATTGTTACACGTCTTCACGCTGAAAAGTAGTCTGCCATTTCATCTGGCGAGGTTAGGCAACATATTCGTCAAGCGAGGTAGTACTATTATAGGTCTTTTACGGTCAATTGTGGAAGAATCGAGCGTAATTACGAGACTCTTAAAGCGACTAGCAAGTGTAGTTGCCCATATTGACCGTCTCCCGGAAATTGATGAGGGCATTTACTGAGCAAATAGAATTAGTGTGTACTTTTCGCTGTAGCCAAGTGCGAATTTATTGCATTCCGCCGCACACGTTCAACTGGAGTGGGTCCTCGCGATCTTTGCTATTGACAACTAGTTAATAAAGAGAGCGTGGCAAATGTAAACTGCTGAAAGGTTAAACTACTGTATAGGGGTTGAAACCTCCTGTAAAATACATGCCACGACATCAAGATACATTAGGGCCGGACCATTTTATATTCTGGGGGAGGCGGGGTGTCATTTTTTCAGTCCGATTTTCATCTCCAATGGCAGAGCCTATAATTCTCAATTTTCAGGGCCAGATCTTTTTCTTACCTTTCAGGGCCAGGAATTTTTTCTTTGATCTTCAGAGCCATTTTTTTCCTACATAAGGAAAGTCATCCCCCTCCAGAATATCAAAAGCTGCGCCTCTCAGACAATGAATGTCATTTTGTCCGGGTCTAAGGTCGGTGGTTTTCCCGGACATTGGTTCGATTCCCTTTAATGTAACTGAACAGCTACTCCTTAGTCTTGATTTGCCGTCAAGTTAAAGAGAAACTATATATAATATATTTACCCGTGGATATTGTACGCCATTTTATTTCAATGTTGGCAATGGTCACCTGTTAGGACATGATGCGTCTGTGGACTCAGGCAACATGTTTTGTTGTACCTACAAATAGTTGTTTTGACATTTCTGGCCCTCTGGAATATCACTGTCCTTATGCAGAGACATGCTTTGACATTTGTACCTGCTCAGGTGAGAGGAGCAGTCGCAAACTGTGCACACCTGTTCTTAGTCGAGTCACTCAATACACGTGTCTCCCAGATGGCCCTGGCAAGCTGCCAAACATCACCCGAGGAGAACTCCATCGTTTACATCACCCTAGAAACTGGATAGACTTATTATAGTTATCTTATCTTTGCTCTCTTTCACACTCTGCTCTATTCCAGAGAATACTCTTTTGTGTGTGTTGAGTGATGTTCGAGGCTGTGCTGAATTTAACTGGTGTTGGCATTAGTTTCAGGGGATGCTGCCAGCTACATGTACCGAGTCGCTGATAGCTAGGAAGGGTAACGAGAGTATACTATTTCGCATCACCTTTCCGGTTCACCCCACAGGTACAACCTGCTTCACACTCTTGCCAGTGTCAATACCCCCCCCCCCCTTTCCGAGCATACAATATACTTCCTATATGCTCAGAAACTAAAGGTTTAATTTCTTAAGGTTATGTTTGAATTTCCCAGTTTTAAACTATATATACATATATACTCATATATATATATATATATATATATATATATGTATATATATATATATATATATATATATATATATATACATATACATATATATATATACATATATATATATACATATATATATATATATATATATATATATATATATATATATATATATATATATATATATATATATATATATATATATATATATATATATATATATTGTTTAGACATTTTAACACTCGGACCGTTAGCATACATGAAAGAAACCCCCTCATCCAATCTTTGGAATGGAATGTGTTTATTTGTGCCGCCTGTGAGTGTGCCGTTGTTGCGGATAGGTGAGTTATTGGGTAGACATCAATGGATGTGTCTGCTAATTAGCCAGGATTAGCGCCGTATACCCACGAGGGTGGTCCGCCCTATAAAGAACGTTGCGTGCTGTGCAGTAATTAGCTGTTGTGCCATTATTTCCATTAGATGCACCAGCACCTCTTCTGCTACTCCATAATCCTCTCCCCACCGCCCCTCCTCTCTCTCTCGTTCTCTGTTTATTCACACTCACAATCTATCGATCACCACATCTAGGAGGGAGACTGCCATTATATATTAGACTGCTAGCAAAATATATGTACCTGTTCACAGTCAAGGGGATTGTACTGATTGGTACTCTGGTTGCATATTTCTCAGAATTCCACATGAATGAACATCTCACATTTGCTATGGATCATTTAAAAAAGTAAAAACCAGGTACTAGGCCGGCTAAAGTGCTAAAATTCGTGAAAAAAAGAATTTTACACGCACGTACACGCACATACATACATATATATATATATATATATATATATATATATATATATATATATATATATATATATATATATATATATATATATATAAATAAAATCATCATGTATGTGTGTGTATTTGTGTATGTATGCGGCCATTTATAAGCATTTATAAGCTTGTTTATTAAAATGACAATTTGTTGATCATACTTTTTCTCCACGACACAGCCATACGAGTATTGGACATGAAACGAACCTTAAGCATATACTCGTATGTGGTCTAGCATCAAAGTCATAGTCAAGCATTTCAAGACAATAAGGCAATCGATGCGTGGCGGTTGCAGTACTACATTTAGCTCTAGCCTTGAGTCCATGTCGACTGCTGCTTGTATGCCCAATCAATATGAAACAACACCACCTGTTGCTGTTGATAGGTGTACATGCTGGTGATAAGCCCAGCTAGGCTGTATACTGTTGGCATAAGCAATCAACTACACACTCACCTCTATGTTAACGACGTGTTCGACCTCCTGGCAAGTGGTATTAATTCGGTATTTATGTATGTTTCTTCTGAAGGGTATTTTAAATAGTGATATTGTAGGACAAACAAAACTGGGGGAATTCCGTGTTTATTTCCTCTGAAGGAATCTTTTATGCCATATGTTAAGACGGCAAAGATACCGATGCATTTTTATTTCAGAATAAACAAAATGTTTTGCCGGCAATTGGTCATTTCTTTTTACAACTCGCATACTAGATCTAGTATTTGTGAAGATATACCTAGTATTTTAAAAAGATAATGTGACTAAATTATAAATTGGAGGAACACTTCCAGTTTGGATTTGAATTTCGTTTATTGTCACATTTTCTACTATGTCGAGGCCAAATCATTTTTTTTATTTTTGGTACATTTTTATTCAGTTGCATGTAAAATCAATTCGGGTACAATAGAGTAATATGCTAAATATGTATGCTTTTATATGAATAAATACATTCAAGCATGTTAAAAATACAATATGTGGTATTGATGATGAATGTGATAATAAGTTATCTTTTATAGTATAAATTAAGCAAATTCCATTTTTTATTTGTCGAGGCCAAATCATGACCCAAAATCTTTGGTAACCTTCTCACACGCATTGAGCTGAATAGCTGAATTCGAACTCGGAAATGTATGTTTTTGCAACCTGTGATTGCAGTCAATAGACGTGCTTACATACATTGGCAGTAGTGTTGTGACAGCAACTTCGAATATTGCACCACCAAAAATGTGACGTTTTATACGATAAGCGATATTACAACCCATTATAATCGAAGTTGCCAAAAACGGCCTGACAATCTTGGCGAAATATCTCAGACGATAGCAACTTTAGAAAGTATTTGAATGGGGAAATGTCAATAAGAACACTGCTAATAATTTCTCTTCAAATATTTTGTAAAATCATTATTAATACCCGAGTTATAATCAAAAGTATCATAGATCCACACGACAATATCTGGAGGAACTCTCTTTAATACGTGTTAATGGGATTAAGGCCAATGCATACGTATTTCGTGACGGACTGTAATTTCGCATTCGTCCACATCATCACTAGTTTTTCTCGGCCCGTCTCTCATTGATATGAGCCGCCTGGGGTTGGGCGCTAGCAGCCAGAGGCGGCTGGGTGTCTGCCACTGACATCGCACAAACATCAGCCCGTGCTGCAGTGTGAAGGGGAATGCGTAGGACATCCGCTGAAGATGATGCCTCGTATTATGTTTGTAGAGTGTGTCCTCGGTCGAACACGACGACTGTTTGATCTCGTCCTGACCTCGTGTCCAGACGAGAATCTCGTCAGCCACTGATCCCGTCCCCCGGGGGAAGACGCCGACCCATATAGGCCCAGTCACGTGCTCGAGTGCGAATTGTAGTGGCAGGGAATCTCATCATCATCATCATCGTCGTCGTCGTCGGAGGCGGTCGGGTTGCGGAGTGCGTATGCGATGCTCAGGCAGTCTTCCTCAATAGATGTGCTTCACAATCGATTAGCGGAGGAGCCGCAGTAAGAAGCTCACGACTAGGACGACGACGACACACTTTCCTCGTAATTAGCATTTGGATAAGCCAGGGGAAGCACACGCCGGCAGCCCACGCGGCACCTTGGCAAGACAAGCATAGGCAAATAACTCACCACCAGCTAACCAGCCATCGTGGCCAGCTGGGCAGACCGTACAATTTTACTTTAGGCAGTTCTACACGTGTATGTGCAATACCAGGCGACCCCAGCGCGGGAAAGCCTATTGCGGACTATGCAGAAGGCTCCGGGATACGACAATTGGAGAATCGTGTTAAAGTGAGCACAGGTCGTCCTGTACATTGATACACTGATAGAGCTCTACAGGTACAAGTGACAAGCAACTCCGCCACTTGCTTTATGTTTATCACCGCTGCTGCTACTACTATTCTACTGTATTATGGCCGAGCATTGGTAAGGTGAGTGCTGTTGCGATACTCGGGATCATTTCTAACCTCCGCTGTCGCAAAACATTGGAGAGTGCCAATAACAGCGGGCGGCGGCCGCGCTCGTGCGTCTGAGGCTTCTGCTGGTGGTTGCACTGCTCGCCACTCGCTGCTGCTTGACAAGTGGCCTGCGGAGGAGTCAGCCAGAGAGTCACTGCTGACTTAACCACTAAATGTACTGCTATGCTGCTTTTGGCATCAGCGGCACTATAAGTACAGTGGAACCTCTCACTGTAAACATCCCATGTATGTACACATCTCCTATTAATGTGAACACGATTGCCAGGTACCTTTAACATTTATATGAAAAAACATCTTAGATTTGAACACCTCCAAATTGTATGTTATTGTATGTTTATTGACTGTACGAGGTTTGCACAAAAGCTTAGCCAAAACGATATACAACAATAAAATAGGAGTAACTAAAAATACAAGGAAAATAAACTATAACAATTAAATCAACGTTTTTCCTGTCCTGGTCCCAACGTGTTCGCATCTTCAGACTTTCTCTCTACACCCTCCCGTACCCTAGCCACCTAAGCGAGGTATATAAGAGATGTTGGGTTCAGTGAGGATGGGTCCCGAGCAAAATTATTCAACGCACGCCTGGCAAAAATGAGTAGGTTGGGGAGGGGTCAATGGTAAAGTCACGCATTTTCTACACGACCCTTAGCAATAATAATAATAATGATAATATTGTCATTTGATATTGCGCCCTTTCCATATAAACATGCTCAAAGGGGCATTACATTCATTGTTAAAGGATAGATGTTGATATCCACATAGTTATTTAATAAATACATCTTTGAACAGATGTGTTTTCAGTTGTCGTTTGAAGATTGCCACACTCCCAGCTGCCCGAATGTTATTTGGGAGCTGATTCCATAGTTTTGGGGCACAGGCACTAAAAGATCTTTCACCATAGGTTTTCATGTTGGTTCTCGGCTCGCAGAGTAAGTTCTTGGATGTGGATCTCAGTCTCCGTGTTGGGACGTACTCTTTCAGGTAAGAGGGTGAAGTTCCATGCAAACACTTGTACGCCAGGAGCAGAATCTTGAATTCAATTCTCTTCCTGACTGGTAACCAGTGAAGTTCCTTTAGTACTGGAGTGATATGGTCATGCTTCTTTGTGAGCGTGACCACCCTGGCAGCATTATTTTGTACTCTCTGGAGCTTACACATTAGCTCTTCAGGTATTCCACAGAGAAGTCCATTGCAGTAGTCGAATCTTGAGGTTACCAGGGATATGACAGCACCTTTAGTTGATTCTGCAGTCAAGTATTTTCTGATCCTTCCGATGTTTCGAAGGTGATAGTTTGCATATTTGACTGCCTTTGACACATGTGCTGCCATATTCATGCTTGGATCAAAAACAGAGCCCAGATTACCGATAGGTATATTGAGAATCTTAACAATCTCACCATTTACGGAGATGCTAGGCACAGATATTTTGGCTCGCTGCAAAAAGGGGTTCACTACCCTGAAGTAACACTGACCATGATGGACCGGCAAACTAACAGGGGTGCCGTTATGTTTGTCCATGATAAATTGGGGCCGCCGTGCACACGAGTACTAAACGGGACTACCTCAAGGGCATGTCTGTCTAGCGGAGTGAAGGGGGGCAATCGCAGTGTGGCGCTAATAGCAAGGCTATAGCAGCAGTATGCTACCATACAGTAACGCTATTGTCTGACAGACTGGCTAAGAAATAGGGGCTCCCGCACTGTAACGCTATCTCTGTCAATACAATCCGCAGCAGCGTTAATAAGAGCGCAAATCCGTTTTATTAATAGGATTATGATATGAGGCAAAAGCGACAGGGCTTAAGTGTGTGCTGATATCGCGAAGAAATGGAACGGAAATTAAGGGACTGTGTGCGATGTTGCTGTGTTGGTAGAGTTTTAGGTGTGTTTGACATGGAAGGCATGATTCAGCTACCATCCCCATCCTACACTCACATGACAACCATGGGGCGCATGCTACGTGAAAGGGGTAGCAATTGGCATCCCATACAGCAGGCACTATGGTAAAATCGACGTCAGCGACCCACGCATTCAACACGGATGTATATTTATAGCTACATTCGTCACTGCACTGCATGCGAAAGTGGAAAACTTTGACAGAATAGGAAACGACTATCTATTATAAAGTGGCCTGAATATTATGGAGCACGTTTATTCTCTGACTAGGAGAGACATATCTGTTGCTTAGATATATAGGGGAACATTTTCTCTATATAAACCCCTTTATTGGAAAACAAGATTTCACGAAAAATTGAATTGCAGACATACATCGATGCCATATCGTAAGAGTACATCGTTATGATATTCGAAGATCAAATGTTGAGATATCAGCACTTTCATGTGTACAGTGGTACCAGCAAACAATCTTTTCGGGATATATCTTTTTATCATTTGACGCAAATATGTTTTACATTAGTCTGTAACGAATACATGTTGCCGTTTGTAGATGATGGCGATTTTTGCCCTCTAGTTTTCCGAAGTAAGAGAACTGCAGATGGCAGGTTGCACGTGGTATTGTAGATGGCTAGATTAAGACATGTGTTTGTAAGTGTATTTTGCCGTGTAACACGACTATGGCATCAAGATATCTATTTTACACTGAGGTCAAGTACAAACCTGTCAACTTATTGCATAATAGACATATACAAACACCTACACGCTGGCCTCGCTTCTCCGCGCTCTTCCCATCCTCAAAGCCCGTCGTGTTTACTATCTCTTTCACCGCTTTGTTGTGAAATCTATACCGCCTCCATGGCTGTCTAACTGTAGGGCAAAGTTTGCTTCTAATTTGTCCTGACATTTCTCTGGTGGCGTCCTGCCCTACAGGAACACCAAACAACATCTCAGCGAGAGATGTTCATGCTCCCCTTCGCTCTCTTAGATTAAGCTAAGCCAGCTTCTCTCTGGCTCAGACAGCACAGGTTGGCAGCTGCTTCTGCTACTACCTACACTGATATACTACCACTGCTGCTGCTACTACATGTACTACTACTGCTACTACTACTAGTGGCACATGTACTACTACATGTACTACTACTACTACTACTACTAGTGGCACATGCACTGCCACTACCACTGCTGCAGCTCATGGTGATGATGCTTGACTACTTCCACTGCTTCTTCTTCCACTACTACTACTACTCCTTCTGCTGTTGTCTATGATGATGTTGTCCCTGCCTCTACTACTACTACTACTACTACTACTACTACTACTACTACTACTACTAATAATAATAATGATAATAATAATAATAATAATTCTTCTTCTTCTTCTTCTTCTGTTAAGCTCATATAAATCTCCATATATTTATCTAAGAATTGTAATTCGAGACAACACATTAATAAGCACACTTGCAGATTCGATTGAATTCGATCTACGTGATGATGAAAATAACCTTTATGGAGTTGGATTTGAAATTGGTCTTTTCCTCACCACTTTGGATTGCATCGCACTCCTTGCCAGCTATTCTCCTTGCCCGGGCATCGAGGGAGCTTAATTCTTCCAGGCTACTCTCTTTCTATCTCCATCATCTATAGGCTCAAAAGAGCTTTCCAGCATTATCTTCTCGCTGCGGGTTATGAGAAAAGCCTATTCGTGCGCTTCCTGTGCCAGGATTCCCCCATAAGATCTGATTGTAACATTGACTGGCTACTAGGCCGGCGGCTCAGCGTGACTTATCAGCTAACCAAAATAGATGATGTTGTGTGAGTCAATGAAATGTACGAGATCGAAACACGCGACCATTGCGTGCGGCTGACCTTTTCGCACTGGATTTCTGGTCTTACTTGGGGGAGGTGGGGGAGGGGAAGATCAACCAACCTTTCGCCCAAAAATACAAGAAACACGGAGGTGACTGATATTATTTCATTTCGTTCGTTTACAAATAGCTCTGATTATTTATTTCAATTACTTATCCACTTATGTCCCCTTTTGTATTTTCTGGCGGTTTACCCTTTTCACACATACACTTTGGAAGGAGTGTATTTAACTTGACCTATTACATACTTACATATTATGGCATACTGGGTGTGCTTTAACAGGCTACATCATTAATACAGTATCTAACAACTTACGAGAAACCACAAAAATAACATGCGAAGACTGGCCACTTTCTTACTTGCTTCTAGCCAAATTCAAAGCTAGGGCATTTAGTACTAGGGATAGACAGTGATCCGTCGATGACAGATCTCTAGTCCACTCGGCTCTCGGGGCAGCCCCCTTGATAGACCTGCACTGATTTATAAGCGCCGCGAGTAAAGTTTCTTTATTGCCCTACATATGTATATCATATACATACAATAGGGAAAATAGTTATGCAGGAACTGGGCATGTGAGAAAGTTGCCAGTGACTTGGGTTAGGTGGTGGTTTTCGCCGGGTACTCTGGTTTCCTCCACCAGTTACAACTGGCTAGTCACAAATGAGCCGCAATATGATAGAAGATATAACGAAAAATTAAAATTCCAATCATATGCTGGAACTCGCAGTTAAAGCTTGCCGCGTCCAATGGACGCACGTAGCTCAAATCCTCCTCCCATCTCTGTAAGGCACATAGCGCACAACCACCGACGCCGCCACGGACGCACACCCGTACGGATCGTTTAGGTGGTTTATTACAGGGTCAGCAGATTGGACCACTACCACTACTAATAGGTGGTCAGCCAACAAGCCCAACACAACTCCTAGCAGAGCACTTAGTTCACGTCACAAGTGCTTTGCGGAGAAACTGGGAGAAAACAGCTGTTATCGGTATTCTCAAGATCTTCGCAAACCATGTGGGGATGATTCCCTAAGACAAATGCTTTGAACGTATGTCTCTTTCGGCAAGGCTGTCTCGCCCGTCCCCGGGGACCACCAATGGGTTAATTGAGCAATAGTTTGTGTCACCTCGGTCGTTTGCAAATGCCAGGTTTAAGTAATACTGAGCTGAATGCATATCCTCAACATCTGTCTATTGCAGAATAGGCAAAAAAGAAACTGTCTGTTTCCGATACGAGTGTGTTGTGTTTCCCTAATGTGCATGTACTTCCTCTGACCGGTGTCGAGGTTCTGAGACAACAGCCAAGGATCAATGAACTGTTAGTTGTAGGAAATGAAACGAGCGAGCTCTTTCACCTGTTTGCATCTCGATTGCACAATTGCTTTGACAACTTTGAACAAATTAACTCGCTAAGTTAATAAAGGTGGTAACGTAACAAACCACTATGAATATCTAAATCATATGTTTCCTGCAAACATGGCCAACGAGAAACTGCATACCTCTGATAAATATGCGCTATGTATTGTTAAATGCAATGTGCATTTATTTCCCCTAAACGATCTGAAAGTGCTGAACTGCACTGTTACATAAAGGTCAAGAACGGGAGCTCTTTAACCATTTATGCTTAACAGTTCCCCTGGCCTGGGAAGTGTCGTCTGATATTTTTTTACTACTTTGGAATTAAGAATTATTTTTTGAAAAAAATGTTCGATGGAGAGTTGTCATTGGTTGTCTGATTAACATTTCCCGTTAATTTCTTTTCACAGTTATGCTTTTAACTAAAAGATATCAGCGAAATTTGAACTATATGGTATATCAATTCAGTTCTGTTTATGTATACAATAATTGCACTCATTTTTTTATCCAGGCATAGCAAAATACACATCATTATCTCCACAACATAAATCTGTGAGAGAGAATCGAAATAGTTCGTATATGATAGTAAGATAGGCAACAAAACAATATTTGATAAATGTAAATTAATGTTTTTTCTTATTCGCCTTGTCTTTGCTTCAAACATATAATATGGAATATAAAGCAATAAAAAGACACATACTAATTTTGGTTTGACTCTTCCCTTAAACAATGAAAGAATTAGTGACAGGATGATAATAGATATTCGTTTTATATTTTGATAACAGAACTATTAGTTTCAATGTCCAAATCGAGGCTTTTCGTGGACAAAGGATGATGTTTGCGAAATTCAATTATACCAAATTGCAGTTATTAGAAATATAATCAAGCGTTGCCTACAATACAGTAACACAGGAGTATTCGCCCCTGTCATTTTCGCGTTTGCGGTGATTGTGTTCTATTAACAATGTGAATAGGTCAAATTTGTAAGATCTAATTGATAGATTTTTGCTATGATAATTGATTGTTTATTTCTATTGCTCTTGTCCTGCGTTCCAGAGATAGTCCAGACTGCCAGCGTTTGCCCAGTCAGTCAGCATAATATGTTCTAGGTGAAATCATTGCTCTGTAAATATCGATGCTAATAAATGTCAATTTAGTGTTAAAACGCCTACGCTAATCCGATTTTGTCGAAACGGTATTTTGTTAGTTCCTGCAGATCCTGTGTTAGTTCAGATTTAATTGATTTTTCATAAAATTCAATAAATCTCGCAATGAAATTATCCAATAATGTTTTTTCCTCGGCGTCACTATGCGCATTCGGAGAGTAGAGCCTCACTTTCATGTTGTGCGCCCACAATGGATGACCATCCATCGATTATTGAAACGTTGTTGGTTGTAGGAAGACCTAGATGTTGTCTTTGATTAGTAGACTATAGCTTATAGCCACGGGGATTGGGTTAGGAGATCAACATATAGTGAGCAAGCTGATATCTCCAGTCGGCGTGGGATTCGCGATGGTAGGGATGCGGGTCCCAGTAAAGCTTCAACTATGAAAGCCACTGCTCCCTCTCTCTCTGGCTTCACCCATTGATGCTCACAGCGGCGGCCAAATGCTGACTGACAATTTGGGTGAAATCTTTAGGATAAAAGCATCGTTTGGAATATTTGAAGGAGGAATGATTATCAGGACACTACCAACAACTCTCCCCCAAATATCTTATAAATCTATTATCAATTTATATGTTATTGTCAAAATTATCAAAGATCCAGACGGCAATTTCTAGAGGAACTCTTAGGCATTAATGGGTTAATACTGGGAGGCTGGGGGCGCTGGCGAAGAGGGTCTTAGAAGCTAGGCTAGGACAGATTGGTTGTTGATCCTGGAGGTTTCCTCTCGCCTTCCACGGCCATCCTGTGGCTCAGCACTCGCTAAGGTGAGATGTCTTAAGTGATCACAGGTTCTGGAAGTCCCTATAGATTTTCCCCTCGGCTCAACACGGTGTCTAAGATCCCCTCCTGAAGAAGGACTGAATGGGGATGAGGCGTGGGCTGAGGAATCATTACTCTCGGAGCCGTAGATAACGAAAGGCTTAGGAACATTTCATTGTGCTAGTTAACCATTTTTGATCATAACCTTACGGCTATTACCTTGATACAGATTTGCCTCCATCTGCGAGCATCTATAGTTTGATATATGTAAAATATATCAGCCGCAGACTCTGGCAAGATAATGTTAAGAAATCTAAGTGTATTGTTTCTATAAATATATCTTAATACGTAGGTTTTTGTGCTGCTACTACTACTACTACTACTACTACTACTACTACTACTACTACTACTACTACTACTACTACTATTTTAAACTATACATATATATATATATATATATATATATATATATATATATATATATATATATATATATATATATGTATATTTATATATATATATATATATATATATATATATATATATATATATATATATATATATATATATATATATATATATATATATATTTAGATTCTGGCAAGATAATGTTAAGAAATCTAAATGTATTGTTTCTATAAATATATCTTAATACGTAGGTTTTTGTGCTGCTACTACTACTACTACTACTACTACTACTACTACTTAAACTATAAATATATATATATATATATATATATATATATATATATATATATATATATATATATATATATATATATATATATATATATACTAGTATATATATATATATATATATATATATATATATATATATATATATATATATATATATATATATATATATATATATATATATATATATATATATATATATATATATATATACCGGTATATATATATATATATATATATATATATATATATATATATATATATATATATATATATATATATATATATATATATATATATATATATATATATATATATATATATATATATATATATATATATATATATATATATATATATATATATATATATATATATATATATATATATACTACCGGCACTGATGTTACTACTCCTACTACTACTACTACTACTACTACTACTACTACTACTACTACTACTACTACTACTACTACTACTACTCAGTTCATGGCCACAATAGAATTTCCTAAGAACGGTAGTGATTCCATGAATACATGTTTAGTCCAACATGGCGGTGTTTCACGTGTGTGGGCACATGTTAAATTGTATCATATGCTAGAACAGGTATTACCTAATAAAGCCACGTTCCATGTACCAACATCCCACGCCACATTGCCGGGGATCGATAGTTGATAACAAGTAGGGACGGTGGTTATTGCCAATTCCTAATTTATATCGATTTTAATGTCTATGGTTTACTCACTACATATACGACGAGGGACAACAGCCTGATATTCCCAATGAAACTCTCCCTCATGTTTATGTTTTGTACAGTAAGGCATTCTATTGCAGGAAAATGACCAAGTACAAAACAACACGGAAACTATAAAGAGAATTGTGTAAAACTAAGCTTTCCTATCTAGAACGCCTGTAAACATGCGGGTGCAAAGAACGTACCTACTAATAGTATTAGTGATACTACCTCAACTACAAAACAAAAAGTATAATCTCCAAACTCTTTTCAACAGCGTGTAATGTATAAAAGGGATACCAATGGCGAAGAACAAGTCAACCGATCCTGGCAAAATGGCTTATTCCAATAGAAACACTTTAGCCAAGTTCTTACCGCTTTTACGGTATGCTGTATGCAGTGTAGCTTTCTTGGATAGGATTAAGTCATCTCTATTCTGCGTGCTACTACACGTATCGGTGGCAGCGCATGATATGCATACAGCCATTGCTAATAAAGTGATAACTGTCATATCCTGTGCATTGGAATAGCATACTTTGCCAAGGAGGGCTCCGTACGTTATCTCGCAATGAGGAAATATGCCATGCATGGCCTTTTCTGGATGCGGCAGCTGATTCTACCAGAGCATACAAGCGCCTTAGGCTAGCTGGCAACAGTGAAATTGGTTCTACTGTCTATTCCAAACAATATTTTCTAGACAATAGCGAACGGAAGCTGAAGAAGAAATAACTAAACGAGGGCTTGTGTCCGTACCTTTGAGATATATCAAACGACAAAAATAAAGATAATTCTCACCATAATGAATTAAGGATTGCTAAAAAGAGGACATATTTGTTGTATAAGTCTCATTTACGAGATATAGTATGTTTTCAAAAGATTCAGATAAAACGGGCGTAAGCGTGTGCTTTCTAAGCTATTACTGATGACAACACTTAAAAAACGCCAAAAATTTGACTCATCAACCATAGATGGAATTAGGCATTTTTTCTCATTTGCTTATATAAAATTCTGTAGCTTTACAATGGACTCAAAACGTTGTAGCACTTGCCCCTTTTGTCAGTTTCCCAAGGCATCTTGCGCCAAAGACCTCATCGCTTCAACCACCCCTCATACACTTAGATGGTTTTATGGCACCTGAATAATTCAGCGCACAGTGAGGAAAATGGAGTATGCTTTGGCCGCTGACCACACAGAATGATGTAAGGAAGCTCCAGGGTATATACGTTATGGATTCACAAATGTCAGGGGTTGCTTTCTTACATACCCATGCACACGTCGTGCGATGTTGACAAGTGTTGGTCTTATTAATCATGTATGTGGCTTTCATGGTATGGAATTCTGATGAAAATAAGCAAAGTCAGTCATCGCAGTCTGTATAACCCATTAATACTCGCAGCGGCAAGAGTCAGCCTTATAATTTCTCTGAAATCTTTTAGGTAAAAGCATATTTATTAGAGTATTTGAAAGAGAAATGCTGAACAGAACAAACCGACAACTGTCCTTCAATTATATTTAAAGATTATTCTTAATTCTTCAGTCATTGTCAAAGGTACTGTAGGTCCAGACGAATATTTTCTTGGGGAACTCTTAAGCGTGAATTGGTAAAAGATGTGACGAATGGAACATCAGCGCATAGCTATAAATCAGAAAATAAGTTACATTTCACTCGGGGCGTAAACCATAACCTTCTGAAATGTACACATTGTCTTGCTTACTTGAAAATATCTTCATAAAAAGGAGATGATATAAGAATTGATTAACTGATGGGCTGTTTTTTTCCTGTGGACATTTAACAATTCCTCTCTATGATTTTTCAAGTATGACTTTATATCATGAATTATGCTCAAATTTACTAGACCGTAATTGTGCATTCCAGATGCGAAAGGATTAATCTTAATAATTTACTAAGTATAGTCACAAGAAAAGTATCTTTATGTCTGTTTAAACTTGTTTCCCGTTTTCTTCAGACTTCTTACAATATGGATAGCAACTTCGAAGTATGCTTTGATTGAACATATCATAGATGATAGCAGGATTGATCGCCGTACTACATGTAAGCAACCCGGCTATTGTGTTACTATCAGTCAAACGATTGTACTCAAATGCCATTCGAAACTGGATATCAACCTGTAGTACGGGTTACCCTCATCATGTATTGTCTCTTGATGGGTCGGATCTTGATAACTGTTTACCATGATTTCAATTGCGATTACGTCACCGGAGATTTATAACGGTATTGGGCACGAGAGATTCATCAACTATGCAAGAATATTCAACTTGTTCTGCATTCTGCAAACGTACCAATTTTGCAATTTACCCGTTTATGTATATATATATATATATATATATATATATATATATATATATATATATATATATATATATATATATATATATATATATATATATATATATATACATATATATATATATATATTATATACATATATATATATATATATTATATACACATATATATATATATATATATATATATATATATATATATATATATATATATATATATATATATATATATATATATATATATATATATATATATATATATATATATATATATATATATATATATATATATATATATATATATACATTTACGTTCAGGAATATTTCGTGACTTATACCATATTCTCAATTTTGATCTTATTCTATATACGGTAAGACGTAAAGTCTGACATCCCGCTGAGCATCAACAAAGGCGGTAGCTGATTGGTTCCTTCATGGTGGCAGGCATATCTAATCCAATCAGAGCCACAGATCTCTTCCATAGATCCCCCACAATGCGTGACAAGTCGCTGCCCATTTAGAAACTAACAGTCTGAGTCTAACCATAATGGCGTATGGGCGGGTCTCTCTGGCCAAGTGTCAAGACTTTCCCAACCTAATTAGATTTGGAGGAGAGGTCCGCGGAACCACTTCCCGACCTGCGGCCAGGATGCAGCAGGCTGCTTGGCAGGCAGTTCATGATAGTTAGTGCTCGATGCGACAGGCCGGGGGTTGTCAGGTTCGCCGGATGACATCATTAGTATATATTTGGCATCAGATTGTCAGGGCCCCTGTCAAAATTAATGACTTAAGATTGGCCATCAACAGACGTATCGAAGCTTCCATATCAGCATGTCCTATCCGCCACCCGCCCTATTCTGGGGCCTACCCCAATTGCCGAGTGATCCAAAGCATTACCGCTGACTGATCACTTTCATCCACCAATGCCCGGGTTCGAATCCTGCTTGAGGCTTGTGCAAAAATCACGGTGACTTTGGGTTCTGGTCTCCGAGTATCCCACCATTAACACATGGCTTGTCACGATTTACCCTTTACTAGTATGTGGTAGAAAAGGACGATTATGGATATTTCAAACCCTTATCCACCGTAGGCTGTGCGTTCTCTACATATGATGTAGTGCCCGAAATCGGGTTTAAAGGAGTCCAGAAAAAAGGCCATTTACTTTCGTGATAAATCAATGCATTCTATAATGTTATAGATTTTTTTACTGCTCAGACGGAAGGCATTAACAACTAAATATTGATGACCTAGTTACCATGAGCGGAGGCCATTGTGATATCAACAAACAGAAATCCATTTATTTCCATCATATCCCTGGTATTCAATTCGAATTCAAAATAGCTAGTTCAATGAATTACTTTTATTTTTATTTTTGAAGACTTTTGTTTATTCAATTCAATTTAGTCCAATAAAGTACATAGTCCAATGTTATGCAAAGAACTCATATATAATTATGTGCTAATCTTCCTATTATTCAGGTATACATGTATATAATCAATTGAATATCAATAACACGTTGTAGATATGGATTTGTATGTAAACCCCTTTATGTGTGAGGAAAAAAAAGAGAGGAGAGATTGCATACGGTGTCGCTTCACCTCAAATATGATGGCGCAGTCATAGGCCACCAAGTGCTATATTGATATTGACATTTACTCTACTCGTTATCCTCAAATATCGCTCAGTAACACTACTCATCGCTGACCGCAATGCCGGCAGTGCTCGCCGTGCTTAGATTGGCAGTAGGAGTTGTTGTGACAATACCTGCACCAGCTCCTTTTGCCCAGCAGTGTTTATTCGTTGCCAACAGCCCTAGAGGATAGCAGGCCACCTGGCGCTCGTGACATTACATGAACACAGTTTTCTTGACCCCGTCTTCAACTCCACTTTCAATGACTCACCTCGACTCTACTATTCATATATATATATATATATATATATATATATATATATATATATATATATATATATATATATATATATATATATATATATATATATATATATATATATATATATAAATATTGCATTGCGAGCAAATCAAAAATATTGGGAATATGCTGAATAGAAAATCAGAACATGCTTAGATTTGTTTTATGTAGTAACATAACACACCCCGTACTTGATTTTTAGTCATGATCTAAGCTCTTTTATAGTATCATTATTTTAAAATTGAGCAGTTGTAAGGCATTTTTATATAGCAATTTGTTAAAATTAGACTAAGATAAGGCTCTTAGGATCTCTATTCTCGAGGGATGGTAGTGAAACATTACTCGGGTTCCTTAGCCGATGTGTGTAAACAACATTAGGGAAATGCTGCAATGAAATCACAGATGCAAACAGACAATGACAGATTAAGGTACGCTTCAGCCGGTATAATTACTAAATTTGGGGATAGATTTGTTCCTTGCCTCTTTTCTCCGCATGTCTTTCCTGTTTGTTTATTGCTTGATTTTGGGAAAGGGAACCAGTTAGATATTCTTAGCATCTCATATTAGGGTAAGATTGATTAATGCAAATTATATAACTGAGAATTGATGTATTAGATTAGCTTAGTAAGTCAACTGAGGAAAACGCATTAATTGCATCCATATCTTATACAGACAGAAGTCCCGTTCAGTCAACCCTTCTCGATTTGTTTTGAATGGAAAACACCGTATTATTGTTTATATAAATGTATTCACACACAAAGACACACACACACATATATATATATATATATAGTCAAACCTGTATTAAGAGACCACCCAAGGGAAGACCACAATGGGGTCTCTTAAGACAGGTGGTCTCTTAATAGAGGGTTATTTAAACTAGAATATTAGTACAGGGGAAATGAAAATGTGGTCTCTTAATGGAGGTGGTCTCTTAATAGAGGTTTGACTGTTTATTTATATATATATATATATTAATATACATATAATATGTATATATATATATATATATATATATATATATATATATATATATATATATATACAGATATTTTATTTTATTTTCTTTATGCACATCTGTCTTTCCATCTCTACCTTCTTATATAACATGAGTTATGTGATACATTCCTGGCAATCAAGGATCATAGTTTTTAACAGAAATACCCATGAGATCCATACATAAAGTGCAAAGGTAGATAACCTGACATACGATTTTTTTCACATCCGCGTCAACTTTGAGCTAACTAACATTAATAGGAATATACAAGTATCTGTTTCATGCAAGTTAAATTTACAGCGTCGATGCTGTTTTAAAATCAAATAAACCTATCCCTTAGACACCAATAAAACACTCCACAATTATTGCACACCTATTTTGTCTAAGGCGTAAATTTGCTTCTGCCATCCAATGTTGGGCCCTATGGCTATTACTGTTCCGAATTAATCCCGTACTGACTAGTTACCACTTTGAGTTATTTGCGGGAGAGACCGAAACCTTGTCATAAACTAGCTAATAGGGCCACCGAGACCACACTGAGAGTTATTTCCTGCACCGCTTTTCTTGTATGCATCTCCAGAGTGTATTTCGCTACATTTAATTAACCATCGCCACAGACAAAACAGAATGCACAACCGAATTGTCAAACTGATCGTTCCGAAAAGCAACATGGCTTAACATATGATTCACTTAACAAGAATGATCCTTACCGCCAGAAAGTGTGTTCTTCAACTAGGTCTTCTTTGTCCCCGTGAAAATAATCTTTCGCCATTTAGGCCATACTCCCATAATCCCCATCCTCGTGAGTTATACGTTAACGCATTTTTGCCTAGATCTACTAGTATTTAAAACTACTGAATGGGTTCATGGAAATTTTAGAAATAACATGAACTTATAGAATATTTAAAGATAAGTTCTAAGGTGATTTTTTAAATAACATAACAAAAATGGTCATGTATTTTTGACTAGTAGCATTGTATTTGTTGATAGAGGAAACAATGCTATATACGAGAAATCGTCTATTTATCTAAAGTCATGGTCAATATTCTCACATGCCTCGAGTGACCTTTGAGCATTAGATACTGTGAGCAATTGGGAAGCAATGCAGGACATTATATGAAGCTAAAAGCTATATCAAGTATTCAACTGTGTGCATATTGTAGGTGGAGTTGTTGTGTAATTGTTATTTCACAATACATCGCCTTAAGTGTCATACAGCGATATGATTGTAATGGACTATGATACTCAAGATAAATACTTCCACATGGTCATTATGGTTTAATGATGCCCGTAATTGGTGATAGGGATATCACACAAATGGTGCACTCAGTGCAAGCAATCATTTGTTTAATGCTTACTTCGTGAACTCTCTCGTGAATCTACTTCCTATGATATGAATGCAATAGGGTCAACAAAATTGATATGTGCATACCTAATTTGATGGGTCATTTACTAAGATAGTAGCACTTGCTACTCACTACACACACACACACACATATATATATATATATATATATATATATATATATATATATATATATATATATATATATATATATATATATATATATATATATAAGACACGCACACATATAACCTTTGTTTGGAACTGATGCAACGAGTTGATTTTGGATTTTATGCATGTTGACGTCTTTTTGATTTACCCTGAAAGCAGTGCTCCTTTCAATGGATCTTTCAGCCGCAAGTGCTGAGACTGAATGCATTGACAACTAAATATTGATGACCTAGTTACCATGAGCAGAGGCCATTGTGATATCAACACACAGAAATCCATTTATTTCCATCCTGTCTCTGGT
This sequence comes from Maea johnstoni, assembly GCA_963942565.1. Lineage (NCBI taxonomy): Eukaryota > Metazoa > Annelida > Polychaeta > Spionida > Magelonidae > Maea > Maea johnstoni. The sequence continues at coordinate 4,349,522 of OZ012685.1, forward strand.
ATTCAACTCCTACTAGTTGCATTCGCCGATGGCTTTGGTTCCCTATTACCAGTGCCATAACAGTTCAATCGGAATGAGCTTGATTGTAGCGGCTTCTTTTGGGAAATGATGAAACATAAATATAAAAATATGCTTCCCTGATGGGACCGTCGAGCTCTATTATTATTGCCTTTTCATATCATTTCAAAAGGACTCAGGAATAATCAAAACGCGGAAATAGGTTATTAAAGAGTATTATATTGAAGCGTTATCAAACCGTTGCAGAAGCCAAATGGATTTTCTTCCATCATTAGAAACTCGTCTCCTGTTTGATGACGCTTTTTCATACGGTTTATTTTTTATATATATTTTGGCCGCATTGTGATATCAATTACTGCGAATATGTCAAGTTCGGCTCATGTACCTATACACCGAAATGAAATTGCCACGGTCTGACAAAACTAATCAAAACGTTCAATCGTAATGCAGAAATAATCTGAGAATATAAAGGGGTATGAGAATATAAATGGGTAATGATACTTATAAACAGCATGGAACGTGCTTATAAACTATGCCTGTACAAACTCATGAATATACAAACATTACCAGTCATATACAAAATACATCTTCAATCGCAAATAATGATACATTATGAACAAAGGTCCCGATAGCCTTACAAGAACTTCTGTAGTCTTTTTCAGCACCAAAATTGTTAAATGGCCAGTTCCAAATCAGCTCTCATGTATTCTTTGCCTTACACACAGTATCCGGGATTCATTCCTACTGGGATCGTATAAATATAAGATAGTAGTCCCCAAGCTATCGTACAGCTCCCTGGATATCGGATACAAGTTAGGAATTGATTTACGACTACAATAAAACGTACTGACCCTTGCTGACCACATTTGGCCATTTGTGACAACTGCCGTAAATCTAGTGACAACCCGATCCAAAAAGAGAGCGACCAAACTGCATCTAACGTGTTATGTGTGATGCGGCCTGGAAACCTGTCTCGTATACTTCTCATATGTAGCTTCAAAGTTTAGGGGAAAGGTTTATACTCTTAAGTCTTAAATAATTATTTAGATAAGGCAGTAACCAATGTATTGATACTTTCCGATGGATTGCATGTGACATTTAGCCTACGTTATCAGTGTAAGTGCTACCTACTTGGAATAATAAATAATTTAGCTCGAGGTAATTTGATTATGTAATAAAAGTTAAGTTGTAGTAATGTGTCATATTTATCTCCAAATGTATGGGAATACAGTCTATGCAATATTTACGTCTGCGAATGGGGGTGGGTTACTAATCATACAGAGCGACATAATGGTTAATGTTCTCATTGTTGCGGGTTACAATTTTATTGGAGCAATTTGCAATTAGGACAGGTTGCCATTCTGTTAGGACTTGTATTCCAGTAATCCGGTATTTGTCAATATCAATTGTACTGTGAGCGATTCAGTTCGAAATGACCTTTTCCCATTTACCGTGGACCTGCACTGAGTACAACCCCATCAAAGAAAAACACTGTTGCATCGATCAGACAATTTAGCACTTTAGGGCCAGTTTATTGCCGATTGACCCGCTTGACCCCCTAGAATGTGCTCATGGTAACTGGAAAAAGCTAGGATTCGATTTCCGCCACCTCTATTGCAATTGTAGCAGCATGAAGTTTTTGGGTTGATTCACTACAGCTGGGGTCCTTCAATGAATGTAAAGTCTCGACTGATGTTAAGAACAGTTCTTTATTTCAATAAAGTTCCATAATCCATTTCCGTATAGTCCTTAAACACCGTGAAAACTACAATCACAAAGTACAATATCAAGCAATTAGCAATCTAGTCCATACATGATATTTAGATACATATTCAAGTAATCAAAAATAGACCACTATTCACTTTAGGAGAAATACATTCAAAATTGACAAATATGTAAATTCAAAGATAAACTGACTTCAAATACCTCTTCAATTCCTTGCAACTCCAAATATACATTCCTATTCCTTAGTTCGCTACAGCCTATATGACGCTACTTTCGCTGGTATCTTATCACGAGATATACCATTAAACTTTCACTAGTTATTTATTAACTGGATTTTGGGGTACAGTTAACCACTTGTTTTCCAAAGTTCCTGTCACACATTCATCTATGAGTTATTCGTTTACTTATTAAAGAATGACATTCATTACAGCTATACTGCGTCTTACTCGTGACTAGTCAGTTCTAAGTGTGGGAGAGGGGGAGGAAACTGTAGTACCCGGAAAAGCTACCGCCAAACCCCAAGTCACTGGCATTTTCCTCACACGCCCTGGCCGGGACTCGAATTCTGGCAGTGGTGTGAAACATTTAGCAGTCAGTCGTAAGCCTTAGACCACTCGGCCATCAGGGCAGGACCTGTGCACGTGGCACATGCACACATATTGGCGTATCTCGGCCAGAAAGCAATGCTTTTTACATCTTTGACTATGATTGTGGTTCCTATTTGATTTATTAATCCTTTGTCACATCACTTGAAAAAGTTGCAAAGTAAAATTAACTTGCTTGATTATGAAATCTAAATTTTAAAATTAATACTGCTTTCTAGAAGAAGAGAAAAATCAATTCATTCAATACAACTCATCTAATCTTATCTATTTCAAAATATGCACATAACATTAAAGAGTTTTTGCTCATGTTTATCATGAGACTGGTGACAAAGGACTGGTGAATATTGTGATTTTTTGTAAAAATATAATAGATTTGAATCAAGCAGTTTTAATTTGCCCAAATGTCATAAGTATTTGGCAAAGTTTGTGATTGGATTCAAATTCATATAGATCATTGAGTTATGTTGAGAGATTCACATAAACTATTTGGAAATCTGACTATTGAACCTTTTATTAATGTGGGGATTTCGAATACTAAAAGGCTCAGAGTAGAAAAAGGTTTTGACAAGCTCAAAACAGGATAGCCCTCCCCCCCCCCCCCCCCCCCCCCCCCCCCAGAATGTCAAATGGTCTGCCCCTAATGCACCAGTCAATTGAATCCCTGGGAGGGGGGGCCGGGCCGGGCCGGGACTTCTGCTAAATACTGCTTAAAATAGCTGCCCGGTGTACCGGGATTACTGTGATTTATTGTTGCTGTCCCGAGGCGGTGCATGATAGGCGGGGATTTGAATAGTGACGTCATACTTTGCTGCCACGATTCCAGTAGGCCTATCAGCCCGGCGCACCCGGCCTCTGCTAGGTCCACTGTGTTGTCCAACTGCGGACTATGGTGCGCAGTCTACCTAACGCACGATCGTTTCTTTGATATGTTGTGACAATTGTCATACTATTACACCTATAGCGTAAGGTATGACCAATGCCACAACATTTCAAAGATACGATCGCGCTAACCGCTCCTTCTTCGGTGCGAAGAAGACGATTTTGCTGTGTCACACGTGGGAGCAGGACGGCGTGGTAAATATGATAATAATAATAATAATAATAATAATTGAAAAAAGATATAGCGCCCTATCTACCTGTAATGTGTTCATAAGCGCTTTAAAGAATAGTCAGTGGACACATGTTTATAGTGACAGTCCTTGTAGTCGATGAAATAGCAATGTTTCTTGGAAGTTTTGCACACTATCAGCAGCCTTGATGTCAGGTAGCTCATGAGATGGATCATATTTAATTATTGGTTCTGGTGGGTATAACTTTTTTCAGGGTATGATTTTTTAAACCTCTCCAAACAGTGCCTCCACAGAACAGTGGGCATCATTTGATCACTTTTTTCGAAGGTCATCTTAGTTTTCAAAATTCACCACAGTGGATTGATGTGAATTATTTGTCTGCACAATATCTCTTTGGAAGTTTCTTGGGGCTCAATTACATTTATCGGTGGTCATCTCAGTTTTCAAAGCTCACCACTTGGGGGCAATGTGAATTATTTGTCTGCACAATATCTCAAGAACCACTTGATGAAATATTTTCCTATTTAGTGGTTGCTTCTTCGGAAGTTTCTTGGGATGCTCACACAGGAAACACACCCCAGGCTTTGACCATGGCTTGAAGTTGCCCAAATGTGCCTCTGTGGTAACCTTGGGGAAGTAGAATATCAAATTCCCTAGGAAGGTTGACTTGAAGATGGGAAAGTTGAAACAGACTACTCAATCATTCACTTAAGGAGTTCAAAAAAGCAGCCATCTGTTGAACTCATTCTATGACCCTATGCCCAACACTTGTTTATACTTTTTCTACAATCACTTCATTGTAGATAAACATTTCCAGTGTACTGCAGTGCAATACACCGAGTGTTGATATACTTTTCAAACTGAATTGTAATTCAGAGACTTCCCATTGACAATGGTATCACAATGGACGTCAGGTGTTTAATAAAAGTAATGTGAAGGGTGTCTTCTCCAAGTCTAAAATTTTATTTATACAACTGCTGAAGGTTTTGTTATTTGTGATGTAACTGCTAAGATTTTTTGTGGTTTATTTTCACAAAATAAAAAGTTGAAATCTTAGGAACTTGTGTATTCTTGTTGAGCATGCCCCAGGGGTGGGGCATATTGCCACAGAATTGGTCCCTGCCAGTGGGGATGAGTGCTATTTATTGATTTTTGCCTGAGCAGTATCCCCGCATGTCCCGCCCCCCCCCCCCCCCTCCCGGGGATTCAATTGACTGGTGCATAAGCTATCGCGCCTGTGCTTGTTAAATACACTCTTTAAGCCAATCAGCTGTGGCCCCTGTTAACTAAGCTGTAAATTTGCCCGGCCCCCGGATCCACCAACCCTCCGAAAGTTTGAATTATTAATCTCTAAGTGTATATTATTCATTCTTACCATTTAAGGTGTACGGCGGCTGAGTCGACGCGCCGTGATACAATGGGACAAGACAACAGCCCGCTCTACGTAGCGACAAGATGAATTTGGCGGGAAACATCTTCAGTGGTAGCGCGAGTAGCAGACGAATGGTGGACGTCGTCGTCGTCGTCGCGGTGAAGGCTGACTTGTCGTCCTCATCGTTACTCCAGCGCTCCCCGCTTAAACACGCACCATGAATATTTGGAGACTTGTGGCGAGCTCAATCAAGCGAAAACGCCTTAAGTCCGCCACCGCCGCCGGCTTCTGCTAAAGGGTGTCCGAGTCGTCGTCGCCTGGACCCACCCGCCACTGGAAGCTTCTGTCGACGATCATGCTGGAACGGATATGCCAATACAGCACGATAATCTTCGCTGGGAACGTCACTGTTCTCCTCATCGTTGCCATCACCACCGATTACTGGGAGCATCGCGGTTTCGATCGCAAGGAGATCGTGAATCGCATCGGTAGCACGAACCGAACACAAGTCGTCTTTCCCCCAGACACCGATTCTTACTTCATGATTCGATACAATCGGATAACGCGGGGCAACGTGCACCCCGAACCTGCTGATATTCTCCGGGGCAACGAAACGGTCTACCAGCCCCCGGCCATAGTCCACAAACATTTCGCCTGGCACTTCGAAAACATCACCGTTGTGAACGCCACGAACTCAACGCCCGCCGAATACGAAATCCGCAGGGTGAAGATACCAACCCACGACGCCATCGTTCTCTTTGAACAATACGGCAATTTATTCAGGGACTGTGATGACTTGGAAGGTAAGCCAGCTAATGTTTGTTTTCTCTATTCCTCACTTGATTGAATATGTATTAAATATGATATATGTTTTGAATATATATTAAATATATATATATATAAATATATATATATATATATATATATATAAATATATATTATATATATAATATATGTATTAAATATATATTAAATATCTATATAAATATATATATATATATATATATATATATATATATATATATATATATATATATATATATATATATATATATATATATATATATAAATATATATTATATATATATATATATATATATATGTATATATAATATATGTATTAAATATATATTAAATATATATATATATATTATATATATATATATATATATATATATATATATATATATATATATATATATATATATATATATGTATATATATATATATGTATATATATATATATATATATATATATATATATATATATATATATATATATATATATGTGTATATATATATATATATATATATATATATATATATATATATATATATATATATATATATATATATATATGTATATATATATATATATATATATATATATATATATATATATATATGTATATATATATATATATATCTATCTATATATATATATATATATATATATATATATATATATATATATATATATATATATATATATATATATATATATATATATACTATTGGTGCACCTAAAGATGCTTGGGACCCATTTCTAATGGTTTGAACGCACATTTATGTTGTCTGCATTTGAAATTGTAGTAAATGTACTGTGAGTGCTTAGGTAAAACACCATTCGTCCTTGCACTCTGAATCGCACACAACGATCACTATGGACGCATTGACCTAGAAGTAAATGTAATGCTATTAAATGCTAAAATCATACCGCTTCAGGCGACGCTTATTTTCGTTCAGGGCATATTGAAGTAGTTCACTCTTTGGTGCTTAGGAGTAAACCATATGACACACTCGGTATCAGTATAGGGCCTGCCAATACAGCTGATAGGTGCATAGTTGCTGGTTGCTGGCGGTCGGTCTCCCGACACTATGAGAAGTTTTCCAGTAACTTTTGCTTAAATCCCTCACGAAACTATTCCCCACTTTCATTGGATAACCACCTTTATTGCATTGTATTCATATTCATTTGACATTTCCTCTCGGAAATAAGACATATACCTACGTACTAGTAAGTGGTAGGGGTATCTCTTTGCTACATGTACTCGTCCCTCCAGAAGGTTTGATTGTATGCAAAGTGAAGGCAACATACGGATGAAAAGGATGAGCATTTCCTCGCACAGAGGCACCGCTTTCATGTAGATGTGCAATTTAACACATTTCGATGATATATGTTACTAATATGTCCAACGAATAGGGCACTCTGTATACAAGTTGCAATTGGCCAAGGAAATTTGCAAATTGGTCAAGCCAAGCATGCTGTCCATCATGGAGTGAGATAACTGACCAAAACTACTTTATCTTATTTTTTTCTCTCGCGATGTTAACCAAATATCCGCCAGGAACAATTTCCTATCGCTATTATCTGTGAGTGTATTGTTATTTTCAAATTTCGAAACGGATAGACCCAGTACAAATAACCATAGGAATTGGTTGATCAATTTATGTAGGAATGGATAACACCTAGGATAAGGCGTCATTAACATAGGCACCAAAACGATGCTCTATCCATGACTGTGCTCCGAGATAATCTGCTTAATGGATAGTTAGTCGCAGGCCTCCAACATTATCGCACATGATGTAACTATTATGACCTTTGTTCTAGCGAGTTAAGTCAGTTGATTGATATAATAAAATTAGCAGCTTAAGCAACAGCTGGTAGGATATATGTAATGGAGTGATAAGGAATGTTCTCTATCGTCACTCTCTGCCATGCAAGGCTAAATCGTAATCATCATTTCTATTGATATCATATTCACTGCATTTCCGTTTTTTGGATTTCCATATGGAATTTCTTTTATCGTCACATTTTCTGCCATATTGGTGCTAAATCGTGACAGGCAGTTGGTCAGGTGCCCCGCCTGTAATTCAAACTCGGGCACTGGTGAGAGAGAGCGAACACAATGGCTTATATAACCCGGCGATCAAGGACGGGATCTACCATATAAGGCATAATCGCAACAAGCATTTCATTCATTCCAGTGTACCGTTGATATGAATTAAAATTTGGAATATGGTATATCGTGACCCCTTTCCTTCTCTTTTCGAAACTCAGGAGTTCTTTCATTTGTAATTGTCCACAAAAGAGCATGTCAGGACCCAGCACATTTACAAAGCAACCATGCGCATTCACTAATGGGAATCCAACGACACACGAGGCCTTGTATTGCCGATATAGACCATAACAAAGGCAATGCAATGTTTCATTACTGAGGCAATATTGCACAAGCATTTCATAATTCCAAGTTATATTGTGTTTGATTGTTGGTTTTCTCTGATTCATTTTTTCTGGTTCTCATTTTCCATATTCTTGAGACTTATTGCAGTCACCTGCGGTTCTTTCTGATTGACATAATCTGCAATTTTTAGAAGGAATGCATTATAATTTACACGATCAATACCATCGAATAATGTGTTTATATAAAAAATGAATTTTCCATGTAAAAACGACGATTAAGATTTTCCCTCGTAGATGTGAATAACATGCGATGGCAGACGTCCTTTAAGTATGCAGGCGCGTAAATAGGTTTACCTTCTTTGTGAAAGGGCTTTTAAGTATTGCCTCGCAACATGTTGCTGGAAAGGGGTATTATGCTTTCTTTAAATGACCGAAAAGAATATCTTTTTACCATTTTTCTTTTTATGATATTTCCATTGAAATCGTGACTTGAATGTACCTACATTATTTTTTGCATAAGAACGTTACATCTTATACGAATATTTGTATAAGCCAAGTACACCCTTGGTGTATACCGACGACTCGCCTGCAATCCTGCAAGGGGCACCCCCCCCCCCCCCCCCCCCCCCCCTGGCTTGCTCAATGCTGTGCACTAGGAGTTGGCACATCCCGCTCCTCTTCTCTTGAAAGAACTGGGATATCTGTGGCTACCTTACTTCTGAAAGATACCTTGCTCCTCGTTGCATGCTTTGCCATTGTTCTTCAACAATGACAAAGGGCCACTTTTGGTAAAATCTTATATCACTGGATGACCTTTGTGTGCCGATTTGTCTTAACACCCTCATTTATTCATTCATTGTATAATACTTCATATAGTTGATTGAAGTGTACTTAAGGCTTAATGTGTTCTTTTGTGATACATATGTAAGAGAAAAACAGAATTCCAATGAATAGTGTATCAATAAGATGCAATGTAGTACAATAAACAACACGGTTCGTAAAAGAAATGAGTACAGAAAACCTCGCTCACGAGGACAAATAGGTACCTAGCATCAGAGTCCGAAGTTACAAAAGTCCGAGTTACGTTGTTAAGATTATAAGTGATTAGGAATTGGTATTGTATTGTTTGTCGTATTGAACCCTTATGACTTTATTGTACTATTGGTCATATCTATTTAAATGACTTGGGACTAGTGCTGTTGTCCGGTGTACGTGGAAATCCGAGGTAGGCGAGTCCGAGTTAAGCGAGGTTTTCTCTAGATAGTCGTGAGATCTTGCCGTATCATCCAAACCATGTATAATGTTAAACCTATATAGTTGCTTCACCCAGTATGTCTCATGGAGCTAGTATGTCAAGTGCATCATATACATAGATGAGTGAGATTTGGATATTAAAGTCTGAATGTCGAACGTCATCAGTGATGTCCTATGTGTATTGCCTAGGAGGATAGATGGTGCCTGATCAGATACGATAGAGCACTAGACGGTTGGAAACCATACATAAAATGGTCATTACATCTACATAAGAATAATAGATGGGAGGGGGTCTAGCTAGATATCCCGATAAATGTCACGGCAGTGTGTCACAAAGTCTGTTTCATTTCACTGGGGAAGTAGAACTTACTAAATTAAAATCGATCATACCGATATGAA